>VMKM01000409.1:0-358749 GCA_008360985.2 Macquaria ambigua | reverse complement strand
ATATATATCTGGCAGGAATCTTTTGAGCAGTTAGTCTTATCTCTTCAGAAGGACTCTATGTAGATGAAGTTAGCAACAGCTCTGCATTGGGCGAGGGTGTCTGAGTGTTTAGATGACACACTGTGTCTGTAGGGACATCACACTGAGATCACTGACTCCACCTAGTGGACTGTTTAGGAAAATGTATAGCATCATGGCTCACAGTTGTCATACTGTCTGTCTTTTGGTACTTTTTTTTTTTTTGCCGGTCACACCTACTGTTGCCTGTTTTAGCGCACTTTCAACTATTTCTGATAACTCATAACTTCTCTTTCTCCATTAGTTGAGAACATAGCCCACTGTGAGTTTGCCTATTTACGGGATCTCCTCATCAGGTGAGGGAATCAAATATTATTATACAATATTATTGTAAAGTGTGAAGGTTTGTCCATCTCTTCTACTGCTTTCTTATAGGTATGTATATGTGTGTTTCTTTCAGGACCCATATGCAGAACATTAAGGACATCACCAGCAGCATCCACTATGAAATGTATCGTGTGAGGCGCCTCAATGAGAATAACACGGTGGTGGCTCATGCCAACGGTATGCCAGAACATCATCTTGCCGCCCACGAGATGTAGACGCCACCTGCCCCACTGCAGTTGACCTTAACTGGGTGTAATTCATTTACTAAGAGACTTTGACCTCCATGGACAGTCTTCCCACCACTCCAGCCCTCCACTCCATCCATCTTTATCTCACAGGTGGGATAAAAACTTAAAAGCCTGCCAGTGGGACTTTATTTTCAGTGACTTTCGGCGGCTGAATGGACTGTTCATGTCAGTTTATTGCCTCATTAACAAACACTATCCTCTCACTATCGCTGACAAAGAGAGTGAAGAGAAGTTTGCTTCTTCGTAATGTGCTGCAGCTTCATTTTTACCTGCTTCCAGATCTTACAGTTAACCTTTGTGGTTTTTACTTGTGGTGCCAAACAGTAGGCATCTGCCAAACAGAACGGACTGACGCTAAATGTCTTTCAGTGTCAGAATTGCCTTAATCAGTAACATGTTAATCTCGTCCACTTTTACTTTTTTCAAGTTTGATGTTTTTTAGCAGTGCTTATAAGAATTCATGCCGTAACCGAAGCACAGTTTTCTGTCACAGCTGGGAGAAGTGATGATATTCATTATTGCACTTGATCACTACGTAGTCTGTCATTGACAAGCATGTTGGAAGGGTGCTGGGCAGCACTTTGCCAACATGGGACACACATACAGTCATACCAGTCTGTCTGTCTGTGTGATGCAGCGTCATTCAGCTCCCTCTCCCTGGTTAAACAAAAAAAGGTTATCAAATAGCACATCACATGTTTGAGTTTATCTTTTTTTGTCACAAGCTGTGTTTTGCTTTAACTGTTTCTTTAAGTGTTTTAACATGTCATGTTAAATATGGATGTCAGGTCGTTGACGTCTTTATAAATTCCCAGTAATAAATGTCTTTGTTTATTAATAGAAATATCTTAAGAGTGATTTAAGATGAATAAGTATTTATGCACGATATGAAATGTGAAAGTTTTGTCATCAGTTGTGGTCCACTTATTCAGATTATTCTCACACACGCAGACACATACACGCACTCACACACATACTTTTCCTGCTTCTGGGCCCATCATAGTGCCTTATTTATTGGAGAATGTTTGCTAGCATTTTGGCTGAAACTGGAAAGAGAGCAGGTTTGTTGGTGCCAAGTTGACTACATTTAGACATTTTTTAATCCTTTTCCCTTGTTTATCTGAAAAATAATCTTCCATTGACTGACTTTTCTTTCTATTTTCCATAATATACCAAGGATCTTTATCTGTTTGAACCATATATAATTCCCTAAGCTGTCACTGTCATGCTCTGTCCTGTATATTCTTCTGTGTTCTGATGCATTTTTTTGTACTTGTATTATTGATAATAACAAAATTTCCTTTATCTTATTTTAAAGAAATAAAGATTAAAGTTGTAAATATATACTTTCTTTGATTTTTGATTCCTCCAATACTGAGCATTTTCCTTTTAAAACTACTGTATGCACTGTGTTTTTCCCCATCAATACATTTTACAGACCCAGCCTGCAGAGGAGCATAAGATGAACAACCAGACTGCGGGAATTCTCCAGCTCATATCCTCTGACTGTATAGACTGTGGAAGACCACACTTGCACGATAATTTTCTACTGCACTGGATCCCCATAGCATTCAATCGCAGGTGTAATTCACATACTGGAGCGCTTTAATTGCCATGTCATTAAGCTTTTCCTTGATTAGCCTCTGAAATCAATATGGTTGCCTGCTAGGTCAGTCCATGGCTGATTAGCACTAATTACTTGAATGCATAAGTAAGTGTTTTCTTCCTTAGTAAGAAAGATGGGCGAAGACGAGTCCTGAGCTCCAGACAAGGCCTCAGATCAGTGTGAGGATGTGCAGACGTCAGCTTCCTGAGGTACTGGAGCAGCAGAATGTAGACAGAGCTGGCAAACTGATGTCAAGTAAAAAGACAGCTACAATTGCAGTGAATTTTGTGTTCTATGGAATTAAATCAAGGGTTTCTTAGTTTGTAGTAGTTTGTGACAATATTTAAGATAAAGCTCAAAACACAAACTACAGCATGAGGATATTTTCACTGTTCTCAGGTGTCTTTGTTAAATCCAGTCCGTGTGTGCTGGAAACATTCAGCACTGGCTGATATCAGTATTGGGATGCAAAACGAAGTGATGGTGGTTTCATCTCATACTCGGAACAAAAAGACAAAGCTAAATGCTCTTTGTCTGAACATGCGAGTGTGAGAGAAACTGAACGGTTGGTGAAACGAAGAACACCAGTTGCTAATCTGAGGTCAAACTGTTGCAGCAAAGTTCATGCAGTCATGTGACCTGGCAAGTTATCAATCAGCCTCTCGAGTGTCACAGTGTAACTATGGCTTAGATGTTTGCATTATCTGAGGTTGGGTTTTTATTAATTCCCATTTTCCCCATGCAGAGCACTTCAAAATGGCGATTCGCTGCATCGCTCCTCAAAATGGCGTCTGCTGTGCCCCACCTTCCACAGTATTAAGATGGCACACGCCTGCAACACCCATGGCCCCCGATTCTCTAGCAAACCCGTACCCTCAGCTCATAAGTTCAAACCCCCACATTCTCATACTCCTTTTCTCCAACTCTCTCCATCTCCCCTGGGAACAACTGGGAGAGAAGCAGCTGCATCTCTACTCGCACTGGCCGTGGCTCGTCCCCTCCCTTCATGCCACCCAGCAGTCGTCCTGTTGGCAGCCACCCAGCGCTTCACCGCCTGCCTTAATGACATTCATTAATGAGCTGCATTCTTTCTGGATACTAATGAAGTCCGGCGACTCAGACAGAAAGAACCTGTGTTGGTTAGCGTGGTGTTTGTTTCCAGGCTGTTTGTGTACAAGCACATGTAGAGTCGGAGTTTTATTTCAGGTTTTTATGTTATGCACATTGTGGTGATACTGTGTTCGCTTGAATGCATATTAAGTTTTACACCCTGAGTATATCAACTTGTGTACATGCTCCAGAGTGCACTAGCCAGCTGTTTTAATGCTTGGTGACACCTTAACAGCTTTGCCACTCTGCTGCCAGATTGCACTGCAGATTCAAGTATGTCATCCACCCTCACACAATATTGCTAGACAGACAGACTGACCACTCTACTAAGCATTATGGGATGGGTATTAATAGATGGGGCATGCTTATTGGTCAGACCTGGCACAGTGGGATGGATGGGACCTATCAGAGCAGAGCGAGCCCTCTGGACAGGAAGCATTTTGACGAATACTTATCCTGGTTAATGTGCGACTGCATGAATATGCAAGAGGTGGTTACAGTAGTGTATCAGTATATTTGGGGGAGGGGAGTGCTTGGATGTGAATTGCCATGTCTAATGCTAAACTAGAAGCTGAGTTTTGTATGCCTTTAATATGTGAACTTGGCTGTTTTTGACACTAACATGAGTTGCATCCTTTCTTGCGATGTCCACCTATAAACCTGCCTGTGTTAGTCGACAAATGCGTTGCACCGAACCTCATTGCCATATCTTGTTATTGAGTCCACCCAGCTCATCTGCATAGATCCGATGTGCCACCAATTAACACCTGTTTGTAAGATGAGTATAACTATTTAGCATGCATCGTGCCATTTTTTTCTGCCTTTGATTTATTAATTAGCCAACTTGATTGCAAAATCTGTGGAGATATTTGTGCCAGTGTGATGCCGTGTGTGTGTGCATGCGCATGGGTGATCATGTTGTGCATATATATATATTTTTTTTTGTGCACGTCTACCTCACTTGCTCCCCCATCTCATGGCACGAGTTGTTGTTTGCCCCCATTTGTCTCCTCCTTCCCCCATCTGCTGTTTCTCTTCTCCTTTGTTGGCAGACACCTCACCTTCTCCTCCTCCATCCGTCCCTTCCTCCCGCCTTATTTCTCTCTCCGATGTCAGTTTCCACCCCTGCTCTTGGCTCTGTGCCAGGCACTCAGACATGTAGGGGGGAGGGGCTGCCGACCATATGCAAATGATCCGACTTTATGCAAATCAGCCCTGCTGTTAATTAAAAGTCAGCTGCAAATTCAATTAGCCGACTGAACAGAGAGGGAGGAAATGGGTTGGCTTGGATCGATGTGACGTGGGTTTGGAAGAAAGAATTCCCAAAACATTGTGTGGGTGAGGATTCGAAAAACAAAGAAATCACAGCTGGGGGGTTTTGGGGGGAGAGGGGATTTAAAAAAGGGTATACGAGGTTCAAAGGGTCACTTTATTGTGGGAATAAACTCTTCAAGCGATGAAGTGATGCCAGTCGCTGGTCATAATATAAGAATGCAGAAGTGTGCTGCTCTATATAAAACACTGGCATGCTGGTTGACATACACACTGCTAGAAAGCACTTGAGAGAGAAAGATCCAGACAGAGGAAGAGAGAGGTGAGAGACAGAGAGAGAAGAGCATCGTTGGTAGCTCCTGCCTCTGGCTAATTACTGTGAGTAATTAAACTAGTCGCAGATGTATGTCAGCGATTATGCTGCTGTTATGGAAATGAATGCGAGCGAGTGTGTGAATGTATGTATATGCGTACTTTGTAACTGTGCATGCTTATGCGTAGAATGTATATAATGTTTGCCTGCCTGTGAATCTGTAATCTCTTTTTGAATTTCGTCCTTCGTCTCTTCTGCTGCCCTCGACTCAGAAAGTGGTGGACACTTTAATCCAAAGCAGTTTGTATTATAAGGAGTAATTTTAGCAAAGTTGAGCCATTTGGAGCACCCAAGTCATGGGTTTAGTGTCATGGTCAAATCACAGACAAGAATTAAACTAATTGTTTTTTAATCAAAAGCTGTTTGTATGAGAAACAGCTGGATTGATGACATATTAATAGTGTTTACAGAGGGATAGATGTTCAGGTTTCAAGACATCACATGGCAATGCAACTACACCCAGCAAAACATATTGGCTGCTGAGTGCCTCACCAATCTTCAGAAGTTAGTTTGGTGTTGTGGTGGCACCCCAAATACTCTTCGGATAGATATGTTCAGGCACAAGACGGAGACGACAGTACAAGTTCTACTACTGAGATATATAGGAAGATGGGTGACGGTGGAGGATGGGTGGTTGAGATCTGCTCATGGCACACTGCCAAGAGAGTTGATGGATGGAAGTGAGTTTGGGATGAACAGAGCAAAAGAGATAAGAATGGATGTGAAGAAATAAAAGGGAGGGGGACAAAAAATGGACAGTACGACGAGGTGAGAAATGAAAATAGAGAGGCTGAAAGGGATTCAGTTGGATAGGCGGGTGCAGAGAAGAGATGGAGGGGGAGACGGAGCGTGTATGTGTGTGTCTTACTGGGGAATTTCCTTTCTGTTAACAGAGGAAGATAGTCCCTGTAGTGAAGTGAGAAACTCAATACTTCCCATAATTGTGTCGATGGGTAGTTCCTGCACTGGCTTGTCCTCAAGAGGACTCCCAATCAATACGCTGCTCAAGTCCTGCTGTGTTCATTACAATGTCTACTTTCGCTCTGAATCATGTTTTATTTTGCCCACACATTTGTTTGTTTCACTATGCAGGATGTTATTTTGGTGAAAGGCGGTTTTAAACTTATACTCCACCCAAAATCTACTTTTGAGCATTAAAACAGACTGTAGACTTGAAAGGTGTAAAAAGTTTGCTAAATAAAGGGGAAAGGAGTCAGCTTAGAGTCACAGTGGTTTCAACTGAATTCAATGATGAGGCAAAAAAAAAAGTTTCAGTTTTGAAACCATTTGAGTGCGTAAGATGAGAGTGGCAACTTGGAATCATATGAGCATTGAAATCATTAGCATTTATCTAACAAAACCATGCCAGGATCATGAGTGGATGACAGTGATAAAATGAACTGATCACCCAGAGCAGCTTTGAGAAAGGGTTATTGGTTTTTGTTGGATTCAAATGCTAAAAGTGATTGTTGGGGAAAGAAAGGAAAAAGTTATGGAAGTTTAGGAATTTGTAGCACTGAATGCAGCAAAGAAAGGCCCGGTTTGTGTGTGTGTGTGTGTGTGTGTGTGTGTGTTTGTGTATATAATCTGCATGCAGGACTTACCGCACACCAAAAGATCCAATCAGTGTGTACGTGCCTGAGGGAAAATCCTAAATGTGCTCCTGTAGAAAGGACACGCTTGCCAGATTGGTGTTTGACTTTCCTGCTCAAGTCTCCTGACAGCCTGCAAATTTCATCAGAGATAGGGCGAATAAAGTCAGGCGGCTCTCTGGAAAAGAGGGTTTAAAAGCCAGTCTGATGTATGCAGCCAGGTGTTACTGCAGGTGAATAGTAATGGAGGTTAAGGATAGAAATGATGCAATCCAGAGCAGAGAACGGAAAGGTTGTTGATAAATGGAGTGAGGAGAAAAGAGTGTGTTTTGTATGTACATGTAGCAAAGATGGAAGCTGTTACTGGACACAGGCAGGCAGACAGGGAGGTAGAAATCAGGTTGGAGAGGAGATTCACATAATGAGAAATTAATTTCCCCCATGGTTGCACATCAGTTTCAGGGGTGATACAGAGGAGGGAGGTGTGGATGCTTGAATGGACACACATGCATATACACGACACACACACTTACAGTGGCACAAATACTTCAACTACACTGAAACAGCCCCTCCTCCACTCGTTTGCTGATAATTGGAAAAAGTAGATCAGCATGTAAAAGAAGAACGATGGAAAGGAAAGTGTGACAGGAAGCTTGATGGCAAACTAGACTGAAAACACCGTCTAGTGTGAGTAATCGGATACAGCTGGAAAGAAGAGACGCAGAGGCACAGGAGAGAAGCACCCTCATTTAATTTCCAGCTATTGACCTCAAAACTGACAACAACCCAGGTGTTGCCCCAGAGTCTTAACATCAAGTCTTGGTTGATTGTCTGTCCATCTTTTTGTCACCCAGGTTATGGACCTGCCATCAGGCGTCTACAGAGACACTGAGGGCAAACACATCACAGTCAGCGCAGCACAGGTAGGTGTGTGTGTGTGTATGTTTCCCTTTATTTCCCCATTGGTTGTCAGTCATAACAGACATAAGTTGCCTGGCATGATAAACCCCTCACTAAGCCTCCAATACCTGCCTAATTAAACAAATCTTACAGCAGGAAGTCACTTGAGATTCTAATGGAGATAGTTTAAAGTTTGGGCTTAAAGAATAAGCCAGCTTGACATCCTTGGTCCTTATTATGTCAAAGATGCCATAAGATTAAAGTAAAGTAAACTCCTTTATTGCCATGTGCACATCTGTCCTCAGGGCTTTTGCTTCCTCTCCATCGACTTGTCTCCCTTTTCTCTCCTCTTTGTATGAAAGGTTTGATATAGTGAGGGTTTAATATTGTGTGAATGCTGACCACCCACTTCACACACACACACACACACACACACACACACACACACACACACACACTCCCCCTGTGGTTGCAGCAGTCAGTCAGACAGATATGAACCAATAAAGCCGGCCTCTCTAAGCCTGCAGTGAGAGGCAGAGGGAGAACGTGCTCTTTATTAGAGGAGAAATGTTGGCACAAAGTCCCTCTGTAAATTCACTCTGCACCGCTCTGCTGATCCTCCCGCCTTCACTTTGTCTCCACGGCACCTCGGTCTCCACTTTGTTCCTGTCTCTGTCTCCGCTCTGATATATGCAATATTGTTAGGCCTGGTGTATGACATGGAATTTTTTTGTTTTGTTTTTTGTTTTAGTTTCCATACGCAGCTGTGAGGTTTGAGCAGTTTCCACCCACCAACAGTAGACAACAAAAGCATTTCTGTGTTGGCTACACTCCTCTGTGAGAGGTGGGTGGAGAGCTTGTTATTGATCGACTGACTGTCATATCAGGAGGGATATATTTAGATACCCAGTTATCTGCAGACAATGGAAAGGGGCTAAGGATGTATCAGAGTTTGTGTCTGTGTCTGCATATGTGACATAAACACCATGAGCACTTCAATTTAAAAAAAATCTGAGTATTATTCCTCATAAGTTGAGGCCCTGTGGCCACACCATGTACCACTGACCCCTGGATAGAGAGGCGAAGTCCCTCCCCTTCCGGTGTCCCCCATGGGAATTTATTTCTGAAAAAATATGTACTGTACTCAAATGCGAGAGACAAATAATTTTTTGATCCCGTTTGAATTGTGTCATGAATTACACATATGATGTTTATCAATTTAAAAGAGAATTTTGCAAGTCAAGAAAGTCTCAGTTTATCATAAAGATAGTAAGTTTAAGTTTTTTGCTATTTTCATTTTTTATTATTATTATTTTTTATTATTATTATGATTTTAATTCTTATTCTTATTGTTTTAATATCATTATTACCTGACACTTTGGCAATATTGTCGTTGTTACATTCATGCCAATAAAGCAAACTGAATTGAATTGAATAGTAAAGTACCATTTAGTTTTGTAACATTATCTTAACTGATGCGTTTTATCCAGCGACTTCTGGTCGTTTTATCAGCCGGGAAGCGAAAGAACGAGCAAGACCCGTACAAAACACAGAGGCATCGTAGCTTCAGAGACTGTGTCTCTCACCATCTGATGGGGAGTAAAAGAGAAAGAAAAGAGTGTAATCAGACCCTGGATTTACATATGTGCCCTGATGTGAGGTGCACACACACACACACACACACACACACCACACGTCCCTATTCCCGTGCACCCCACCTGCATGGAGGCTTGGAGATTATGCACCGTGGAGGTGACAAGGCCGTCTGTACAAGACGATCTCCTTGTCTCTCCTTTTTTTCACATTTTATCTCCATCCACTGTTTTGACTGCGGTGTCTCTTTGTCTTGTCATTGTTTGTGTGTTGTTTGTTTCCTCCAGGATGTTCAAGGTGTCCCTCTCTATAACACTACATCTTTTATTGGACCTTGATTGTCTTAGTGGTATTGCCAAAAAGTTTGTTACATTTAGTGTGTGTGTGTGTGTGTGTGTGTGTGTGTGTGTATACGCGTGCCACATTGGCAGCCTATCCATTAACCTGGTGCTAATCTACACACTGCAGAAACAAGTGGATTAGAACCTGCCAGCCCCTGCAGCTACTAGCATTTGACAGATAGTATCCTTCACTCAAACACAAACACATGCAAAGGCACACACACACACACACACACACACACACACACACACACACACACACACACACACACACACACACACACACACACAGCGTCGAGACATAATAGATAAATCTAATTTCATGTGGGGGTATACTCTATAATATTATTACAGCACACAACTAGACTACTTGTGCGTTGGTGGGGCTGTGTGTGTGTGTGTGTGTGTGTGTGTGTGTGTAGGTTGTGCATATTTACACCAATTTGTCTGTTTTCTTCCTGTCATCGAGACAACCCATCTCAACAGTGTCCGCTACTGAAAACACCCAACTCCTTTCCATCACTCTTATCACAGTTAAAAAAAACGCAACCCTGTTTTTTCCTTTTTTTCTTCTCAATAAGGCTTTTACAACCATGCTAATGGCATAAAAGGCAGGGAGAAGGGGAAACACTGTCCCTATAATCCCTGTAAAACTTCAAATGAGACTGCTTTATTAAGGAAGTGTGCGGTTTTATAATTTTGACTATTTACAGCTCTCCTGCTCAGGTTCCATTCATTACAGACGACCCCTGGAAGGTTTCGTTCATTAAGTAGGACGCCTGGGTTCAAAGAGACACAAGAGGAGACCGCATTATGCTTTAAAGATTGTTGGAATTGATGCAGAGATACTATGATACAAAGAATGAAAGCCAAAGGGCTTAGTGTCCTTTATTCAGTGGATGGAAATGTACATCCTATTCGCAGCGGCTAAAAGCACGTTGCTTAGTTAGTTAAACATTTTTCTGAGAACACGACACCCACATACAGTATTTTCTCCTGCTTTTAATGAAATTGTTGTATAGTTTTTAGTGTTCAGAGGGCATGGCAAAGGTCACAAGACAGAAATTGTTCAAGTACAATCAAGTACAAAGAAAGCTGCATGCCTGAGTTCAATCGATTGCCAAGTCTTCTGCCATGTATTTATTACTAATAACACTCATAGTATGTGCAAACAAAATGAACAGATTCATACCAAAGATTTCCTTGTTCCTTCTGACTTGAGCCGGTAGCTGAATAGAATTGCATTCATAAGCTATGCTGTCAAGACATCAAACCCAGAAGGCATACAATAAGGAAATGATGACGTTGTTAAAAGGATATGTAAATTTAATAAGTTTCCTGCTTTAAAAGCGTTGCTGTTTGGTTGCCTTTCCTAGATGAGAAGACTCTCCTGAATGTGCAGTAAATATGTAGCTGAAGCCAGAAGCCGTTTAGCTTAGCTTAGCATAAAGACTGGAAACTGGCAAAACAGCTAGCCTACCAACGGAGACTCCAGGACGTTACACAACAAAACAACTAATGAGCATATTTCTCAAAATGTCAGACATTTCCTTTAAGACTGTTAAGACTTCCAAAACAGTCCGTGCTTTAAGCTGTGTCTTCATGCTGTGATAGCATTAAAAAAAAAAATGGTTCACTTGGACAGATAATCTCAAGTACATTTCACGCACATTTTCATACCGTAGTTTCATGACCTGAAACCAGTTGCTGCATGAAAAATAAATCTTACATTAACTTTATGATGTGCTTTGGAAAATGGTCACCTGTAATGTTAAGTATGAGTGTCTTGTAATTAATTAAAGGTAAAATATGCAAAACAAAACCACCTCATGTTTTTCAGTACCTGCGTCATTTCATCGTAGCTCTGATTCACAGAGTGTATGTGCTGGTGCCACTTTCACAGCAGTGTAGTTCAGCATCTGTCCAACAGGACCACATGAAAGTAGTCAGGCTCTGAGAGCTTTGAAGGATGCAAATCTCTATAAAGTCAGAGAGGGGTTTGCAGTGCACGAATGTCTTGCTGTGGATTTATCCAGGATTTGGGAATCTTGTAAAGAATGAAAGAGGATTTTCTGGCTGAGATTATGAGAATCAGAACAGGGGAGAGAAGAGTTATACATACCTGTGCTTTCTCTTCTTATCCTGTATTCACCTTTCTCTTCTTCTTTCTCCTGTTGAGTAGATCTTTGCTTCTAACACCACAGAGTAAAGATTTCATACATATATAGTTGAAATTAACTACAAATTTCTAAGGTAATAAAAACTTGTTTTGAATCTTATTTTATCCAGGCTGCTGAAATGTATGCTTCACCTCTCTCTCATCTGAACAGTACAGTAAGCTTAACTGTAGTCCTTTATGCTTGTGTGTGTGTGTGTGTGTGTGTGTGTGTGTGTGTCAGGGACAGTCAACCTAAAAGACATAATAAGACTAAATGGGAGCTGTTGGTTGAACAGTGTGTCTAAGCTGTGCTGTGTGGGGAGCAGACTGAGGCCTGAGAGAGGTGTTTAGCCTGTTGTGGAGCTGACAAAATAGAGGCTTTCTTTTCAGATTTAATGGCCATGTTGGACCCTGCCGCAGGGATACACGCATAGAAACCCTAATACACCAAATTAATATAGTCACACAGGCACAGAAGACCTGACTTAATGGAGAAAGAATGACAGAAGAACAAAAAGAAAACTAGCCCTGTATCTTAAGCTAGCCCTGTACACCGGACGGCTGATTAATCAACCTTAAAGGAATAGTTCAAAACGCGCTCCAAAAAACTACAAATATGGAAGTGTAAACACAAAGGGGAAACAACCAGTCTGACTCAGTCTAATGGTAACATCCATCTAGCAGTACCTCTAAAACTCACTAATTAAC
This sequence comes from Macquaria ambigua, assembly GCA_008360985.2. NCBI lineage: Eukaryota > Metazoa > Chordata > Actinopteri > Centrarchiformes > Percichthyidae > Macquaria > Macquaria ambigua. The sequence continues at coordinate 346,443 of VMKM01000409.1, read as the reverse complement.
ACCTTATATCTGATTTAACTCGTACAAAAACCGAAGTATAAAAATGACAATTTGCCGTTTCACAGTTCATGTTTATGGGTTATGTAAAGTCCTGGAAACTTTTTGTACGAGTTGTTCATTAGTGGGTTTTAGAGATGCTGCTAGATGGATGATACTATTAGACTGAGTCAGACTAGTTGATTCCCCCTGTTTCAAGTCTTTGTGCTAAGCTAAGCTAACTGGCTGCTGGATGTCGCCTTCATATTTAACGGACGGTTAAGAGAGTGGTATCGATCTTCTCATCTAACTCTCTGCCAGAAAGCAAATAAGCAAATTTCCCAAAATTTCAAACTTTTGCTTTAACCATTCTTACAGTGCTTATCTTACTGACATCGTCCTCATCAATACTGATGTCTAATCTCTGTTAGCTCAACAGCAGAGATCTTGCTAGCCAACATGATGCCACGGTGGGATTTTTCTTTTCTGAACTACTTTTGTCTTATCTCGCAATACTTTGTGAGTGTTATCGTTACCATGGCTGTGACACAGTTTTAACTGGGTGTAACTACATGTTGTCCAGGTGCAGTGAATTGACATGGTTGTGTTGGCTGAGCATTGTGGTGAAGCTATTCTTGAACTCCTGTGGTAACACATCTGTCATATGGGATAGAAGCACCATAGAAACAACCACACCCACAGCCAGGCAGAGCAGCTAAAACTTCATTTTAAAATACTGTACTATTATAATGATTTATTTTTTGTTTTACTTGGCAGTATAGACTTTTTAATAAAATTCTATAACTAATTTGTTCATTGTATTTTGTTTCACAATACTATTGTAGGGCAACAATGCTGTAGATACAAAGGTTCACCAACACATCCCTTAAGCTGTTGTGTAAAATAAGTTAATAACACCTTGATAATTAGCCAGGCATAAAATAGGACTGCAGACACTATGGAACAACACGGATGGTGTGTACTGTACAGTACATACAGGCAGCATTAAACAACCTTTACCCTCTGCCTCCTCTGAGACAAGGGTCAGCTTCTTGGAAAATGCCAGGGCACAAGACAAGATGAATATTGCCTAGATGCTAGCACACAGACACACAAACACACACACACACACACTGTACATACAGACACACACCTCCGCACCAAGGTGTAACTCAAATTCTCCGGCTTAATTAAGAGCAGCCTACTTTGTAGCTGCCATCCCGTTTAGCTAATTAGTCATGAATATGAAATGCCAGGAGTTTAATTAGCTTGCCATTGTCAGAGAGGGAGAAAGAGAGAAATCACAGACTAATTGTCTCTCCTCGCTTGGTCACACTTTATATTATAAAGGCCTAGTAGGAATGTAATTTGATTCCTTTGTAATAATCAGTAAGTTGTAGGAGAGTGCATGCAAGTTCATTTCCACTCTCTTACTGTATATTTAACAAGGGCTGTGTATTTCAAATTAATGTTAATATTCATTTTCATGTGGTTTCATTTAACATTTAATTAGAGCAATTGTTGTCTGTTTAAATATATATTTCATACATTTGATGACAATTTCCTGAAAACTAGCTTTTTATTTTATATGTCTACAATAAGCACTCAACCAGTCCACAAACATGTCACATAATAATGTAGATCACTGGGCAAAATTTGAAAGTATTAGAAAGCACTTTACAAGGAAAAATATGTAAGGAGTATATATGAATGGCAACTTGGGTGGACATTTAAGAATTACATACAGCTAAGAACCCAATTTAGCAACAAAATGGAAAGTTAGTATCCGCAAAGTAACTAAAATAATGGAAAATACAACTTAAATTAAGTAAATGTGAATCTAAATGTGCCTTTTTTAAATGTTCTCAGCATTTGCACAACACAAATGTGCAGATAATTAAACAACAAAAATATTTTAATGTTCACTTTCCAGTTGACTAGAATAACGAGACCGTCTCTTATTTGTAAAATCTTGCTCTCATTCCCCATCTACTTCCTGTCTTTTTCACTGGAAACCATCAAATAATCAGGTACTTTTTAATCAAGCTCTACCAGGGAGGGGGATGTTTAGAGCAAAGGCACTGAGAAGGTCTGAAAGGTTTAGCAGACAGGTAGATGGGTCTGGGGTCCATTCTGCGGTTGGTAATTAGATTGATTAAGGCTGAGCTGGTGCTGGAGACACGACGACAGGGAGTGGGAAATGGAGATGGATGAGCCTGCAGGGCTGCAGCTACGAGATAGGAATGGTGAATAGAGCTCATCTCGGCTAGCAGTCTGTCTGTCTGTCTTTCTGTCTGGCTGCTGGGGAGGGAAGAATAGGCCATTCGGCTTTAATCCCCTTTCCATCCCCAGTCTGTGCCTGGACTCAGCCGGGCACAGATTCATTCCTATCAAGATGTCACTGGACAGTGTGCTTGTGTGTTTGTCCTTTTTCATTGGTGGATGGACTCTTCTTTTGTGTTTGCTTTGTATTTCTGTGCTTGTGTGTGTGTGTTTCTCTTGCTCTCTTGATTGCAGAGGCAAGCTGGAGTTTAGCATCCTTACAGGCACACACACACTGCTGTGATTGTGTGGTGAGGAGCACAGGTGTGCTCAGTGTGTGTCTATCACTCCCCGTGGAGTTAATGTTTGATCAGGGAGAGAATGAGAGAGCGAGAGAAAGAGAGAGCAAGAGATGAAGTATAACTCACCGTGATTACTTTCTGTCTACAGGCAGAGCTGTGACCAAACCACAGCTTGCTCAGTCGATATCAGGTTTCAGAGACTGCGACTGTTAGGTGTTTTCCAGACATTTCAGAGCTCACTTGGGAAACTGACATCCCACACAATGACATTTCACCCAACTAACGCAATCGACCATCAAACATTTGTTACCTGTCATACATTGTGTTTAATGTGGGTTACCAGGGAAACTGCTCTATTTAGCATGCAGTCTCTGTCGTGGTGCCAAACAAAATGGCAATTAACTCACTGCCCACCCAGACCTCAGTACATTAGGGGTTAGACTGAGCACAGAGGATCATGGCAGGACTGATTTGGAGGCTGAGTGGTGCAGCATACGCTCAGTAAATAGGTTTTGTTGATGGAGGCAGATACAAGCAGGTCTCATGGGCAAGTCCATACACCAAACAGAAACAAGGAATGACCTCTGGAAGTAGATTATGCCAGTCAATAAATAGGCAATCTCTTCCTTGTATTTGTGACACAGCAACATAATTCTTAACAAGACTAAGCTAGACATGCTAGCAGCTCTGTGAGGCTGTACTTAGGCACAGTGGCGCTTTGAGCTAAATGCTAACATCAGCATGCTAACATGCTCACAGTGACAATGCTAACATGCTGATGTTTAGCAGATAATGTTCACTATGTTTACCATCTTAGTTTAGCGTGTTAGCAGGCTAACATTTGGTAATTGGAACTAAACACAAAGTACAGCTGTAGCTGACGGGAATGTCATTAGTTTTGTTAATTATTATTGGACAAAATAAATTTTTTTCTCATGCTGCTAGCATGGCTAAAATAAAATATTTTTGTAAATGAAATCAATCTACATCATGTAAAAAAGAAATTTGCTCATGGTTAAATGTTGGGCCACTAAGTACACAATTACAGGATTGCTTTACCACCTATCATCCATTTTAGTTTTTCCACCTTTCTAGCAAGCAAAGAGAAAATATACAGTATATGATGGGAATATGGATACAGAGTGTCTTTGAAGGATTGTGGATGTGTAAAGCAAAAGTGAGAAGAAGTAGCATAGAAGGAATGAGCATGTGGTGTCTTGAGTGCAGGCACTGTGTTTTTCTCCTGCCTCTCTAACAGAAGAGGCGTGATATCAGTCTAAATCTCTCTTAGGAACTCTCATTCAATCACCTGAGAGAGAGCTGATTTAATATAAAGACCTCGGCCTTCCATTCATCACCAGAATGAAGGGCTGTGCAGCACTGAAAATTAACACAAGCATGTGTGTGCGTGTGTGTGTGTGTGTGTGTACTTGCAAATATTGTCTAAAGGGAATAATGGTCAAAATATTCTGTCCTTCTCCCTCCCTTCCTCTCTCTCTCGCCCTTTACACACACACACACATGCTAACCTATGTTGCAACGAAATTAAAATTGTAATGGTTATTGATCTGTGGTTTATAAATAACACCCTTGTTCATCATCCCCTTCACACCCTCCTTACTTTTTCACTCTGTAATAATAAAAGCACACTCTATAACTGCACATACACAATCAGCAATCCCCCGGGCTACAAAGCACGCATGTATATTTTATTCCTTTGCTAAAGAGCCACAACCAGTTTCAGTCTTTAAAGGAAGTAGTGTAATCAAAACACATTTGGCAGCAAAGAATCAGGGCTTCACCCACATAAAACTGTGTGTAAAGATGTAAAGACAATGTTTTCCAGGGCTTAAAATAATGCAAAGAGTTGTGATCTATACTCAAAGTGTTTATCTACCATTGTCCATCCTCTGAATGAACTTTGCTTTTGGAAAATGCTCAAAGGTTGGCTGGCAGCCATTTTGGTTATTGATCAGCTGTTGTGAAGGTTATAACGTCAGGGGTCGTGTCTGGGCTGGTCTGTCTGAAGCCCTGACCTCTGACCTCTCCAGGGATTCCCAGAGGAGTCTAGGATTGACAAGGTGAAAAGTGCCTCGTATTGACTCATGTACGCCTACTGTTTAAATTTTCTCTCTTAAAGGAATAGTTTGAGGTTGTGGAAAATATGCTTATTCACTTTCTTGCCGAGAATTTGATGAGAAACTTGATATCACTCTCATATCTGCCCATTAAATATAAAGCTACAGCCTGCAGACAGGTAGCTTAGCTTAGCATAATGACTAGAAACAGGAAGAACACTTATCCTGGCTCTATCCAACGTTAAAATCCACCTACTAATTGGGCCTTTTACAGGGAGTTATGAGCCAGACAAGTAACTTCTGGGAGTCTCCGGTGGTTGCCTTGCAACTGGTCAGAGCCACTGTTGGACAGAGCCAGGCTAATTCTCCCTGTGTTCAGTCTTTGTGGTAGGCTAACTGGATGCAGGCTGTAGCTTTAAGGTGTGTTCAGACAGTAAGCAAAGTGAATATTCACCTATTCACCTTTCGCCCCCAAAAAGCCAATGTACAAATGTTAGCTGTAACCTAGCTAGCAACAGACACACCGACCGTGTGTTTGGGACTGTGCATGTGTGTTTACGTTCAGCTCAGCCTCTCTAACTGAACTCAGAACTCACCAGAAACTTCTGTTATTTCTTTTATTTCCCTCCAGTCTCTCTCCATTTTCCTCTCCACTCTGTACGTTTATGAAGCAGATTCATAAAGCCCCGGGATAAAAGTGAATTTTTCGCTCAAGTTTAAACATTTTCAACTCTCACGGACTCGTCTTTGCGTCATTCCTGCCCCCCGGGGCCAATTCAAGCCCACTCATGTCTTTCCATTGACTTTGTATGCAATCGCAAACCCCCTCTAAAAGTCATATTTACAGATAGATATTTACAGACAGATATGAGAGCAGTGTCAATCCTCTCATCTAACTCTCTACCTGAAAATGAATAAGCGTATTTCCCAAAATGTTGGATTATTCCTTTAAACATGATAGTCAAGTAGATTATTATCTTCTTGACTATCATGTTTAAAGGAATAATTCAACAGTGATTGTGTATTTTTGCCACTAGGATACTTTAATTTAGCAGCAGAAGTGTGCAGTTTATACAAAGCAATTTGTGAATACAGCGTATTTATGTCTTTGACACATTTAAACTCTTCTCTCTATCTGTCTCTCTCTCTCACACACACACACAAACACCTTTACTTATCCTTGGCACAGCAGGAGGGGAAGTGATAAGAGAGCATCCTAGCAGGAGATGAAACACAAATCAATGTACTGTTGGAAACTTGTGCTCATTGTCAAATCCATGCTCCTGCAACTTAAAGGTCATGTCATCAAATAAAGCTCCCTGAAGCAGATAACAGTGAAATGAGTAAAGGCGGAGGAACAAAGAGCGGACCCGTCTCCCCTTGCCCCTCTCTTTCTTCTCCTCCACTCTTTATCTGTTAATGAAGCACAATCCTCTCAAGAGCACAAGCGCTGGGATTTGTCAAGTTATCACAGGCTTGGTTCGTCTGCCTGGCTCAACACTCTGCTACTCTTTAATATTACAGCTTCTGTGTCTCAGTCTGTCTGCCCATCTGTCTGAATTTCAAGTTATTTTTTCACATTCCTTTGTATATTTTTCTCTCCTTCAAAATACTTCACAGTCTATCTTTTAGTTCTCATCCCGCTGTTTTGACTCTTCCTCTCATCCTTCTTTATGATCACCTTCCTCTCCCTCCCTCTGTTTTCCTCTCCCTCTCTCTGCTGCAGTTGCTACTGCTGAGAATCAGAGTGGATGGCCAGGAGCCCACCATCAGGTCAAATTTCATTTTCTGTTTACAAGCATCAGCTGGAGTCTTGTGCACATTTTATTTCCTCAGAATGTGTTTATTGCAAAAATCTATCCCCAGAAAAACTCACTGTATAGGCTTTCCACATAAAAATGATGCATAATATTTGCTGCTAATAGTATTAACCACGGCCTGGGAGATGTCTAATCACAGAAATGTGATTTTCATGGGCTGATTTCCATAAATATAAAATACTATGCCATTGCTCCTCACACACCTCATGAATTTGATTGAAGCTGGAACAGTGTAATTCCAACAGATATTAAAAGATGCAAAATTGCGTAATTGTGTTTCTTGTGTAACAATGGTTTTGGCCCACGATGACAATATTATGAGCATCACAATCCACCTCAGGTCCCCCCTCACCCACTGCAATATGGTATGCTAATGATGCTACGCTAACAGCCACAATAAAAGCAATGATGATTACCGAGGCAATGGGGGTAGTAACAATAACAAACCCTGTGATGTATAGTGAATTATAAACATCCTCCCTGTTGTAATTTCATAGTTAATTCATATTTTTATTCAGGGTTAGGAAATTAGGAAAAATAAGCCTAACGTACATTGAGGAGATGTTATGTTTACCAGATTTTTTATATTGCTGCGTGCGTGACTTCATCTGTTTATTGTGTGTATGCAAAAGTACCTGATCCCTGTGTGTTTGCTTGTCCAGTTTATAGCTGACTGTCTCTGTCAGATATTATAGGAGAATTCACATTTTCTGCGGGCAGAATATGATAAATATAAAATATATTTGTGGCCCAACATCAGAAAGATGATATTTTAGATGTTGTTACTAGTCAATGTATGATTTACCTGCGGGTGGCAGTGTATCTCACCGTGTGTGTGTGTGTCTTCACACGTCTGTATGTGTGTGTCTATATGTGACACTCTTGGAGTCTGCGAACTGTGCAGATGCATTCATGCATTACGCATTCACGCACATTGTGTGTGTGCATGAGCGATGATAGCATATGCTGTGATGCAACTTCTCTCTGGTTGGCTGCCTGATCATTTATGCAGCACACTGACTGTTTTGTCATGTCGAATGTTCAGAGTGTCTCGATATGGAAGCGTGCATGACAGCCACTGAGGACTGTCCAGTTGACTGATTTGTGCTGGGACACACACACACACACACACATACACACCATCACCTCACACACTACACTGCTGACACACAGAGAGATGTATGTGTACATGCACACACATCTTGCCTGAGGGTCTGTCACAGTTCCCCAGAGAGGCTGCTGGGTTTGGTTTTATTGCCTGTATTGATCGTGGCTCGGGCCGAGTAGAGGGATCAATATGTGGATTATAGGGGGGAGTTAACTCCTTAGTGCTGCCTCAGGAACCCCCCAGTTCTCTTGACACTTCTCACATTCACACTCAGTACCTGATCACCACTGTGTAACACAGAGATAAGAGGGACACATTAATTCACAGACTATGTATGTCTGTGTCAATGGCAGTGGACGGAGATAGAGACAGATCCGTCCTGTGTCCAGAAGAATTGTATTTAAATGAAGGTGGGCACACCAGCTCCCTGCCAGACCCCCACCCGGATACCCCACACTCCCAGCCGATATCTACATATCTACAGTAATTGACATTTTCCATTTGGCAGGTTCTGTATCTCCCTCCTGTTATTTCTGTGGCAACCAGTGATGGGGGCCTTAGCTGAGTGAGTTAACTGCTCCCCTTGGGCCAAGGCGTCTAGCCGGCTGCCTGCTCCTAACAGCTGACAAGAGAGCACAGGGGATTTTCTTACTGCCCATTTAATAAGGTAAATAGTCAGACACTCTAATAATACCTAATTTCATTAGACTTGTAATTATGAGCCAGCAAGCTACTTGGAGGAAAAACTGCACATTTTAACAATAGCTATCACACCTGGATACGTCTACCTTACTGGGGTTAATGAAATTATGTCTTTTTCATTTACCCTTCAGTAAAAGTGCTAATCTATCAAATATCTTTAACTGTATATGCTTATTGCAAGGAATTACACGAGCCGAGTGAGTAATCAATTTGCTCATATTCGTGGATCCTCCAGGTGATAATGACATTTCTCCTCTGTGCTGTTCATGGGATAATGCCATATAGCATACCCAGACGATAAATTAAGTGGATTTAAAAAAAATTTCAGGCTGTTATGAAAATGAATATAGTAGTAGTACAATATCTCAGGTATTTGACTTTAGAGAGATGAAGACAGATTTTCTTTTGTGTGTATATTTCAATATCAATCTGTCTTTTCTTCTCTATCCTCTCACATTTTGCTTGTTCTTCTCCCAGATTCTCCTACATACGTGATACTCATTACTGTCTCTCCCACGTTGCGCCTGTCTCCTCATTCTCTCTCTTTACCTCCCTCTTTTCATCTCTCTGTCACTGTCTCTTCCGCTCTCTTTCTCCCTCTTCCCCACCTTCATTGAAAAGAGTGAAAACAGGGTGAGAGTTTAGAGGGTCTGTCCCAGCAGCTCTGGTTGTAGTGCAGCAATTAGGAGCTTGAGAGCTTGTCAAGATAACAGTGGAATGAATACACACATATACAAAACACACACACACACTCAGTGCCCTCAGACTCCCAATGAAGACATTAAGGGCATATGAGAGAGGGGAAGACAGGAGAGGAAGGGGTGAGGTCTTGGTGAGTGGATGCATTAACAGGAAAACACTAAGCTTTTGTAGGTTGCAGAGGGTGCAGAGGGTGTTGGATAATGGAAGCACTTGTTCCTTTTCTCATATATGTAAGGATTGTCATGTTGTGGCCTTTTGTGGTGTAATGGCTGCATTTGTCAGTGTGGATTTCACTTTTCTGTCATTTTCACAGCAGGAATCAATATACCAAGATGCCTCTCTCTCCCTCTCTCTCTGTATTTTGTCTGTGACGAGCAGCAAAAAACAAGATGTTAAGTTGATGTATCAGTGTAAGCATGATACGCACTTGACATGTAAAGGGCCATGCCAAGACAGAAATAATTGCAAATATGGATGTGTGATTGGTGTGCACACAGGCTGTCATCACAAAATCTCACATGCTGGGCCTTTCTGCATCGAACACAGGGCCACACACCACTGCCTGTACAGACAGATAGACAAACAACTCGTCATTGTCATCAATGCCGCTAAGAAGGAAGATATTTCTCTCTTTCCTTGCAACTCTCTGGTACTTTCCAGCACTCATCTGACCTTACCTGTCTCACAGGCTGCTGGGTTTTCCTCTTGATGGTGTGTACAAAACAACCAGTCTGCAGAAGTCTATCTCAACCTCATTTGACAGATAAACAAATAAATGCAGTGCTTTAATATGATAAAACAACATTACTGTCTCCCATTCTAACATGCCAGTACATTCATACATCAAATGCAGCATGTTTGCGTGGTGAATATTTGTGTTTTCCCCACTGTGACATAGCCATAAGTCAGCCTAATATCTTAAGAGGCCATAAAGAGATGTATGACCTGCTGGGCTGCTTGCCAGAGCAGTTCTTAAAAGGCTCTTTTAATTTTGCCAATTTGGAGAATTTTGTACTTTCCTAAATGAATCTTTAGTGGTTTTTAACGGTGTCCCATCATGCCCCAATAGTGTTCAGCTTTTCACTGCAACCAAACATGGCAGCAGCTGATTTCAGTGATTAATTTCCCCTAAGGGAAATGAGCTGGCGTAGCTGTAATGTAATGGTGCAAGGCAAACAGGCCATTTTGTTTTTACAGTTTTGATAGGTAAGTACAGGTAAGAGAGGAAAGGTGGAGAAAAGAATGGAGAGAACATAAGGAGAGAGAGAGGGGTGTTCATGCAGGGGGAAAAGAATGGAGACTTGCTTTAGCCTCCCCTGTCTTCCTCTAACCTTCCAACTCAACTCTCCTGCTGCTAATAATGTCACAGACGCAAGGACAGATTTGCTCTCTAAAAGAAATCAAGAGTCTTCCCTTCGACCATGTGTTTGCTTCTGTCACTGAGTCTTTGTGTGTTGTTTCGATCCCCCTGCTGCCCCACATGGGGTGGTCTCAGGGGACGATAAGTGTATTACTAGCTGTATGATTTAGAGGCCTGCTGACCAGAGTTAGAGGAATAGATATCCTTAGGGTGCACTTAGCTGATGCTACTGTACACACAGGGCTGTTGCATGCCACAAATGATTTCTGTGGTCTCTGGTCCAAGACCAATATTGTCATGTTTACAGTTACTGCTAGGTATTATTTTGGCTATTTAGAAATCATTTTGCTTTCACCTTTCATTTCATTTATCACCAATTCAGCAGGTTTCAAAAGCATGAGCAAGTGTCTTGGCCAATAGTGTTATTTAGCATTTTCCAAGATCCCTTTTAAAATTCTCTGTAAATAGCTCAAACTTTGATCTTCTATACCAGTGAAGAAGTATACCCCAGGGGGTACTTCTGCAGTTGCCAGGGGGTACACGGAAATATTGTAGAATAGCTCAATTAATAAAAACAAAAAAGAAATGACAATATGATTAAAATATATATATTCACATATTAAGTCATTAGTTAGCAAACGTGCAGGGAAGTCCGAGCAGTTAGCTAAAAATACTGCATAAATGGTTGAAATAGATAGCTTAAAGTTATGAATAAACAGTTCAAATAGTTTGCTAAAAGTAATGGATAGCCTAAATGGTTGAATTAGATAGCTTAAAGTAATGGATGGAACTTATAGCGCTGCTACTCAGAGTGGTAGTAGTACAGAAGTAGATGAGACCAAACTGACCCAAACATTAATAGTTCAACTGTATTAAAAGAAAATGTAATATTGAAACAATATCCACTTATATATAATTGATAGTGTTAAATAACATCTAGTTTAAAATCAGTTAAAATGAACACATTTGGAACACGACGAGAGGTGTTGATGAAGGGTATTTGAGATCCTCTGACAGGTCTGTGAGGGTACATCAGATGCAAAGTTTGGAAACCACAACACTGTTTGACAACTTTCTGCATCTCCATGTGTGTCACTGAAGCTAGAATAAGTGGAATCTTCAAATCCAAATTTCGAATCTCTTACGTCTTGGAATCGTTGGTATTTTGATAAGTTCTCTGTCATCTTGGTCTTATACTTGTATTGACTTCAGCCTCATGTGGTGCAGCTTTGACTCAGACAAGGCTGCAGCTCAGTGTTCAAACAGCTTCATACCTGATGTTATGCGTGAATATTGTATGTACGCAAGCGTATGGACACCTCATTTAACAAAAAGGAGAAGTGCTTTGACTTGAGGTATTATTAACACATAAAATGATGTCAGCGTTATGTACTATATTCATATCAGTAAATTGGAGCTTATTAAATTGTCAAATGTCTTAACCAGCCTCCCTGCATGCTTTAAATCGATTACATCTATTTAATCTATTGCACACTGTATTGTCTTGCATCTTAACCCATTTCATTTCTAGCTTCTCTATTACGACCCTCTTCTCTCTCCTCTGTCTCAGCTTGTCTCACTGTCTTTCTGTCTGTCTCCCTCTTTCTGGGGAGAGGGCCGAGGGCATTATGTGCTGCTATGAATGATTCATCGCCCTCTGTGGTGTATGTGCCTGGACTAGAAAACAAGGAGGCAAAGAAAGGATAAGGTAGATGGTTGTAGGAGGGGGAGATGAGGTGACAGGAGAGCGAACATAGCCAGAGGTGGAGGACAGCAGCGGGGACTATGAAAGAGAAGCACATGGAGAAATGATGAGGTTTGGGCGTAAAACAACACAAAAATAATTTTCTTTTAGCTTTTTTTTTTTAACCTACCTGTGTGTGTGTGCTGAGTTCAAAATGCAACAGCGTACATGCAATGACTATAATGTTGTGTCATTAACATTGAAATTCATGTTCTCAATACTACTTAGGGGTGCACAGACCTCAGGGTGCTAGTTGTAATTCATCATCCTTGTAACATCACATCTTATTGTCCCATATATCTAAATACATCTCAGGCTTGTTTAGTTCTTTGTCTCATCTACTTTATCCCTCCTTTCATACCATTTTTTACCTATAATGTACCAAATAATTATCCCAGAACACCCTTCCTATATACTCTTAACCTCTCATAAATTCATAACCACTCAAGCAGAAAACACTCAACACTCACCTCAAGACGGTGAGACCCTTGGAACAACGTTATCTTTCCTTATCTAATTTCCCACGACCTGGAATAGATTATCTGCCGGATGATTAAGACCTGCTGAATAATTAAGTGGACAATAATGCTAATTCATGAATAATATATCTGTTTATGATGGCGAGGCATAGATAGCGGTTGCTGCGGCGCTGACAGGAAGATTGATGCTGTGGCCTAGATAGGATCTCTCCAGTGAGGGGATGCTGCAGACGACGACGCTGCCCATATTCATTAGGCCACTGTCATTGGCTTCTGTGCGTAATGACATACTTATGTATAATTTACAGGCACATCCCAAGGCAGAGGTGGCATACATGATGGAATGGAACAAACAGTTTTTTGGCACGAGGCATATGGCGTTTTGCTTAATAATCCTAAAGTATGTTCCCATAGGTTGTGACTAATTGATTCCTCACTCGGTTTATTTTAATCCTCTCTTTCTCTCTTAAGTGTAACTGAGTGTGTGTAGTGAAGTATGTCCAGCATGTTTTCATATGTACATGTATGCCAGCAGTCTGCTAAAGTGTTGTCTGTCACATAGGCAGATGGTGGACTTGACAGTAATGCAAGTGCAGTGCTCTGTATCTTGATGCGGTGTAATAAAGGCTTTAGACCTTGTGTAGGAATGTGTGTGTGAGGCATCTTGGATGCAATTTAACATGAATGTGTTGCATCAGACACATGTGCATGTGTATACAGACTGCATGCTCCAGCTTCAAAAACAATGAAACAAATCCTCCTTTCAGCCCACCCCACCCTGTTCTAGTCCAGCCCAGCACTGCAGAGCCCGTAGCACCCCAGCCAGTTTGATTACATTTGCGATTAGAGCTGTGGCCAAGCGATGGTGAATTATGCCTGAGCTGTTACCTTGCTGTAGCTGCCAGGGAAATGAGGCAGCCAGGCTGCATTTGCCCCACTACAACTGACCTTGGAGGTCACTCACAGGAAGGAGACATTCATCACTCTGACACATGGATGCTGAGAGAAGAGGATGGTGTGTGTGTGTGTGTGTGTGTGTGTGTGTGTGTGTGTCTGTAGCAACTATTACTATTACAGTATTATTCCACCCAACACATCTGTGCTCCCAGTGGTATTAAAGCAGTAGCTGATGATATGCAGTGTATACGTGATAGTTTCCTTACTGTATTGACTACTCAGCTTACAGAGATTGTTGCAATGCTCTTGTTAATTGAAATTAGTTTATGATATGATGGTTTTACGAACACATGTGCATTCTTTGTTTCTGGTGAAAGACTGGTCTTTCCTTCTAGCTATCTCTCTCACTCTCTGTGCCTAGTGTCTCTTTGTCACTCTGTTTCTCTCCTGCTTTCTGTGCATGTAATCATGAGTGGCAGACAAATATCGACCGTGGCCATTGTTGGCCCAAGTGTCTATTTGCTCACTAGAAAAGACTCATTATGTTACAACAGATTGATATCTCTGGCCCCAAGGACTTTAATCTCATCTCAAATGAAAATAGAAACAATCATAGCTGCTGGTGGGGTGACGCTTTTAGCACTGTAGCACGTTCGACACTCTCCACCCCCACCCCAAACAGCAGAGTGACCTTGGCAGGTGCGGTCAGCAATGGGATGTGCTGACTTTGAAGGATGACAAACGGACAAGCTATCATAGCATATTACTGTGTCATCTCTTCCTCCTAATATGTCTTCTCTCTGTGGGAGAGATGTGCTTCATATTTGTATGTATTTCTGTGTTTGTGCATACAGTATGTGCCTAACTGAGTATACATAAGAAGATGTAACAATGGTCATAAGAGGAAGGGGGGGGTATTTTAGACATGACACAGAGAAACAGAGAATTAGAAAGAGTGGGGACAGAAAACTTTGAGAAGGCAAATTAATGTTTGCCGGAGCTTAATTGTTCAATTGAATCCATAAAGGCACACAATTATGTTTATGCATGCCATAAATCTGATTAGTGCTGAGTGCCGCTCTGCAAACGCAACACAGTGTGTATGGGGGGCTAATGCCCACCCACACAGCTCACGTCTGGTTAGCTGCAAAGCACCATCACTTATCTCTCTTTCTATTACTGCACAATCTATGAGGTGAAGTATGATGATGTATCACTCAAACTAAATGCACAGTGTTTTCTTATTTGGAACTCAAACATTAGTGACAGAAGCGTCAAAATGGCCAACATGCTGAAAGAGAGACCTTCAGTGTGTTTTATTGTTGATTCATGGTTATATATGAAATAAATGAATGCTTCTATGCCTTTAGTGTGTGAAAAAAATATTTTTCATACTTTTCTATTCTATTCTACTATTCTTTACTCGCTTCTAACACCAACATCCTCCAGTTTATATCTATATAGTTTAAAATATCCCTGCATTAGCTCACTCTAACACTTGTGGTTGGCTCCCTCGCACATCTCACTTGGACTATGGGGAGCAAAATCTGCTGGGGGTATAAGTAAGAAATATAATACTGTGTAAGTTAAGCCTGTTTCTCAAGAGATTTGGGATGAGCAGGATGCCAAGTTAAGCATAAATACTGGCGTCCTGCATCATGTCAGACCCATTCTGATGGACTCCCTCCAGTTTGCAGAAGACTGACGCTGACATAAGCAATGTCATCATTTACTCACTCTAATGGACATGCTCCAGGCAGTTGTCACCTGCTGTCTCACTACACTTCAAACATAAGATTTAGCTCAGAGTTGTGCAGCCTCCACTGTATTGCACACACCTGACAACATTTTGTATATGTTTAAAATTTAAATTAATTTGCTAATGAAACATCAGTGCACATTTTACACATCACATATATGTTTAAATTCACATTACTGTTTTATTAATACTTCCTTGCCCTTATCAAAGTCATATTCAGTTGTGGAAGAAGTATTCTGATCATTTACCCAAGTAAAATTAGCAATACTGCAAAATAAAAATACTCCATTACAAATGTCACCTACAGTAAGTAAAGAATGTATTATTAAGTAAAAGTACTGATAATTTAGAAAAATGGCCCCTGTGAATGTCATTACATGTTATATTACTGGATTGTTTTAACTGATGTGTTAATGTTTAAGTAGAATTGTACTGTTGCAGTTGCTGGAGGTGGAGCTAATTTGAATTATATACTACTTGGTAGTTTAATCTGTAACAGTATTTCATGGACTCATCACATGGTTTGTATGTAAAATCTGAATCTGTAAAGTAACTAGTAATTATAGCTTTCAAGTAAATGTAGTTGAGTAAAAGGTACAATATAACGTCTGAATTGTAAGAGAGTATAAGTATACAGTAGCATGTAATAGAAATATTTAAGTACAGTAAAAATACCTCAATTTTGTACTTACGTGCAGTTAGTAAATGAACATGTTTACAATTCACCACTGTTGACATTTAGCATTATGTGAATTATTTATATCTTACCTTAAGTTACTGTTACACATGTGCAATCTTCAACAAGCATGAGCCTATTAAGACAGCATGTGTACCCACCTCTGTGTGTGTATGTCATAAGCTGTGTTTCCAGCCCAGGTAATACCTTTAACTGAATCAATACAAATGTCTCTCTGCTCCCAGGAGGTCTCCCAGACCTGCCTCCTCCTTGGTATGAAATGACACTTTGATTGACCCCCCTTGCATTCCCCGCAGGGTCGGGTTGATATGGTAACAATCTGATCATTGAACTTTACCCTCCTGCCAGACAGGTCAGCTGGCCAGGGTCATAATTTAATTTCTCAGATTCACACTGACTGGCTGTGTGTACTGATCAATGCTGCTAACGTCCACAGTGGAAACAGCAAGGTTAGATTTTCTTGTCTGGATCCCAACAACTTACCACATAATGTCTCACACACAAACACACACACACATTTTAGATGCTTTATTTGAATCAGCCAGTTATATAACAAGTATACAGAATTCACACAGAATTAGACGTTTATTAATTTATACTTTGTTTGATACTCAAGGGTAAAGAAAGCTACTGTCTAGCTCTTTGTCCTTCAATCGTAACCTAACAGTCAGTTTGTGAACATGCCCAAGGTCGCCAAATATCAGTGTCACTTATCTACATTCATATCTTAGCTCACTGACATTCGCTAGGGACTGGTACTCCATCCATGTGCAGGTCAAAAACATAGCCTATCTCTACAATTAAAACATCTCTTTGGCCTTTGTTTACAAAAACAATATCAGGAGTGTTACAGATGTTACAGAACAGGTTATGTGAGATATTAATCCATCCTGTGTTAATCTGGTTGACAAGTAAACAAGTGCAGAGTGAACTACAAAGCATAATTACATGTAAACTCACGTGTCACCTACTGCCCCTGCGCTGTAGTTGCAAACATTGGGCTGCTTTCTTTCTCAGATTTAAAATCACTTGTTGATCTAAATATACCTGTTCAGGGGCACAGAAAATGGCAGTATTTATCATTGAAAAACAGTGAAGAGGATAGCTACCAGTGAACCATTTTCTCTCTTCAATCTCTTCTCCTTCACAGTCCCATCCTATGAAATTATATGCCATGACCGCAGAGGTCACAGTCCACTTCACTTCAACGACCACACAACCAGGGAAGTAGAATTGTTTTCGGTGTAGCATGGTAAGCTCAGTTTAACAGCATCAGCAGCAACATACTGCACAGAGACAACGTCATAGTACATTGAATCACACAACAAGCTGAATTTACAGGCAAAAAATCAAATTACACTCTCTACAGCAGCAATATTTCCTAAATAAACCTTGAGCAAGGCACTCAACCCATTTTTGAGCATTCAATATACAGTAAGTCATGTTAGATAAGAACCTCAGCTAAAATGCAAAAAAAGAAATGCAGGTTCATAACATTGTTGAATAGATCTTTTAATCATTATGAATAAAACAGTCAGAAGAGGTACACCGTGGAAATATCACACACACACAAAACACACAAACTTTGAAAAGGATTCAGGCAATAGATTATTTATATCTAGTGCCATGACACACAGAAGATTCATCACCATTAGTGCCGCCCTTCCTCTCCTCTCCACACACTTCTCCCCTTGCACTCCATCATCTTGTAGACTGAATAATTGTGTTTTGCCACCATCACTGTGATGCATATCTCTGCAATTATCCAGATGTGGGTGACACCATAATCCATATGCCTGTGCTGTGACACCGAGTACAGATGGTTGTGTAATTGCGAGCACACGGTGGTGATCACTGCGCTTTGTGATCAGATTCATAGTTATTTCTTGTGGGTGTTCACCTTTTGATGTTTCCAGATTCATTTCCCCATCAGATGCCAGTGCATTCTCATTTAGAGTGGACTTCAGTGTCTGCTAATGAGATGCAGACAAGGGTATTTATTCAGCTCCTGATCTGGCTCATTGAGTGGTGACATATTGGCCTAGCAGGCACTCCAGTCCTATCTGTTTCTCCTTAGTTCGATGGTGCAGATAAGGTTTCCACTGAGCCATGTGCATAGGGAATTTCTCACTCTTAAGTGACCAAAATATTGACTTGTGGAAGTGAGTGTATTGAAAATAGATCTGAATTTGGTGGTTTGAAGTTCATCTACTGTATTACAGCCAGTTTTTCATGCATCAGTCCATGCATAAGCCTATCAATGGTTGTACTATTGCACTTGAAATGAAGCAGAAACTTGTGAGATCGAATTGCAGTGCCATTACTGTATTGGTTTGTGACCGTGAGTGTTATCAGCTTTATTGGCTAAGTATATGTACACATTTTGACTCTGGTTTTTTGTCACTCTTAATGTACTTACACAGAAATAGAAACACAGCTAAAAAAAGGACAACATAGCTGAACAAAGGTAAACATATATATATATATATATATATACAATACAACAACAACATTTTGTATTCTGTAGTTTAGACCAGTGGTTGAGCCCCCTGTGAAAGATCCCAAGATAAATCTGGGGGGTTGGGAGATGATTGATGGTGTAGGAAAGAAGGAAAAACAAAATTCTGCTACATGAGTTTATATTCATTTTTCAGACATTCTTCTAATCTTCACTTTTTGTGAAATAATGGATACTTTTATCTCTTTGGGCCGTGAACAATTATTTAAATGAAACCATCTGAGAAGTTTAGAGAGGAAATCTCTGTTCAACATCAGGGGCAACAGGGGCCCCAAGTAGATATTTCTTTGTAAGGTTTGAAACCACTGGGTTAGTCTTCAACAGTGCATTGTATTTTATAAGCTTGTGTTTCATGGAAAACCATAATCTGAAATGTAACTAGTAATTACAGCTGTCACAGAGTCAAAAGTACAATATGTCCCTCTGAAATGTAGTAGAGTAGAAATATAAAGTAGCATAAAATGGAAATACTCAATTAAAGTACAAGTACCTCAGAACTGTACTTAAGTACAGTAGACTTCTTGATTAAATTTACTTAATTAGGCTACTTTCCACTACTGATTAGGCATCACCCCAGCACATGTAAAGTGACACAAAAATAAAAATGACACCATAATAGCATCACAGTGTGGGGTAAAGCACTAACATTGGTTTATAGTAGAAATTGTGCCCTCTATTGGTGTAAAAACATAGCACGGGTTCATGTTGCACAAACTGCAGGCTGAAATGCTGTTTTATTTATCCCCATAGGACAATTCACTTTACACACGCAGTTCGTTGACTTGTATACTTGCTTGCTTTCTTCTTCGGCTATATATCGTAAGGAAGGGTGAGGCACGAGGACACACAGCTGCAAGCTCGAGCGCATCAGTGCAGAGAGGGGAGTGATGGAGGGGCTGCAGTTGTCATGGAAACGCCAGGGGGTGGGGCATTGGGGAGTGGGACCAGTTTGTTTTGTTATTGAAGGTCACGTGGCAATGTGAAGCTCCTCCTCCCTCCCCCCGTTACCACCGATTCAACCGTCTCGAGCTGCTGCTCCGGTCAGTTACTACAAAATGGCTGCAGAGGCTCCGCCGCCAACGAGAACCTCCTGAACGCTTCACGGTAGGATTTGTTAATCCCTTTGGGCGCTTAGCGCGACAGATTTGCACCTTGTTGCTTTCCGCTTTCGGTAAATATGCGGAATTTAGAGGCTAACTATGGCAGCTGTGATGGGAATGAAAATATTTTCATCTCAGCCCGCCTTGACATCAATGTTTTCTTCGCTGCGAGTGCTCTTTATCGCAGTTGTCGGTGGCCTTTCGGTCCTTATTCTTAGTTAGTGCATGGGTTGCTGACCTTAGCACGGATTATGTAGGTTTTATTTGTAGTGGCGTAGTGGTAGCTTGGACTAGTTGGCCTAAACAGCACAGTGGCTTCACAGTTCAAATGATTCAAGGGCACCCTGTGTTTTTGCTTGTTGAGTAGCTTGGCAGGGATTGGTTGAACGCTTGCTGTTGCATCGGTGTGTAGGAGAGTTGACATGGATATTGTTGCAGCTCACTCTCACAAAACATGCTCCGTGCTGCAGAGAGAGCTGCCCGTGCATCACCTGATTGGCAGTAAACGCATTAGCAAGCCGAGTTTAATTACTGTACTCATGTCCACATACGGTTGCTTTTCCAGTTTCATTTACTTATAATATTTCTTGCTATGCATCCTTATCCATTTAGCCATTAACTTATTGAATAGCCGGTAGTTTGGTAACTGCTGGCCTTCACCTTTTATAAGAAATGTTGTGTGAGTGGCTACTTTTTATACAGCAAATACAAATGCTGAGATTAGAGACCTCTGTCTTAACTAAGCATTTCATTGCTTTGACATTGGGCTGGTTGTTGAAATTGTAGCCAGACTGCTTAATATTTCATGAACTGCATCTGTTGGAAATCTAACTTGTGGGTCCATGGTTTGAGCATCAGAGAGTTGTGTAAACCTTGTTATATGATGCATTAATGATTGCTTCCTGCATTCCCTTCACCATAGAAACGACCATCATTGCCCGGCTGCTGCTGCTGCAGCTTCATATCCTGCAGCGACACACACTCCTAACGGAGAAGGCAGTGTGTACAGACTGGGAATGCCAGCACCCTGATGCATGTAGAGGGCAGGCTGACGTAAGCTTTGAGGCCCGCTGGTTTTATTAATGTGTTGGAGTCCCTAATTTGGTCCTGGGCCTGGCAAGGGATGAAGAGATGGTGGTGGAAAAGGGAAGGGGGTGGGGGTCTTTTCTGTCCCTGCCGGGTCAGGGGCCCCAGTCAGCACCCATGCCTCTGAAAGAGGCAGTGTGTATTCACAGAGAGGCGCCAAAGGGGGCTTGATAACAAAAACAGGCCACTAAATGCTGTGATTACTATAAGGCTTAGGTCATAGCCTCTTTCAAACTCTCGATGGCTTTTTGCTTAGCGCTGGACTGGAGGGCTGAGGGGCATTTTGCCAGATTGTGTCATTTGGTTTGGCGGGTTGTTTGGTGTCAGTGATCAGATGCTTAGCTGGAATCCTCAGTGGAAATGATGAGCTTGCATTCTCTGAAAAGCAGTTTATTGCTGTCAAAGAAATTTGTTTCTGTTTTGAAGTTACTTTTTTTTTTTTCAAAAGCTTGTTTGCTTGAATGCTAGTTCCATTCATCCCGTTTTGGTTTTTGAATGCTGGACAGGTAGTTGCTATATTTTTGTACAGATTACTACTTTAAGGCTGTTAGCAGTGCACCTATCATTTTCAGCATTCAACAAATTCTAATTCTCTGTAAAGGGGTGTCAGACTCTTGGCAGTATTTTTTAGATAAATGCTACTTTAAAGCATTTTCCTAATCTGCAGCACACAATCGGTCTTTCTGTAGCTCAGAGTTATGTGAGCTCTCCCTTATGTACAGGATATTGCTCCACACAGAGGCTTGATTTTTTTCGATTTATGAAGACAAATGTGGAAACAGTGAGAAAGCTACGTGATTGGACTTTAATAAGACATTTGTTAGGGATATTCTTTGATCTGTTGGACCAATAAATTGTCAAGCGGGCTCGTGAAAGTGTTCCCATTACTTTTGGAGCAGACAACTGACATTGGGACTGCAGGCAGTGCTTTTGGAGTGTGTCCAAACAAGTTATTTTAGGGCCAGTTCAGAGTGCCAGGAGTGCAGCATAAGTTTCTCTTTTCCTTGTCGTCAGGCCGGGTCAGAAAGCATTAACATGACCGCACTGAGAATAGCTTCAAGTACTTTAGAGAGTGCAATCCTCTTTGCAGAGTACAAGGATTTTGTCGGTGCTTACCCAGCAGTTTTTAAACCCTCACACAATTTTGAAAGGTAGTACTGTTTTGTTTTCCGGGTGCGTTTGAGGTTGTGCATATGAAAACCTGCTGAACACTGTGGCATATCAGATATTTTTCAGAGCAAGTTTAAAAAGCTGTGTTGCCCTGAAGTGCGATTGCGCAGAAGAGCAGAGGGGGCTGCACATTCTGCCATAGCTGTGGCGGCTGCTGCTGCTGTGGTTGCTAGCGAGCGTTCTCCCAAGGGCTCGCCGTGCTCTTGTTTGGCTTGCAGCAATGGCATTCCTGGCTCTGTGCCCAGCGACTGCCGTCTAGCACCCCTTCCCCCATCTCTCTCTCACACACACACAAACCAGCCCCATCAGTCGTAGCCCCCTCATCGTCATTGCTCCAATGTGGGGCAGCTAAGCATTTACATGTCCACAATTCACTTTGCACACATTGACTCTCCTTCCTCTCCACTCAATTTTCTACAAATTTTACACCTGCTTTAATTAGGCTGTCCTTGGTCTCTCCCCAGTCCGACTGTGTTTTTTTTCCTTTTGTCAGCAGAGTGAGTGTCTGGTTTTAAGAGGGACACCAAGCTCTAATCCTGTTGTTCTGACAGGACGGTGTAATTCCACAACAGAGCTGAGCTCATTGACCTACGTCCTTGATATTGACACGAGCTGTGCTTCCCCTGCTACAAACGGCTGCTCATGATGTAGCTCAGCCTGCTACTACGAATAAACATCAGATGAAAACTGCATTGTTGTGATTTTATTCATTTATAGAATGGACTTTATGTTATCATCTTTAATGTTCTTATCTACATTTGATAAAAGGGAATTGGCTTTATTTTCAAAAACATCGTCGGTTATGTATGGGGGAGTCTGTATCTTTTAAATAGTGGTTTAATTAAAGTTTTGTTTTAATACGTATTCACATAGAGCCAATATATTACCAGGGGTGCTGCAGGATCCAGATAGGCAGGAGGTACCATTACTGCATCCGTCAACACTTTGAGTCCAAGGGACGCACATCTGTCCAAGCCAGGCAGATGTTTGGAAATGAAACAGCAGCTCTCATTGAGAGAGACTCTCTCTGTCCTGCTCAGGGACCAAATGTTTCTTAAACTGAAATCATTTTGACGCTTAGCTTGGCACTCACTCTCCTCATCCGGGTTGGAGGCCGACAGCAGCTCACATTAACTGGACCATCTCTCTTATCCTCTGATCCTACATGACACAAGCCCCACTGATGCCTTTGAAAGGAGCAGCCCCAGCTATATTTAGCATGGCAGCTGCACCAGCAGGTTCCATATCCAGCCTCGTGGAGGTAAAAATAAGTGTTAATGATGTGTATTGGTTTATAGGTGATGGAGGCGGTATGTTTTTGTGTTTTGTGTCTCAGGCATGCTACTACTAGACGCTCTCATGCGGCTTCTTTTCATTGCTGCTCTTTTCAACCACCAGGCCTGGTGTGTCGCAGGATTGGCTGAATTCAGTTTTCGGCTCTTGCAAACATTGAAGGCATGTGCTGAGCTAGCCAGGAGGCCCAGGGTGTGAGTGAGTGATGTTGTCTAAAAATAATATATAGCTCATTTGTTACTGTCGATACTTACTGGTAGTACTTTAAAAAGTTATTAAAGTGAAAACATTCAAATCTGGGCAAAAATATTCAGTTCAACTAATTAAACTGTGCTGAAATAACTAATCACAGGTGGTTTTGTTTGTTTGATTGATTTTTTTTTTTTTTTTTGCCTATTTGGATCTGTTAGCAGTGGTAGATGAGTCACAAATATATTTTTGCAGCAAGATGGGATTTGTTGTTGAATTTAACTCCAATTGATACACAGTTTTATCTGAACAGCCATGGATGTTGCTGTTCACATCTAAAGTATGTGTACCAAAAATATATTAAAACATTTGTTGCCCTAGCTGGGTACAGCTGATCTTCAGCATTGTCATTTAGGGATGCACTAGTCAGATTTCTGCGTTGATTCCAGTTGCCTATTTATTTATTTAGTTGTTTATTTCTTTCTTTCACTGTGGGATTTGTGCATTACTGATCCATTGGCCATTTGAAATGATGCAAAGATAAACTTTCTACTAACAGTGTAACATAATGTACACAGAAAGCAGAATGGTTTCCCTCTAAGAAATGTAATGAGAGCAGTGCTCTAGTTTGATTCCTCACTTACTGGACTGTATAACAATTTCTCCACATGTGACGGCAGTGTTAAAGAGGATATAAAGAACACACAAAGAAATATTATGGGGTCTGATCTTTGCAGTGAACAGGAGGCTTCCCTGTGGTGACTCTTTGTCACCTGTTTGCTAGCTGCTCAGTCTGAGAGCTGAGATGACCATGGCCTCTGGGAGATGGTGTCAGCAGCTGCTGTTGTCAAGTTCACAAAGCATTGCTGCACACGTTGCAAGATGAGATTGGAAAAAACTAGCGTGCACGGCCTACAGTATAGGTATACCATGATGCAAGAATGACATCTTGTTTTGTGTTGTTTTTTAAAGAATTGATCACACATTACTATCAGGTTGCAAATGTTGTAACCTAAGCAGAATGCATAATGTGCTGTTAATATGCACCATTACAATTATAAGCATTAGACATGTGATTATTACTCACAGGGTCTAATAGCAAGACATTAATGTTGTCTGACATATTTACCTATTTACAAGGACAGAGGAAACTGCACTGAGACACGTTGACTACTTTCAAATTTTAAACCAGTCACAACCCTTTGTATTTTATCCCCCATGCTCAACCATTTCATACCATTCATGGTAGCTCTTTTCATCCATATAGAAAACAATAGTGAATTGCTGTATCCAACTTTGAAACTCAGGTGACAGTTTGTATTAATCATCTTGATTAGGACCAGTGACGTCTTGTAGGAATCTCTCAGCTGAAAAGTTTTGCCAAGTTGGCCTGTGTTGCAGAAAATGCTGACTTCTTGTAAACAAGTAAAGCTTACTGGATATTCCCAACATATGTCCAATGAATTCTTCAGATTCATTTGTGGCACTGTTTTAGAAATGGTTCCAAATTTGACATCAAGGTCAAGAAAGAGCAGTCAGGGCAGGGAAAAAGGACATAGTTTGTTTGTTTTATGACTATTCAAAATGCTCTCTTGAACCCACACTCTCATGACATGAAGCCCTGACTCAATTGCTTAATTATGAACTCAGATTTGTGCTTTAGTTTTTGATGCTCATCAAAGTTCATCTTTCTTCTCGTTTTTCCAATTCCATTATTAAACCTCCACAACCAAACTGATTTCAGCGCAGTGCTTAAGGGCGCTGTCTGTCTCCACCTGACTGCTCACCAGGGCCTCGGGGAGCGCTTGTTGCCAGGCAATGGCACACACCGCTGTCGCCTGCAGCAGCAATGGCATGGCAAGAGAAAAGGGCTGATGATTTATGTACAATTTCACATTTAAGGTTCCAGTAACTTGATTCCAATTTATGTATTTTTCCAGGCTAGTCTTTCCCCCAGTCTTTTAAAAAAACGTCTTCTAGCTTTTATTTATTTGTTTTTCTGTGTAGAGCATTAGGATGGATATACAGTAGCTCTCAGCTGGATGCACTTGCACATGAAACAATGGAGCATTGTCAGGTGGTTTTCAGCTAGAGTGTGTGTCTGTGAACACTTTTCCTCTCAGGACTGGGTAGAGAAGGTGTAAGCTATTACCAGGTAGGTGTAGAGACTTTGACAACAGATGACAGCTGTGCATAAAGTCGTCTACGACCCAGAATTCTGGCATGTGTTGTTTTTCTGTAGTCTGCCCACACATTAGTTGTGTCGTGATCTGTTGCCCTGGCTGGGTGTGGAGACTAAAGAACGGGGGGCCTCGTCTCATTGGCCCCCACCATACTAGACCCGAAAAGCCTCCCTAATGGTTTCCAGAGCCAACCCCAAAGACCACCAAATTAAAACACACACACATGCATGGTTTGCGCGGTTCAAAACATCACAGTTTGTCAAGAAATATGTTGCTTAAGAGGGAAGTGCAAAACATACCCACATTCTTTTGTCTGGTGGTTGTATTACTGCTACGCATGTGGTCTTGTGTGTTACAACAGCAGCCATTGACAACACTGATTTTACCTTGGAGAGCAACAATTGAACAATGCAGCTAAATAAATGCAAATAAATCACTTTTGCAGGTGTTCACTTGTTAAGGCACAGTACCTATCTCCTCACGTCCTCTTCTCTCTCTCTCCCTCTCTCTTTTTGTATTTAAGCTGTGAGAAGAAGCAAAGAACACGAGAAGAGAACCATTTGATGGAAGATAAGAAAAAGAAAAAGCAAGAAGAGAAGAAAAAGAAAGAAGCTGCTCAGAAAAAGGTAAGCTTGTGGAGGGCACTCATTTGACACACACTTTAGCTTTAATTGCCTCTGCCTACCGTTTAATCAAAACTAACATGGTAAGATACTGTAAGCCCCAGTTCAGTGTTGGTTCATGCATGGACAACGTCCCCCAGCAATGAAAAGAAATGCTGCCTCAGACACTCAGTACTTCCACTTCCTTTTTCCTCTGCCAATCTTAGACGAAGCTGCTGTAACTGTAAATGTTAGGTGGTGCATAACCAAGCGCAACTCTCTCCAGTATGCTCAGGTGTTTTTGCTGCAGTTACGTCACATCGATCACATGCACATTCAGCACATGCATTTTGTCATGCGTTTCCACAGAAGGCATTAACCTGAACTTTAGTTGTCATCCTCGTCTTTACCCTGCAGCCCCCCACCTCTACTCTGCCTCTTCACGTTTTCTTTCAGTGGGTCATCTGTTTTCAGTGTTAGCTTAACAGGTTAGCCTGCTGTTCTCAGTAATACGTTTCATGTATCCTTGACCCCTTCTTGTCACTACTGGTGAAAGTATGTTTGTGTGCGTTTCTTAATGTATGAGAGGAGCATTTGTGTTATCTGTTTTACTCCCTCTCCAGCCACAAGCCCAATGAACCCTTTCACCCCGTTGAGCAGTAGGAATGAACATGAACCTTTTTAGCATTTCAATAGAGCAAAACCAGCCCCTGAACATTTTGTTCCCTTTGCCCTCGCTAGTTGCTCCAGCACTGTCGTTCAGCTGGCAAGCCAGCCAATGCGACACAGATGTTGATGCAGCATTAACATTTAGGCCCACAATTGTCCCTTATCTATGGAAAAGATGTTTAATGCGTCATTATAAGTTATGAGTCTTCTTTCTATTGCTGATATATTTTTTGTCTTTTTTTCAGGCCACAGAACAGATAACCAAAGGTGAGTTGTGGCTACTTGTATTAAACTTGTGTATTCTGCCACCCATAAAATGGGTACCTCAAAGTTAATTACTTTATCAAGTGTGGTGGGTATTTTTGCCTGCAAAGGTGAATCTTCCTTTGCTTTGTGTTACAGCGTGCTGCACATGCAATAACACAAAGTTTCTCAGTGCGGGCAAAATTATACTTTGCCAGGTTTGTCTGCCATGAACTTTGCTATGAGTTTGTGATATGATGTTTTTAAACAGTAGGGAGACTTTTTGTGTGGGTGTGTAAGATTGTGTATCCTCCTAATTAGATGGATAACTCCTGTGCAGGATTGCTTTTTTGCCTCAGAGCCTCAATTTGCCTTCTGTTCACTGCTGTGCAATTTGGATATGAAGCATTAGCTTTTATTATAGTAAAACATCTTTAACTGAAAACATTAGCAGCAGCCAGGTGGTTCATACTACTACCTGAGCCAAAATGGAGGCCAGGTGCCCATACAAGACTAATAAGGAGCATGGGGAGGGTGCAGCTGCTCCTCAGGCCTTCCCATGGGCTCCTCAGGCACATCTAGGAGGGTAGAGGTGAGGAGAAATCTCAGAAGAGAAGAAAACAGAGTGAAAGAACCACAAAACAAAAACGTGAGAATAAGGGGTGAATGAAGTTGACTGAAAGGTAACTTCTGTAGGGAAGAGTGTGCTTAGCGTACACATTTTGAACTCCTATGTGGCAGCTGAAGATCCACTCTTCACTTTGTCTCCCCAAGCTAATTCGCTTAATGACCAGAGAGAGGCGGGCAGGCAGTGTTGGACAGTCAGTTAGCCCAGGAGCAGATCTCTTGGTCGAAATGAGCAGGCAGATGGGAGAGGGACTTAATGTCTCGCAAGGGATGGGCAGGGCGAAATCTGATTAGAACTTCTGGTAGACTTTGGCAGCACGGACTTAATGGCAGCAAGAGAATGGACACCTAATTACAGTGTGAGTGTCTTTGTGTTTTTGTGCCCAAAGCTGTGTTCAGACAAATGTGTCTCTGTGAGTTTGGTGTCTAATTTTGTTTAGATCAGTAAAAAGGAGTAAGTTGACGTGTGTTCTCCTCTTGTGGGTGCACACAACTGTGAACTCTCTCTCTCGTCAAGGGTCAGTGCCTTGACCTCCCACTCTCTCCCTGAAGGATGAGTTAATGAGACTGTAATGTCACAGAGGTGTCCCCTCCCGCCCCTTATTCTTCTTGTCTGAGTCACCCTCAGCCCCTCACAGTTTGCTGCACTAATGAATGTGATCTGGGTTAGCTGTGTTAGTATTCTCTTTGTCTTTTATCTGCTTTGTGTTGTTTCACAGCATCCACAAATTGACCTATATACTATGCTTTTGTCCTCATCTTCAAACTAGGCTGTGATATGCACAATTATTTTCTTGGCTGCTGCTTATAACAGCAACATGCCATGACCTCATTTTACTGGGATCTTCACACCCTTAAATGTCACATTTGACTTTTTAGTACATTGTACATATTTGTGTACTCCGATGTGCTCATATCCATTGTCTTCGGCCATGTGATGCTGTGGTCAGTTTTCTGTTTCTCTAAACTACTTGAGGATTAATCATGATTTCTTCGACTAATCAGTTAGTTGATTTAATTGAAATAAAGTCAGTATTATTGTTTCACCACTGATAAATTTCAGTCAGAGATGCAGAAGGATCTCTTAAAATCTAGGGCTCATTTCAAATCAAAGAATATTTATAAATATTATTGTGACACCAGTGATTTTTTTATGACTTTAGACTAATTCCCCATTCACCATAAAAACAATAAATTGACCAAAAAAATCAAATTTTTAGCACAATGATGTGATTAATTGACTAATCAACTAAGAGAGGGAGATTGCCTAATGCTGGGTACACTGGGAACTAATTAGAAGAAAAGGGCTCGCGCGGAGGCTGAATAAACAGGCATCCATACACAGGAGATCTCCAGGAAGACCCGAGCACCATAGTAACATTACACCACCTCCTGTCTGGTCTAGCAGAGAGGCCCACCCTGGGACCAGCAGGAGGGAAAAGGGAGCAGAAAAAGGTGGGCTGTATGGAAAGAGATGGGATGAATTGTTGTGGTTACATTTGTGCAAAGTGTAGGGAGGCGGCTGCTAAAACATGGTGCCTTTTGGTTGATTTTGAGAGAGCTAGAAAAAGGCATGCGAGAGCAAAAGAAACAGACGGAGCCATGTGAAACTGTGAGAATGCAGGCCAGTTTCCTGTTTGCCGGCACAGCTGAGGGGGCCCTTTGTAGGATACTTCTACTGGCTCACTTCTCTGACACACACTCCCGCTCTACCAGTCCCCTTATGTGACATGCAAACACCCGCAGCATATGTACATTGTGTGCTTGCGCAAACACACACACATGGTTTTACTCATAGTTTTACATTGCTACTCATAAATACTACACAGACCCCTCTGCCTCACTAACCCACACTGAGAATGTTATGAAAGCAAAAGTAGAACAATCGCCACCAAAATACCTGTGAGGGTGCTTTCAAACCTAACCTGTTTGGTTTGGTTTGGTTTGGTTTGGTTAAAACAATCTCAGGTGCGTTTGCCTGATTAGTACGGATTGTTTGTGCTGGTGTGAAAGCTGTTTGTTGGACTAGACAGCGAGACAGAGACCGCCCTCCAAGGAGACTCCGGTGTGGTTTGTTTTGCAGTTTGAAAGCAAAATGAACCAAAAACAGGATTCTGTATAAGTAATGTATATATTTATGCAAATCATTTGGCAGCCATGGTAACACGTATACGCATCAGCACATGCGTGAAAAGAAGTTAAAACAGAGACGTGTTGAGCTTGTGTCCTACTCCATGTATGTTGACAGTTCTTCATTAAAAGTGAGTGAGACATAGAGACCACTCAGTAACCATAGTACCTTTAAAATATGCCTCTTTTTCATTCTCTTTTTACCTGGACATCAAGGTCAAGAAGCAGTCTCAACACATAATCAGTTATTTCTTTGTGCACTCTTTTTGACACCAAAGTAGATAAATAAACACATAAGCTGTAGTAAATGTCAGTTACCAGAATTTGATTTTCCCCTATGGGTCCATGTGGCGCGGATGATGCAGGATGACAGTCACCAAAACTGTCTAATCAATGAGTTACCTGTCAGTCAATCTAACATCATGTTTACAGCGCTTGGGTTCATTTGTAAAAAGCCAGTCTGAACACAAACCGGACCAGAGCCAAAAGGCAAAAATGTATAATTTTTCCCTTGGTCTGGACTAAATGAACTGAACTACAGGTGTGAAAGCACCCTAAAATATACATATGCAAGTATCTTAACGTGACATGTACTGTACATCTAGTGATGCATGAATATTTTTAACTTTAAACCCACACTCAAATAAAGGCTAGTAGCATTCATGTAGCTTATGTTCACTCCTTACCCAGAAATCAGTGGTTTGAAGAAGTGTTGCTATTATTCATGGGAAGGCCCTTTAGCATTTTTCCATGGCCATCAATGGAATATTTTAACACCTTGAAGTATTGTAACCCTCAGTTCGCTAACTCTTGTCTGTAGTGGAGATGCTGTTTGTCAACACTGTGTCACAGTGTAGGTCAACGCCACAGTAGAGCCAAGTCTTGAACCGTCGGTTGCTGTGTAGTGCCACTGACCAGCCCTCCTCAAGAAAGTACCAGATAGATGAGTTTAATAGTAATAAGTATTGGCCCCATAATAGCTGTTGTGTACTACATCAGAGGCCTTCTGCCATCAACAAGCTGTACTAGAGTTAATTTCAAAGGGTTAATGAGCTATTGTGTTTCTGTTTTTACCCCTATCAAAGATAGGGCACAACATACATACACATTAAGGCGCACATTTACATAGTGCAATAAAAGATAACATTATTCCAAAGTAGTGTCGCGGCAGTAATTTCATAACAGATTAATTTGCCGTTTCACATTCGCTTAATTACGCCCAGCGCTTTGTGTTGGAGAGTCATAAATTGCGGTGGGATCATGGAGGAATTTATAGCAGTGTGCCTCTTGTCATCGTCCCCGCCTCTTCTACACGTCTTATCCCAACGAGCACAGCTTAAATGGATGCAGCAGTGGTGATGATAAACCACAGTTTAAAGAGCAACAGAGGTAACGTCTGGATTCTGCTGTTATGGAGTGTTACACTATAAATTGTGCATATGAGCTTTTTGTCATTAAATGTATTGCCACTTTAGTCATTTAATTATCATTAACACAACTTTCGGGTTGATCTGGTTTTGGCCTAAGGTCTTTTCAGGGTACAATGTAATCTGACCAAAAACAGCTTTAAAGGCCACACAGATGTTGAAGAGTTAAGTTTGTCTGGTTCCCTTGGATGGTTTATTTATTCTGAACATGGAGGTTAGCGGGTCAGAAATGTATGTTTATATTACGCCGAGTGGTTTTAGTTGTGAATTAAAGGGTGTTGTGAGAATTTCTGGAGCTGGCCTAAAGGGAAGTGTGATGTGGAGGGATGATGTATTGGTTGTGGCAGAGAGAAGTTAGGTTGCACAAGGCAAATCTGTGGTTATACAAACAATGTCTTAAAATATATTTTGGACAAATTCACCATTTTTCATCATGTAGATGAAAAGGTCAAAGGGATATTCCTACTTAGAATATTTAACCATTAGGGTTTCTCATATGACAAGGTGTGTGCATCATTTATCATAAAATTGCAGTCTCTTGCAGTTTCTGTATGAAGCTAATATTGTAGCCTCAATGAAGTGCGTTGGCCCAGCAGGTGCTGCCCAGGTCAAGAGGGCAGGACATTCCACTCTCTTTCACACATGACTTCCTCTAAATCATAACAGACAGTGGAATCTGGTCTGCCTGAAGCTGTTGGCACTAAAGGCCAGGGACAGGGGAGTGATGAGTGCAGTGAAGCTGTCTCTCTCTGTCTTCTGAGAGCAGCAGGCATGCAGGCAACCCTACTCTTATCTGTCACCCAACTCTCTTGGTGACCCTTCTGCATGTTGAATAGTCCTGGCTAGAAACACTTGCTGGTGAGAGTAACTGGTGTTGACTTACAGTATATTATACCACTCAGGTGTGCGATTATGTTGCACCATTCAGATACCTAGTTGCCATTTGATAAATGCTCTGACCTATACAGCCTTGTTTTCTTCACACTGTGCTGTCAGACATTAAGTGCTTTTAAATAGCATTTTTATCTGTGTTGAATGTGATGCAGCCAGGGAGGGTTATCCCTCTTAACTACAGTGTCATATTTATTCACTTCTAATTAAGCCCTTTAATCTTCTCTCTAGTGAGGCTCGCTGCTCGCATTTTAAAGCCCACAGGAGGAAGGAGATGAAGAACCCTAAAGACATGCCTCCCTTTCTTGCTCATGATTCGTTGACACTCTTTCTGCTGCCTCCTCTTTATTAGACATCTGATAAGGATCTAGGCATTTCCATGTTTCCTTTTTTACTTAATTTAGAGTAGAGTACACCTTGGCAGCAACACCAGATATACGACACACTTGAAATACCGTGTGCTAAAGAGATGGCATGCATCATGGAGAATCTGTAAAACTTGGATACACATGGATGAAAAGGGCTTTTTACTCAAGAAAAAGGATACATTTTTGTGTTTATGTATGGGTTTTCATTCAGTGTGGGTAACTAAATCTGCACCCTCTAGATTCCTCCAGATTTTATTTCTTTGTTGAACTCTGTCGCTCTGCTTATACAGAACATGTGACTGTGCTGCCATTCTATTAAACAAAAGACCATGTCTATAAAACGATAGATTATGTCTGTTATTGAAGCCAGCAAACCTGCCTGTTAGAGTAGAGGCATGCATTCTACTGGACACATCAACCCTGTTTAGAGCAACAAGATGTTCTTTAGGTCGTTTGTAAAAGCTTCATTCAGGCCTTAACTTGGCTGATTAAAGGCTCAGCTATGGAAAGCTTATAATCACTCACAAACGGAACTTTTGCATGTGTATCTCTGTACACTCCACCCAAGAGCAAGGCGATCCACTTTGATGAATGGAAAGCAGTGTCAGCATGGTGCTATTATTAAACCTCTAGGTAGAAGTGCACTGATAGTATTGGAATCGGCAGTGATCCATCTCCCAAGAACTTTTACTCGGGGCCACATTTGAAGCTGTGCCAGTATCAGTTGTTAAATGGCATACACTCTGCACAATATTAAAAAATTCCCAGCAAGAAAAAAATGTCTCCTGGCTTGAAGGTTCATGTGAGCAGCACATTATTTTACTATTATCAGTGCTGATATTTGAAGACTGATGTGCAATCAGGAGTGTGTGATTTGATGAAACTCATGTATTTAACTCTTGAAATTGTTCCATACAAGGCATCACGACTAACCTAACTGATTGAGGATAACCGATACTTTAAATGGTACTTGCATGGGCCAGTCTACCTATGAAAGTATAAGGTTCTCCTGTGGGTCCTGAGCAGTTGCTATCTATGGACCTCCACTCATAAATCTCACAAACAGAAGGATCCTTTATCTTCAAGGTCATGTGGCCTGTTTTTCTGCTTACCCCCGAGAGGGAGACAGAAGGGGAGCATCACTGCTCTCCACCCCCTCCTTCTCTTCCACCAACTTTCAACTCACCGATATCTTCCCAGACATCCTCCCCCCAACCTCTAGGTCTTAAACAGTCAGGCAAACATGCGATCATCTTTTCTCTCAGAAAATTAAGACCCCTTTTAAAGTGGAAAATGGGATGTCTTCCTCAGCGTGAACCGCACACAGCCCCAAGGCCACGGTTTGATGTGAATCTTTGATGAACTGGGAATTCTCCTGTGTACCCACACAGCTGAGGACTGTGTTTTTGCAAATAGGCTGTCAGAGCAAGTGGCTCTGATCTCTTTTTACTCTATTTCACTTTTTTTCTGCAAAGAGCTGCCATGTGAGACTCGTGCTTAATAAACCACAACTTGTTGATGCCAGAGGTTTGTTTGTTTTTGTCTCTTGAGCCCCTACCTAAGCCAGATTCAATCTATGATTTTCATCATCAACATAATTGCAATCATTAGAAAATGTTGCTTTAATGCAACGTCACTTTGATGTTACTAAATGTGCAGGAGTTGTCATTATTTTGAGAAGAAGAATCAAGCGTGGCGTGGCATACTATACGCAAATAGTGTTCTAATTGTAAGGGGATTTAGACCAGAGCTGGTTTCAGGCAGTGAGACTCAAGCTCACAGTGGAGCGCGCAAGGGGGTGGAGACTGTCTTACTTACACACACACACACACACACACACACACACACACACACACACACACACACCATTCTCCTCATCACTTACCCTCCCTGCTCTACCTCCTTCCCTTCCTCCTGTACGTCAGCTCTCTTTTTCGCTCGCTCCCTGTCTCCCTCCCTCTCCCTCCTCGTCTCTTCCCTCTGATTGGCTGACAGAGTAGCCAGCCAGCTTCCCCTTCCCCCAGCTTCCAGAAGAATCTACGTCACACACCAGAGAGTCCCAACTGTATAACGATCGCCTTCGTAACTATTATTATACACTGTGGCAGAACCACAAAGTCCTCTGTTTTTAAGAGGAAAACACCTCTTAAAATCAGCGGGGAGAATTGGCCGGGAATTATTGTGTTATCTGCCGCCGCTAATACAGTAATAATGATGAGAGGATAATAGTAGATCCCAGTAAATGAAGGAGAAAGGGAAAGGAGAGCACAGGAAGGTGGGGAGGGATTGAAGCACAAGAACGGAGAGGAAATGGAGCAGATGTAGAGAAATCCGATGAGAGGCGAGCTCAAGCTCTAGAGTTTCCCCCCTGATTCCTGAGCTGCAGGGAGAGGGCGACACGCAGACAGATACGGGTGAAACTGGATCACACCATGCAGTCGGTGGTTGTAGCCCATAGAGGGGCTACGGTACTGTGGGCAAAAATTACATAGGAAACCCCCCCTCCCCCACACATGCATGACAGACATAAACATACACAGAAAATTGAGGAAGAGAAGCAGTTTGTTGTTGTTATATGTGAGCGAACATGTCTGTCAGTATTTACAAGGCTGTGTGAATGTATATTCTACGACACCATCCTGTCCTCTCCCCTCAGTGTGGGCCTCAGCATTACATAACTCTTTGTTTTTGTGTGTGTTGGGCTGGCCGCATGTGTGCGAGTTATTCATTGCTTCACTGCACACACTCGGGATGCCAGCCAATGGCGAAGCACTGCTCTTTATAACTCATTTAGGCCACACAGATTTTCTTTTTCTTTGGGTTGCTGCTGCTTTTATTACCAGCAAGAACTCAAATACCATTTTGGCTGAGTGCACGTTATGTCTGGTCAGCTGATGTTTGGGTTTGGTCTTGTACAGTATGTGTACGTTAAACACGTTTTGTTTTTGCATCCTGTTTACATTCTAGTTTACCAGCTTATTCTATTATGTAATGAAATGTACTGAGGCGATTATCCAGTGTGTTTTGTGTCCCATAATGCATCTCACCCAGCAGCGGCTCTGTGACCTGATCATCCTTTTTGACTTAGTAATGACCTTTAACCTTGCACTTCCACATTCAGCTACAGTATATTAGCCTGCTGAGGACTTTACCCTTTACAGCTTTGGCTTCTTTTGTTGCCGTTGTTTACAGATGAAATAAAGTGACATTTCTTGTTCACAGCGCGCAGATCTGAACATGGAGCTTGTCTTTAAAACGGCTATAATCGATATTTTTTATAATAACAATTTATCAAATGATTATGTGTAATGTGAGAGGCATCGCTCGTGGTGATGAGCCTAAAGAAAATTATCGCCCGAATCTGCAGGTCCCCTCGGCTTTACTGAGCTTTGAGTTTCACCTCCTTGTTTAGCTCTCCAGCACGCAGCTTTACTGTTTTTGTTCATTCTCACTGCCCTCATAGCATCGTTTTCAACTGCAGCAGGCAGCTCTAAAAACCCACTGTACACTACCTGCTCATCACCAAACAGCAAACAGACAAATTAGCTGGTGAACATAGTGGAGCATTTAGTTAAAAAGACAGATATTTCCCTCAGGAGTTTGTAGACACCAAAAACAGAGCTAACATTCACCAAGTAGCCCGAAACACGACTCCAAATGAATGATAATGTTGCCCTGTAACTGCTGGATGTTGTAAATAAGTAACTGTTTACTAAGAAGTTTGCCATATTAACTTAAAAGGTTGTGTTCACAACTTGTTTCTGCTGCCTCCAAGTGGCCAAAAAAAATCAGTAATTGCAGGTTTAAGAAAGATAAGCACAGATTGTATTGACTACTACTGCCTCTCTTAAGTGTGGCTACTTGGCTGAAATGTTGCAAAAAGATAAGATGCAAAACCCAAGCCGAACACAGTCCACGGGAAATAGCTGGTCAGGGCCAAGTTGCTGTTGCTATGGGTAACTAAAGCTAGTTGGACATAAGCACTTGGCTTCAGCAGCCATACGAGCAGTTAATAACTAACAGCTTTGGTAGAGCACTGAGAGGTGATCATTTCAGGGGCCATAACCTGCCACAAACCATGAATGGCTTATATTGATGGGGTGAGCACTCTTTACAGTACTGTCCTGATGGAGACAATAGCCCACAATAATGCAGCAGGCAGATCTAAGTCCATTATCTGGTACTTGACCTCCTCATCACTTCTAATCTGTGACCAAGCACCATGGCCGACTGTGAGTTGTGTGTCTTGGCCATCCCTAAAGGCTGAAGGTTTATTACACTACCACCCTGAGATTATTACAGTCCTCTGGTTCTCCAAAGAGCAGCCATGTGTTTAAACTGACCACTTCCTAGAGTGAGGCTTTAGGCAGCCCGGAGAGATGGCGAATCTTGTGCATTTATAGACGTCTCCTCATTTGCCTTTCTGAAATTAACATTATGGTCCTCATCCAAATGTGATCATGGCTTTAAAAAGAGGCAGGGGAGGAAATGCTCAACCACAGCAGCTTTCCAGGAAAGTCTTGAGCTGTACTGGTGACCTTTTTTTTGTAAATGTGCTATGGCAGCAACTAACAGTAGTCTATTGGTTTGGGGGTTTTTTTGCTTTTAAGAATGTCAAATATAATGACAAATGCAATTAAACAATCATTAAAAGTGCTTTTTTTGGCAGATTGATTTACCAATTTTCAACTAATCAGTCTAATTGTTTTGGCACTCAGCAAATCTGCTTTGCCTAATGTTCCTCCCTCATCCCTGCATCTCTCTTGTTACCTGTTTCCCACCACCCTCCCACCTCCACAGTGCCAGACTCTGCCAAGCTCGACCCCGCCCCTCCTCTTCCCCCCGTCAACCCCAGTGCCGTCCCGTCTGTACCCCCAAGCAGTGGCAATGGCAAGCGCGCCCCCTCCGGAGGTCAGCCGCAGACAGCACAGCAGCCCCAGACTCTGCTCCAGCAGCGCTACCCACCCAGAGAGGTGCCCCCGCGCTTCCGTCAGCAGGAGCACAAGCAGCTGTTGAAAAGGGGCCAGCCTCTGCCCTCCGGGACCCTGCCTCTCACCACCACGGGACATCCCGCTACTACTGAACCAGTAGCCATACACTCCTCTCCTTCCTGCTCCTCTTCCTCCACAGCCAGCCTGCCTACAGGTCAGCCTAGACATGCTGTTGTCGTGTCATTAACTCGCTTTTTTTTTTTTTTTTTAAACAGAAGATATGAAAAGGGAATGCAATTAATGTACATTACAAAAACGGTTAGTGTTTCTTTACATGCGGCAGTGGGGTTGCTGTAGGAGAGTCAAAGGTTGTTGTGAATCACTTTCAATATATTCCAGTATATCCATGGCCTGACATGGATTAGTTATGTGGCTTTACCTTTACTGAGAGTGGTAACTGGAATTCAGTAGCAAATAGAGTAGTCGTAAGCTCGGCCGTTTTTGTGCAGTAACAATTCCTTTAGACAGTTCCAGTAAAAGAACATGTGAAAATACTATTTGCAGATACTTGGATATATACAAAGGGCACCTAACAAAGGTCTGACATAGGGTATAGTTTTACACATAATGTTGCCATTTTTATTTTCAACTCACCTTGACAGCTGGTTGACTAATCACAGCTGTGCCCCAAGAGTGGTTGAGTTTTGCATATATTGGCAATGGCATTCTCGAATGACAGTGGCTTTATCTACTCTTGTTTTTTGTATGGCACTGTGATTGTAACAGTGCGGTTTACCTGTAGAGGAGTGCAAAGGCACTTGCCTCACAGGTGCTGCTGACTGTTGTTTATTTTCACTCTGCCTGGCTGGGGATTAGAAGTGGGGATAGAGGATGGAGAGTAAACACAGCTGGCTATCTCTGTACGTGTGTGTATTTTCCTTCCTGTGGCTCTGCATGTCACAGTAAACCAGGTTCTCATGTATTTCCAAGTGGTAAAGGTCTATTCTATCTTAATAAAGTATCATCTGCTCTTTGAAGATGATGATGTTGTAAATACTTTTTAGGGCACTTGGCACTTTTCATTGTCTGGGAAGGAAGACAAATTTGTGTGTGTGTGTGTGTGTGTGTGTGTGTGTCGTCCAACCCCTCTGATGCTGTTTGAATGCAGTTCTATCGCCATGGTGATGAGATGTTTATCCTGTCCTCCTCTCCTTCTCCTCCTCCTCCCTCTCATCTTCATCCTCCTACTCTTCGTTGAGCGCTGCTGACCAGCTCTACAGTATTTCCTGTTTTTGGAGGAGGAGCCATATGGAGCGAGCTAGTTGGCCGGGCGCCTCAGTGGGCCTGACCTGGCACTG
Source organism: Macquaria ambigua (assembly GCA_008360985.2). Classification (NCBI taxonomy): domain Eukaryota; kingdom Metazoa; phylum Chordata; class Actinopteri; order Centrarchiformes; family Percichthyidae; genus Macquaria; species Macquaria ambigua. The sequence goes on along the minus strand of VMKM01000409.1, from coordinate 307,772 downwards.
ATAGAAAGACTGAGTGAGAAGGAAAGAAAGAAAGAAGGAGAGAGCGAGCATGGCAGAGGTCCAGTACTGTGGGCTGAAGTGACTCATGGCTTACGGTAAAAGCTGCTGCTTCTCTCCACCCCTCATTGGCAGGCCCGCTCTGCTCTGCTTTTGCTCTCTGTGCGTCTTTGAACTGACTGATTACATTAGGACAGACAGGCATGAGGACCTTCCAGACTGAAAGACAGATAGGAGTCCAATGGAAGGTTTTTGTTTATACCTCTGCAGATACTGCATGCTGAACTGTAACATGCAACTCAAAGGTGCACAGAGAAGTTTTACACATGAGCATGACCTTCCACTCTATCTCCCTTAACGATTCTTCATGTGTCTCTTCAACCATCTAATGTCTCAGTTTAAAAACCTCTCAGCTGGTTTGTAAAATATGTGGCAGTGATATTTAACACACATGCAGAGCACCACAGGTAAACGCACCTCCACAACTCTGTCCATAAAGCCTTGTCTGCTGATTGTCTCTCTCCCTACTTTCATTTCTTGCCGATAGATAACAGTAGAAGCACACTAGCTGCATTCATCCCCCCCCCCCCCCCCTTTTCTCTCCATCCGCTGACTCCCCCTCACCTCACCCCGTCTTTCATTACCCGGTCACATGTCGGCTGTCTTAAAAAGTGGGGCTGAAAAACGTGGTCTGTGTGTCCACATGGGCCTGTATGTAAACACAAACATTCTCTTCCTCTGCAGTCTTAGCTGTATGTGTCCCTGCTCAACTTGACACATACAGTATTATTCTGCTGTAAAGGCAAGCAACAGCAACCACTGGCGTGTTTTAATGGTCAAGGTTCATGACAAGAGTTCAGATTTTATACCAGTATAAATAAATACGTTTAATGAAGATACAAAGTATCCTCATTGAGGGTATTAAGTTAAATGACATAGGTAAATCCCTTCTTAAGCATACTGTTGTTTTCTCAAATTAAGTGCATTTATTAGTCTTTGTAATAATGCACTCAGAAGCCGTGGCCTTCTCTGACTTGTTTAGTTTGACTAATCAAACAATTAGCTTGTACTACTATAATGTGTTATCTATGGCACTTAAGATTTATAGCTACTCTCTTTTGCATTTATCTAACACCCCCTAGTTAAAGCCTATAAAGTAATGATCAAGGTTTTACGTACCAGTAGGCATTGTACTTGCAAAGCACAACCGAGGCCAACACCAAGAAAAACCATGTTAATGTAAACAGGCTTTGTCAAGTGAAAGAACAGTGCAGCTAATGTGCTAATATCTTGTCTAGTGGAGAACAGAGAGAGTGTATGCATGCTAGACTTGATGTGCTCTTTAAGTCTGCTGATGATGCTGTAAAAGAGCCTTGGGAATCCCCTCAAAGAGGACTGGGACGTCTTGTGATGTGATTAAACATCAGCTCTCCGTTAACCACAAATGTTCAGCGCTCGTTTTTTTTTTTTTTTCTATCCTGTCTCGCTTGCTCTGTGCCCCTGCTCCTCTCACTCTCTCTGCCATGCTCGTTGTTTCTCTGATGCACGTGTTCCTTTCCTCCACCTCCGCTGTACCAACACCACAGCTCACACATACCCTTATTGGCCCCAGGGCAGCCGGCATTAGTCAGGCTGCACATACTATATGTATGTCTGTCAATCTCCCCATTATTATAGCCTTCTTCCAATGTTGCCTTTTGCTTGGCTAACAATCCATATCCCAGGGCCCTTTCATGTAGAGGAGGCGTGAGAGAGCAGCAAGCTATTTTAAGACTGGCATGCTGGAGAAAGCCCTTGACCTGGTTTATCCTTTAGAGGGGGAGGAGAAAGGGGATACTCACAGGCAAACATGACGACCAGATGTCTTAGATGTGTACTTTTTTAAAGACACATTTTGTCCCTCTGTTAGTCTTTTCCCTTGAGATAATAACATTGCATTAACAGCAAAGCAGCTGCAAAGAAAGCATCCAAATACGAAACATAATTTCTTGCATATATTTCTGTACAGTCCCTGTCATTAAGCTACTCTTTGTTCCAGGATGAATACAATTCAGCCAACAAACTATCTGTGCCACTTCAGCATATTCCCAACAGTAGCAGTAACAAAAAGCTGCAGAGTTTTATGTGTATGCTGGGCCTACAAGAACTCCCTTGGTTGAGTCTATGGCTGATGGCAGCTATTCTGCTTTATCATATTGCATCACACTAGGCAGGCAAACAGGAAATAGAGACTGCTTTTGCAATGCTGCCCTGACCCTGCCTCACTCTCAGACCCTTAAATCTTTGTAACACAAAAATCAGCTGGATAAGTAGAGTATCCTAGACACTTGCTCATACAATATCTCAAAAAACTCTCAAAAGAAAAAAGGCGAATGCTGTTGTATAAAGATGTTTCACGTTGGTTGCAAAACCTAATAATTGCTTGTTTTATCTGACCAACAGTAAAAAAAAAACCTGACGGCATTCAGTTTACTATTATATATATGACAAGTATAAGTATCAAATCAGCACATCTGAGAAGCAAGAACCAGTGAAAGTTAGGCATTTTTGCTTGAAAAAATGATAAATCGATTATCAATTCTTATAGCCGATTCATTTTCCATCAGTCTAATAATCAACAAATTGTTTCAGCTCTTCATGTTGTATAGACGTATTTGTAACCTATCCAGCACAGTTTTAGTGCTGCAACCATCAGTAAATCTAAAACTACAAATGATCTCTGATCTCTGTTGTCTCAGAAAGCTGCATCCATTTATTTGGCTGATGTCACCCTTGATTTTTCATGCTCCCTCTATACAGTTATGTGCTATTTTCAGTGCACCAAATCAAAAACATTTGGGATGTGGCGATTGTGATCGTTAAACACAGAGGTAGCACATTCCTGGGAGGTGTGTGTGTGTGTGTGTGTGTGTGTGTGTGTGTGTGTGTGTGTGTGTGTGTGTGTGTGTGTGTGTGTGTGTGTGTGTGTGTGTGTGTGTGTGTGTGTGTGTGTGTGTGTGTGTGTGTGTGTGTGTGTGTGTCAGAGAGCTCGTTTATCTGGCTGGCAGCATGCATTGTCAGCTCTGTCCCATCCTGCCTCTCTGCCCCTCGGGGACTTCATTAAGCCAGGATCAGTCCAGCTGAGGCCCACACAGCCCTCCTAGATTACTTCCTCCTTCCATCTCTCAGCATCCATTTCTGTCCTTCATTTTCTGGCCTTTCTGTCTTTGTATTTTCATTCCTTATGATCCCTCTTTATCTGACTATCTGACCCTTGTACCACCCCCCACCCCCCCACCTCTCTCTCTCTCTCACACTCACACACACACACACACACACACACACACGCGCGCACTCACACACGCACGCACACACTTTACTACATACTACATACATGTCCACTTGTTATGTAAAATGAAAAATGTTTGGAGGCTAAAGGAAAGCATGAAAGGAAGGGTTTCCTGTTGATCTCAGCATTCAGCATTGTGTGTGTGTGTGTGTGTGTGTGTGTGTGTGTGTGTGTATGCATGCATCCATACAGTAGATGCAGTGTCTACACTGTGTGTATGTTAACATACAAAGGAGCGAGTGGCCATGCAGTAGCATGGCATGACCTCACTGCATGTTAGGTCCTCACAGTGGAGAGGCACAGTGGGCTAAACCTCAGCCATAAAGGGACTCTGTTCTCTACCAAACATTGACTTATTGTTTTGTTGCGTGGGCGCTGGGATCATTTGTAAACAATACCAGCCTTGATTCAGGGGACTGCTGCTCTTCTTCTTTTTTTTCGAGCTCCCAGCCCCTGTTATCCTCCTCCCTCCATGCCTTTTATGAAGTCTCATGCATGTCCTACTCTGTTGTCTCTCTATTCAACCTCAGTGCTAGTGGAGTTACAGAGATCACAGATTAAGGACAGATCATCGGTCCCAGTTTTCTGCCCAAAGCTTGGTGCTGCTGTTGCTTATAATCATGGCATTCCCGGCTAGTAGTCCTAAATTTAGACAAACAGCCATTTGTCATCCTGTGTGATCCAATGATATGCCCGTTTCATACATAAACACGTGTGAGAAAATTGTCATTCCAGGACTGGGGGTGCCACAGGCTTTTGTAGGTTTTTTTTCTTGCTATCTCTTGCCTGCCACTGCTATTCAAGAGGCTTTCCATTGTGGGCGGCAGTGCTAATTGCAGATGGAGTGGTCTTGGCTAAATATTTAGTGACAGTTTTGAAAGGTTGAAAGATGTGAGGGTTGGGGGAGGTTAGAAGAGTCCCCCTTTTGTTTTGTTTTACCTCATGCCTTGTGAGTGCATAATGAAACTCTCTTTATCGTTCAGCTGTTAACCAAGCCCCCCCACCACCGTTACTGCCCCCCATCTCTCCAACGCTCCCATCCCCTCCCCCAACCAGCTTTCTTTCAGTGCTTTTCCAGAGAGGGAGAATATCCTCCGTCAGGATAGGAATAGAGCACGATATAAATAAAGCCAGAGGGAGGCAATAGATAGAAGAGGAGAGACCCAGCCAAAGCAGTGTTGGTGGGAGGGACCGAGCATGAGGGGTGAGGAAGGAACGGAGGGGGGGGTTGTCTCATGCCGTGCAAGAACTGTGCAACTTCTTGGCAGCATTTCAGAAACGAGCCTCAGAAGCTTGGCGAGCCGAGCAGACATATTGAGACAAGGATGGTCGCTGCGTCGCACAAAACCTAGCTCTTTACAGGATGGTTGGGAGGCACCTCTCCACAGGTATTTCACTACTGTGTTTCACATCTCCCCATCTCCTCTTCAGTCTCCCTGTTTTTTCTCTTTTCTCTGCCTCTAATGTGTTGTTTTGGTGGCTTGTTTTTGCACACTGTGTGGATGAGTTCTTTTAAACATTAAAGCTGCGGCGACAGTGCATTGCAGGCATGCAGTGTTGAGTTCTTATGTTTTGTGTTTATTATTGTGAGTGAGACATGCGTGCTATTAAAGCAGCAATGGTGGAGATACAGACGGTAGCTCAGAGCCTTTTTGGCTGTAGTTCAGGACTGAGAAAATGGCGGTCCTGCACTTCTCAGTAGAGTGACGCTACAGAACGACAGCGCTATGTGTGTTAGAAACACAGTGCCCTCTTTTTTCCCCCCTATTCTCTCACAGCCTCCTTCTCTCCTTTAGTTGTAAGCATTGAAGTAAGCTTGAAAACAGGGGGTGGTACGCAAATGCTGTCACTTCCCTCACGTAGTTGTGACACAGTCAGTCTTTGCATACAAACTAAGCATGCATGTGAAGGAATATGTAAACAACAAGCTGCTGCAGCACGAGGTACAGCAGAAATGAGGCAATGAGGTGAAAGCAGGTTGATCAGTGCAGCAATTATGATCTGCAACTAGGCTTAGTTTGTACCAACACAATCCATATGCACACTGGAACTCCAGGGAGCTTGCCTAACTCACTCCACGGGGATCTAAGAGAAATAATCTAAAGCATTACTTGAGGTTGTCAGAGCAGTTGCACGGGAAGTGGCCTGATGTATTGGTAAGGAGACAGGCTGCCTAGGGCTAGTGCAGAGTATTTGTGCTTCATGTCAAGCAGAGGTCATAACTGCAGTGGTTAGGAGGTCAGAAGGTTAAGGATGACTCATCTACATGGCCCTTGTCATTGATTATGTCCTCTAATGTGGTTCCCAATGACAGTTCTTTTTGGGGTGACCTGTTGTGAAGATACAGGACTTAGCTATAAGGGCTTCTCATTTCATAAAAAGCATGCATTATTTAATGACTTAGATTTTGCATGTGGTACAATTTTTCACTTGGCTAATATTTAATCCTATTCACTTAATATAGCCCCTAAATCTGGTAACTTTTATTAGTATCACTAGTGTTGCATGCAACCTCAGTGAAATCTAAAGGTTCTATTTTCATTTTTGGTGTTAAATCTTGATTTGATATAGTATTTTAAAAATCTAAAGAGCACAAGCGGTTTGACTACAAGCCCCTTCACATTTTGAACAACATATACATTGATGGCTATAAAATAGTTTCATGGATGTCTGAGTTCCCATTACATTGATAAATAAAAATGTATTTTAAAAAGTGATGTTTTCTTCAGTTTCAGCAATATTTGGTTTTGAGAATTTAGATACAGCAAATAAACATTTGAAGCCAAGAAAACAAACAAGCCAATTAAGCCGCCAGCTGTCTGTAGTTACATTATGAATATCTTCTCATCTTATCTTAGTTACATCGTGGAGAGCAATGGCTCTGTCTTGAGTCATAGTATATTTGGAAACGTGTATAAAAACTGTTTGACCTGTGAAAATGTATAGTCTTCCAATAGGGTGCACAAATATTTCTAATTAATGCTCCATCTGCTATCATATTAGTCATTCTCCTCTCTGTGTTTGCATTTTCAGTGTGGGTATTTATTTTCATTAATAAAGCACCTTGTGAAGTCTATGTACACATAAGTAGACACTTTACATGTTGCCATGGTATTTCAACCTTACTAAGCATATGTGGGTGTGATGACGTACATAACTTATACCTCTCTTCTCTCATCCTCTTGCTCATGCTCATCCTGTTGTTTTTCTTTCCTCCCATACAGAACTGCCCCCACAGAGCGGCCAGGGAGCCCAGTATGATAATCCCCTCTGGGGACACCTGCCAGCAAACAGAAGTGCCACAAGTGCTGCATCTTCCACCAATCTCAGTGGCTGGGATCAACTGATCATTGACCAGAAGGACACAGAGGCTTGGCCTTCTATTACCCTCAGCCAGAGCCAGGCCCCTCCAGGAGGATGCCCTCTGGACACTGACCCCGGTCGCCTGACCAGCAGCAGCAGCAGCAGCAGTAGTACTAGTAGTAGTTGTAGTACAGTGAGTATGGCCACGGGGGCCAATAGCCAGACAGGCCATTTCTCTGCCAACCACCTTAGCAGCAAGGTCAACAGTGGGCCCAGCCCTGCCAATCATACTGGAACCAGCATGCTCTCTAGCCAGGTTGCAGCCAATCGCAGCTGGGGCTCTGGGCCTGGACCCTCCCATTGTCCCCCTCAGTCCTCAGTGGGGAGTGAAGGGAAGAGTGACAGCCCAGTTGGGGGAGGAGGCAGCAGGGGCTGGGGTTCTTCTTCATCATCCTCCACCACCAACTTTAACTTGAACCTAAACCCTAATGCCAACCCTTCTGCCTGGCCCATGTTGGGGCATGATGGGGGTGGCACAGGGGGAGGCAGCTCAGGGGGAGCCAACACCATTTCACCTCCTCAACCTACACCCAACCTCTGTAATCCACCTGGCCCCCCACCAGCCCAGACCAGCACCTGTACCGGAGCCAACACTAACAGCAACTCCTCGGGGATTGGCAGCGCCTGGGGTAGCATAATGGCCTCTGACACGTCAGAGCCACACTCCTCCCCGTCCACGAATGTGTCTTTCAGTTCAGAACCTCAGAACCTTAAAACTGATGGACCAAATCACACTAATAAGCAGGAACCCCCCAGCCCCATACGCTTGCCTGGCTGGGGTAGTGCACCTGTAGGCTTGGGTACCGCACCTGTAGGCTTGGGTACCATGGGCCAACCCCCACCAGGGGGCTCCCAGGTCAATGGAGAAGATGGTAGCTCAGTATGGGGTAACAGTGGCGACTCAAAGGCACCTTCATCTAAGGAGTCACCTGGCTGGGACTCTGGCTGGGGCCGTGGAGGAGGTGGAGCAGGAAACTCTGGAGGCTGGGGTGACCAGCCAGGTGGCGGCTGGGGGAAGCAGCACACTGAAGAGGCCCAGGGAAGCTGGGATGCCCCCAGCTCTCCTCCCCAGGATCCACAGACTAGTCCTTGGAACAGAGCTGTGAGCACAGCTGGTGCCAGTGAAGGGAGCAGTGACAGCATGGAAGGACATCCCCGGCACAGAGACCGCTCATCCAGTGATAATCCAGCTCCTCCGGTGCCTGCCCAGGATCTGGACCCCAGGGTGTTGTGCAACACTGGCTGGGGACAGACCCCTGTTCGCCAGCACACCTCCTGGGACATGGACGATACTAAACGCAAGAATGATGTATGCGCTGAATCATGGGGCTCTAGCCCAACCACTCCAAGCGATGCCCAGGGGCCCTCCAACACTAACATGGGCCCCTCTCAGAGGACTGACCCTGGGAGCAAAAATGATGTACCTGGTTCTCAGGGAGCTTCAGGTTGGGGTGGAAGCATAGCTGCTACCAACCAGCCTAGCTCTGGTTGGGGAGAGACACCCAACAACATTAAGCCCCCAGGTGGTCCTAGTGGCTGGGGGAATCCTCCAACAGGAGGCCCCACCACTAATATACTGAAGAATGGGGGTCAGTCCTGGGGAGAGGAGAAGTCAGCTGGGTGGGATGATTCTCACATCAAGGCAACGTCCCAGGGCTGGGGAGAGCAACCCAAAGCATCCCACAGCTGGAGCAATCGTGGAGGAAGCAATAATGCAGGGGACTGGAGAGAACCAGAAGAGAGCAAAAAGAGTCCTACCAACCCTGGATGGGAGGGAGAAGCTGGTGGCTGGAAGGAAAACCCACGAGGCTGGGGAATGCCTTCTTCAGGACCTGGGATATCTGGAGCTGGAGGAAATGGGGGCTGGGGAGAGACAGTTTGCCAGCGTCCCAGTGGCCCTCCCCAAGGTTGGGGGGGCAAGCCTCAGGATGGGCCCAGTGGTAGTAGTGAAGGAGGGAGCATAGGCTCTTGGGGTGGCTCAGGCTCAGTGAAGCAGGGTGGAGGCTGGGGTGGTGGTAAGCAGGAGTCCTCAGCTGAGGGTGAGCCTACAGGCTGGGAAGAGCCCTCTCCACCTTCAATCCGACGTAAGATGGAGATAGATGATGGGACCTCAGCTTGGGGTGACCCTGTTACCTACAACAAAGCAGTCAACCTGTGGGACAGGAACAATCCAGGAATGTCCCAGGCTAAAGTTACAACTGGAGGCAATAACCCCCCAGGCCCCAAGAACAACCACCCCCCCTCTCACAATCACCCCTATCACGGGCCGCCTGCACCTTTACAGAACCACACCCAAAACTCCCAAAACCCAGGGCCCACCAGTGGGCCCATGGATCCTGTTGTCCAACACCAGTCTGGACCATCTCACAACAGGGGTCCCCTGATAGCTCAAGGTAAGACAACATAATGCTCTGATTTTGCAATGTGTAATAGTGCCACACAGCCCACACCTATCCTGGTTAACCAAGTTGGTCAGATTCATTGGCTTATAGTATACAGATAAATTATATTGTCAACAAGGTGATTTGATTTCAGATATTCAAAATGTAACTCAAGGTGAATTATATCAATTTCATGTTTTTCCCCGTTTCTCTTTTCTTTTTCACTGTTCAAAGTAAAGGTGTCAAACATGAAAGCTGGTTGGGTAGTTAGCACAGTGCACTGTTAAGCTCCAATCTGTTGATCCACTTAAAGGTAAAATCTTGACCTAGTTTGCCCTCTTTGGATTTACATCTAATCAACTATCCAAATGAGTTAAGCAGTGCCAGCCCTGTCCCTCCATGAGGCTCCTCACATTTCACAACACCGGACATGTCTGTGCGGGTAACCCTGGCAACCTCTCATGGGTACCCAAAGCACAAGAATGCTGTTTACAAAGTGCCTCGTGAAAATAGCGATTCACCACAAACTGTTTGAGACGGATCGGAAGTGTGTGATTATATGGGAGCCACCATCTGTCAGTAGTTGAAGGGAGGAGGTGGAGTAAGCCCCTTGGAGCTGAGAGGGGGCAGATGCCCCCTGCTGTCCCTCACTTGACCCTGCATGCTGACTCCACATTGGATTAATTTGTTTCCCTATAAAACCTGATGCTGCCTTTTGCTGGCATAATGGCTGTTGAGCATATAGTGGGTTAAAAACAGAGGGATAACTCCTCAATACTATTCATAACTATGGGCAGAAAGTAGGGGGAAAATGATTATGTTTGTTTGTCCCAGTATGCCAGGTTTAGATCAGTGTAGTGCTTCGGTCAGTCATACTAGAAGGCTGAATGTTAACTATAATTTTGGAGCAGCCTTTAGGACTTGACCTCTCCCTGGCGAGAGAGCTAAGCTGAGCCTGGCATTGCCACAGGCCCAGAGACAGCACTGTGTCTCTTATGCCAAGAGGGACCGGGCTGCGCCAAATCTTAAATGGGCATCTTCTCCCTCTGTCAACCACCCTGCTAAGCCAAGCCCAGGTTTCTGCCTTCCTGCACAAGTGGCACTTCACACTCCAAAACAGAAGGATAAACGGGGTGATGGTGTTTACCAGAGGCTCAGTTAGATTTAAGGCTCAGTTTATATCAACAAGAAAGAAACAAATAGGAAAACAAAAAAAAGCATGAGCATCACAAACTCTCATATTGAGCACAAAACATTTTGACCTAACGCTTCATACTTTGCCATTAAAATTCAAATGCATGGCCAGTGAATATGAAAAGCACCATACACACGACTGTAAAATGATGTGAAAATGCAGCTAATTTTAGACAGCTGTATTTCTCAGTGCTTCTGATATTTCTAGAAAATGCAGACAGTGACCATTTAAAAAAAAATGCCTAACTTGTTTCTCTTACTGTAATCATTTTAGTTTGTAATCAAATTATTTTAGGTTTTCATAATATCACTCTCTGCCTTCTTATGAGAAAATCTAAAAACAGAGTCAAATGAGGCAAAGTGCTGGAGGTAATATTAACTTATGATTGTATCCAAAGCGTGGATTTTTTTTTATTTTAAATTTTTTTTTTTTTAGATGTTGGTATTTATGCAATGAAGTATTTATATTGACAGGCTCTCCTCCTTGTGTGTCTTCCAGGTTGGGGAGAGCGACAAAGCTCCCACACAAAATCAGAGAGCACTTGGGAGCCACCTGCACCCCCTCCGGTCAGAGTGGACAATGGGACGTCTGCCTGGGGAAAACCTACCGGGAGCTGTGGGAGCTGGGGAGACAGCAACCCGGACAGCTATGGCAGGGGCAACCCGACGATGACATCTGCATCTTGCAAACCTGGTAAATTACTTAACCCTGTGTGGTTTTATAAATTCGTCTTTACCAAGTGTGTACACCTTTTGAGGAATAATGACGCCACGTGTGTGCTCCAGTGCTGAAAAAAAGTTAAATAATTCTCTCCTGATGAGTGAAGTCAAGGACATCAATATGGCGCAAGGGAAACAAGAGCACTGGAAATTTTATCCAGGAATCCACACTGACCCCTAGTGGCCTATTAATATTTAGTGTTCAGATTACTTTTATGTAGTCATGTGCAACATGTTACATTTTCAGTTTATGTAACCAGTTCTTAGATGTTTTCCCAGGTTTGAATTTTGTCACTTTTATTTTCCTCCTTTCATTGTCTATCCTTAATTTATATTTTAAAAAGTTAAAACTCACTAGCAAGAGGATGGACGCCGCTGGATGCTTAACTTAAACTTGAACCAGCTGCATAGGGTTACATCTTCCAAATGAAAACATGTCATACAGTCATGGTTATATTGCTATTATTAGGCGTTAAGTTTCATAACGTGCAGAGGTGAAGAAAAATATATCCTAACTTATGTAAGAACTATCCAACTAAACACATTTGAGGCTTTCATTAATATGTGTGATATCATATACTCTGCATTTTATATTTCTTTTTTTTGGGGGGGGTTAGTAATTTTAATGAATTACTTTAAGTAAAGACTAACATCTTAAAGTTATCCCATAAGGCATGTGTCAAAGTATATGTCGTCAACGCTTGGTTTACATCTCTCTCTTGTGTGTTTTCCAGCCCCCAAACCTATGCAAGACGGATGGGGAGGTGGAGGTGAAGAGCTGAACTTGTCGGGGGGTCAGTGGGATGCTGAGGAAGGAGATATGTGGAACAACGCTGCCTCCCAGGAGAGCAACTCCTCCTGTAACTCTTGGGGCAATGCATCTAAAAAGGTCCCACAGAAGGTGTGAAGCATGGTTAATTACATACAGAATAGTCCCTTAGTAATTTTAGAAACTATTTGATATTACCTTTTCATAGTAAAATATTATTAAGTTAGTGTGGTAATAATAATTTTCTATCATCATCTCTCCCAGGGAAAGGTCCCAGGGAAGCAAGAAGATGCCTGGATCATGAATCGTCTCATCAAACAGCTGACAGACATGGGCTTCCCAGTGAGTTGAAGTCGCATTAAACTGCTGCACTGCTGTTAGTCAATTCTAGGAACTAACACTGTGATTTAATTTATCAAAGTTTATTTTGGGTTTTTTTTTTTTTTACCTTTTTTTTTTTTTTTTAACTAAAATGCTCCCAAAAAGCAGTCACGAAAAGGGAAGTTTGAAACAGTATGTTGTTCATATGTGACATTTTGGCATTGATTTGTTTCTGCATTACTGATGCTTTCTGGTTTGTTCTCCAGAGGGATCCAGCAGAGGAGGCTCTGAAGAGCAACAACATGAACCTGGACCAGGCCATGAGTGCCCTGCTGGAGAAGAAGACGGAGCTGGACAAGCGGGGGATGGGGATAGCCGGCCACGACTACAACAACGGGCTCATCAACAAGCCCATGAGCTGCCCTCGGCCTCCACTTCTTTCCAAAGACCCCTCGGCAGACCCCCGCTTGCCCTTCATGGATAAGGTAATTCATTTATTTACATAAAAATATACTTTGCATGAAATTGTTTTGAATGTTTTTAATGCTTGTTAGAACCACATGTGGTGTAGGAAATATTTAACTGGTGTGTTTGAATGGCATCTCTGGGAAGATTTGTTGATAAAGAGAGGTTCTGAGTTAAATGTAAGACGGTAAGTTGTAAGAACTCCATATTACTCCATATCCAAGGCAAGCTGCACTTAATCTTATGTTAAAAAAATCATCATTTTTAACCCTTAATCAAAAAAGGTGAAGTTGGTGTTCAACAAAGAATAGCATCGTATCCCAAAACAAATGAGACACCTTAAATCTGCCCTATTTTTTCCAAATTATCATTATCATTTTTGTTGTCTGGTAAGGGGGGACATATTCTTGGTGCACAGGAAATGCCAGATCAAAACAAATCAACGGTGATATTGAGCTCACTTACCTTGCACTGTCATGAAAGACGCCCATCATCTGAATTTGTCTGTAAGATACCCAGATATAAGGAAAATGGATGATGAAACAACCTCTTCTTGTGGTGGAACTAGTCTGTGTGTTTGACTGAAGCAGAGGTTAACTATCTCTCTTTTGACTCTTCCTTTGTCCAGCAGATGCAGAGTGGAATGTTTGGCGGTGGTGGAGCAGCACAAGCCCGGGCCATGCAGCAGCCGCAGCCGCCTCCTCAGCCGCCAGTGCCGCCTCTCAGTTCCTCTCAGCCTAGTCTACGTGCTCAAGTGCCTCAGTTTCTCTCCCCTCAGGTATCACACACACACACACACACACATGTGGCCTCATTTCTCACTTGCTACGCAAACACATTAGTAGGCAAAGCGTTTTAATGTATGCAATGATAAATATTTTACATTCAGATTAGTCTTTAAAAACATCTCCACTATGAGTTTCTCATTTATTATGTGTCCGTTTAGACCTCTTTGAACTTAAATATGTCAGTAAAGGGGCAGATTTTTTTTTGCTATTCAGACCTTAATATTAAGTTCATATGTGACTTCATGTTCACATAGACAGTGTATGTACCAAACACAAACACAGTTTTACATTTTAAATGTGTTAAAACATTGTGTTTTTAATGTGTTTATACTTTGCCCCACAGGTTCAAGCACAGCTCTTACAGTTTGCAGCAAAAAACATTGGTCTGAATCCTGCACTTTTAACCTCACCAATAAACCCTCAACATATGACCCTTCTGAATCAACTTTACCAGCTGCAACTGGTGAGTCTCATGTAGCCTCGTCTGCTTTCAGTTTTATTAGATACATCAGATATAATTGCCTGTAGTAGAGCGCATATGGCAAATATCTAGGACCCCGAACCAAATGCATTAGGAGAATTTTTAATTGGACAGTAAATGTGTACTTTCATGTTTTCAGTGCATGTAGATTAAGCCATTTTATTACATGCCATTTTTAATATTTGTAGGTACTATTGAGTTATAACTGGATTTACAGACACAGTGACATCTTTTAACATTGAAACCATGCTTATACCTGATACACAGGCATACCAGCGTTTACAAATTCAGCAGCAGATGTTGCAGGCGCAGCGCAACGTTTCTGGCCCCATTCGACAACAAGAGCAGCAAGTAAGTTCCCCTTTTAACCTGCAGTTTTCTTTTCTTTCCTGCTCTCTTATCACTCACTCTGAAAAGTCTTAAATTTACTGAGTTATAATTATTTTACCTAAATAAAGCTGATTGAAGGAAAACAAATGTAAAAACAGTCCAGACCAATGTATATTTCAGCTGTTATACGTAACATACGTCTATAATGTGCAGGACATTATAGATCTTAAATATGTCTCCATTGTTATGTCATCCCAGGTTGCACGTACAATCAATAACATGCAGCAGCAGATCCAACAGCACCAGCGTCAGCTGGCCCAGGCCCTGCTGATGAAGCAGCAGCAACAGCAGCCGCCCCCCTCCCACTCGGGCCTGCATCCTGGCGGGGCCAAATCCACCCTGGATTCATATCCAGGTCACCCCCAGGCTCCAGGCCTCCCTGACCTGCAGACCAAAGAGCCGCAGTCATCTCCCAACACTTACAGCCCCTATTCTCTCTGTGAGTGGCATTAACCTTTCTCTTTGAAAGGCAAACAGATAACACTGAGCTAATCCTCGTGGGCTTGTGTAGTAACATCTCTCTGTCTCCTCAGCTGGACTGAATCCAAACATGAATGTAAACTGCATGGAGGTGGGAAGTCTGTCAATGAAGGAGCCCCCCCAGCCTCAATCGCGCCTGTCGCAGTGGACGCATCCCAACTCCATCGAAAGCCTCTCTGGAAGCTCCTCTCCTCTAGAGCCCAACCTGGGCAAGCATGGTGAGAAGAGAAAGGGAATTCCCCACTAGAGAACACACACACACACACACACACACACACACTCATATCATGTGCAAAGTTTGTATTCATAATGATAATATGGGTCAGGCAGGAAGTTTCTACTTATCATGTGGCACCATAATGCATGTAAGAAAGATGTTAAAAATTCTGAATGTTTTAAACATTAATGATAATATAATTTAAATATAATTAGACTATTAAATGAAGAGTAGTGTGAATAAACAAAGCAAGATTAACATATAGACTGTCTTTCATTGTTTGCTTGAATCCAAAACATTTCCCACATTTCACTGATATCAACCTCTACACATTGCGTAATGTTTTTTGTTTTAATGTCACTTCTCTCAGGTGGCAACCTGGGTCCCCCTGGTAAGCCCCATCAACTGGAGGACTCTTACAGCCCCTACAACCTGATGTCCAGCTCAGAGTCTCCTACCAGCCCCCTGGTCCCCCCAGACAGCTGGGGGCAGGGCAAGAGCAGCAGTGACAAGATGGCCAATGGGACCAATATCAACTGGCCACCAGGTTAGGAACATGTCAATTTGTCATTGGGAGCCAGATCACTGTCAACCAGTTTGTTTCATCTAGTTAGTTATAGTAGTTAATTTTAAATAGTTAATTTTTAACATTTTAATTTTCAGAGTTCTGCCCCGGCGTTCCCTGGAAGGGCCTCCAGAATATCGACCCTGAGACAGACCCCAACATGACGCCCGGCAGTGTCCCCAGCGGGCCCACCATCAACACCAACATCCAAGATGTCAACCGCTACCTGCTGCGGGACAGGAGTGGAGGTGAGGGCAGGGTCAAAGAGTTTTAGAGCCAGGGCTGAAAAAGATAGATAAGATACTTAAAAATGATTTTGGGTAGTGGTCCTGGCCTACAAGTCAAGTTTCATGTCACAGTATAGTGAAACACAGTGAATCCAAGCAGAAGTTCTGGAAATATTTTTCATAGAACAAGCTGTCTCCCCATGTATTGTAAGTCCACTAAAATTGTCTGACAGTATCATGCAGCTGCTGCCACCAGAGAGCTTGCTTCTTATTCTTTTGTTCTTCATTTTCCTACTTTTAACTGCCTCTGTAATCATTGTCATTTACCAGTTTATATTCTTCTCTTCTTAATGAGCTTATATCATCATTTGTGCATTTTTTCTTTACTCCATTTTCTCTCTCTGCTATTTTTTCCTGATTTGTTTGTGTCTGTCTATTTGTTTGTGTTGATGGCATCGGCTTAGGCTCCTCTCCCACTTCATCTCAGAACGAGGCTCTGCCTCCCTCCACTGATTGGCCAGTCAGTGCCTACACTAGCTCGTTCAGTCTGTCGTCCCCGGAGACGGACGATGCAGGTACATGGTTTATCCATAACGTTCTCCCCCCACACTGCAATGGCTGAATCACTGCAAATCAACATTATCCTCTCCCTCCTGTTACTGTAACAACCAGAGCCTCAACCACTCACTGGAGAAGCACATCTCTCCTGTCCATTCAAGTCACTGCTCCTGATTAAATATGACCCTCATTTGAGCTCCCTCCCTGTCAACTTTGCCTCTCATGCAGTGCATATTTCCCCTGTGGTGTTAGTGTATCTCCTTCCTCCTTGTGTGTGGCATGGGAAGTGTTCATTGGGAAATATGAAAGAACCTTTAAGTCCGATCATTTTGCTCTTCAGGTCTCCCTCCTTTTGGTAAGTTGTTTCTGTAGGCCAACCTTTCCCTCACTCTTTTCCATCCAGGTAAACTGTCAGAGATGAAATCTACTTGGTCTCCAGGCCCCATTTCTCACAGCCAGGCCTCTCTGTCCCACGAGCTGTGGAAGGTCCCCCAAGGCCCCCGGAGCAGCAACACGGCCCCTTCCCGCCCCCCGCCTGGCCTCACCAACACCAAGCCTTCCTCAACCTGGGGGGGCAACTCCCTGGGTCTGGCCCAAGGCTGGAGCAGCTCTTACACCACAGGTAGTCTTATAGTGAAATACTTAGGGAGCCTGGCACCAACGTTTTTTTGCTTCCCTCCTTAATTGCTTACTTCTGCAATAGTGACAGGACTGATCTTACAATGAAAGCTGGCACATTATCAGTCCAAGAAATGCTGGCAAATATTACAGGGTTAATAGATCGAACCAGACTCCATCATCAGTCAAAGCTGTAACTTTTGAACCTTTTCATACATCTTTTCACAAACGTTTGTGTGTAGATAAAGAAGATAACAAAAGTACTCAAGTAGATAAGGCCATCTGCCATTTTCATTTTTGTCAAAATCCCAGTTTAACTAATTTTATTATTGTCTCTTATTATCACAAGAAATAGCTTCAAACCCCTGGGAGAGCAGAAAATCATTTCAATTAAAAGCATGTATTCTGAATTGCCTATATTACTTACAATAATTACTTGATTACACAAGACAATCAAACAGTCGTATTGGTTTGTTTTAGTAGTGAATGAATAGATTTAACATTCTTGCAATTCTGTTTTTGCAAACCATTTGGCAGCAAAGATGTATGGCATATAAGCTAATGCTCTTGTCCTTTATGTGAAAATACTGGATTTAAAAATAAAGAAAAACTGAAATTAGTTAAGACATACTGCATAGCTAAGACACAAAGTTCAAGACATTTCTTCTGCTGTCGTGAAATGTGAGTTGTCTAAAGGTCAGATTATGGAGGCACAGTGTGTTATGGTTGTGAAGTTTGCAGAATGAGCGTACTCGTAGAGCAAGCAGCTCTTTGATGTGGCATACAACCACAGGCCAATGTTGAAGGTACAGAGTAGGCGGGTTTGACAACGGCTTAAGAAAATATCGTTATGGTTGAACATATGTCAACTGACACTGGGTGGTTCTTCTTTTCTCACAGTAGAAATCAACACCACCCATTCAGGTTTAGCAGCTGATTTTGTAGTTTCAGACAAGCTTGGTAAGCGTGAACTTCATGCTAACAAATCTCTGCCTTCTTTGTGTCTCTCTTTTACACAGCAGGTACCACGTGGAGTACAGACAGCTCCACCAGGACCAGTAGCTGGCTGGTTCTGAGGAACCTCACTCCACAGGTAACAGTTTACAATCAGCTGCTTTCTCCTTGCCTTTAAGCATTTAGGCCTCATAGAGAATTAACTGGATCTGTGCACTAAAGGCCTTGCTCTTTCTGTGGTCTTGTTTGTGTCCCAGATTGATGGTTCGACTCTGCGTACACTGTGCATGCAGCACGGCCCCCTCATCACATTCCACCTCAACCTGACACAGGGCAACGCTGTGGTGCGCTACAGCTCCAAGGATGAAGCTGCCAAGGCTCAGAAGTCCCTGCACATGTACGTCTCTTAATGAACTGCTTCAAGGTGTTTGGCTCAGTTGATTTTACCATAACTCTTCTATGCTTTTCCTCTCATCTCTATCTAGGTGCGTGCTCGGGAACACCACCATCCTGGCAGAGTTTGCCGGGGAAGAGGAAGTGAACCGCTTCTTTGCACAGGGCCAGTTGCTTGGCGGAACAACCAGCTGGCAGGCCACTCCAGGCACCAATCAGACAAGGATGGGTGGGACCGGGTCCGGAGCCTCCCATCCCATCGGTCACTCACCCCACTGGAACAACAACAACGGCGGCAGCAGCAGCAGCAGCAGTAGCAGTGGCCTGGGAACAGGCGGATCAAAGACGGGCGGAGAGTTGCTGTGGGGTGGCGTGCAGCAGTATTCCAGCCTGTGGGGACCCCCAAGTGGAGAGGAAGGTCGGGTCATGGGGAGTCCCACCCCAATCAATACGCTGCTGCCTGGTGACCTGCTGAGTGGGGAGTCCATGTAGGACAGAAGAGCCCAGGCTTAACAAACACCAACAGGAGCAAAAACCTTGCAAATCATTGTGGAGATAATCAGTGTGGGTGTAACGGTGAAAAGGAGAGACGAGAGGAGGACGAGGCTACATCCTCGCTGCTCACCCTCGCCAACCTCCTCGACTCTTTTTCATTTTTAATGACATTTCAGTTGCAGTTCTTTTGTGAATCTCAGTGAGAGATTTTGGTCACAGTGTTCAGCTCTTACTTTTGGAGACACAGGAAGAAGTCTTTCATTCAACAAAGAAAGAGAACTTTTTACAGAAATGAACTTTTGAGAGCTCGCCGTGTGAAACGTACTTTAGTCAAACTGACACAATGACGAGCTGCCATCTTTAAACTTGCGTAATCCCTCTCTGCCTTTTGAGGCAATCATACTGCACCTCAGAGATCCATCAAAAGGCATCATTCCCAAAGTTAAAACCCTTCAATCAGAGTGGTTGTCGAACTTTCAGCTGGTCCAGACTCAACATTTGTTTCTCTCTCAGCACTAATATTAGCCTTAACCTCTTTCCTGCCCTGCTATCTCACTCACTCTGTACTTGGTGAAGAAGCATACGGACACTTGCACACCCTTATTTCTGAGCCAGTGAAACCTGAGTGGAGAGTACATGCTGCTGCGGTTTAACATAAGCAACTACAGCTCACAACTTCAGTGCATTTTTGCAAGCAGATCGAGTTCCCCACACAACGCTCAAAGGGAATGATGCAACTCTGTTCGCCGTGTTCAAGCCATTTCTTTTTGTAGTGGTTTCTTTTTTTTATTTTTCTTCTTGAACCATTGCAAACAAAGCTAAGAACTGATATTATTCAAATGTGTCTGTCAATCTTACCTGGGGAGGGGGGGAGTTTTTGGGGGTCGTCACATGTACAGTTATAGACGTGATGGATGACAAAATGAACCACTGCTATTACTATGGAACTGTAAAGACAAATACTTCAATGCACCTCAATTCATCTGCGGGCAACTCGCAGTTTGGTCTCAGTCTCGGACCCTCTCACTGATGTTGTGGAAAACCTCAAGTCGTAAATGTTTCCCACTGGTGTGTAGTCAATGACCCCACGCCCCCCCGCCCTGCCCTGCTCCACCTGCAAAAACATCATTTCAAGTGACGTGCAATATAAGCCACAGACTTTACCGTCCAAGCACCCTACCGTGACCTCTCTCGGAAAGAGAGGAGACTATAAGGAATGATTGAACTGCAAAAACTCTATCTGCCCTGCACCCCCCACCCATACCCTAAAACTGCCACTACTACCCTTCACCCCCACCCCCCCAAGAGTGTGTGAGCTCAGGAGAGTAGAAAGCTGGTCTTCAACCACCTTCTGTCCAAGATACAAGGACGTACACACAAAGCACTTCTTCAGCCAGCCTACTCTCCACACTTATGCCAGTGACTAGTTTTGGGGGAGAAGGAGGGACAGGTGTGTGTTTGTGTTTGTTTGTGTGTTTGTTTGTTTGTGTGTGTGCTTGGGGAGAAGGCATCAAACCAAAATGAGAGGAGCCTGTTTTCCTTTTTACCCAGAAGACCAGATGACCTTTTTTTCTTTTTGCCCAAATTTGCATAGGTAGAAAAGTATGAAGCAAAAATTTGTGAATAGGTGGTCTATCATAGCACTTAGCAAGAGCGTCGCAGCTCATTATACCCTTAATGCCAACGAATAGAAGAAAGGAGAAGCAACACTGGCAAATAAAAACTGAAAAAACAAAGACAAAAAAGCAATCTGCTTCGTGGCTTCTCTATATACTTATTTTTTAACTTAACATGGATGTGAAGATGTTTTTTTTTTTTCTTGTTTTTTTCAATCCTTCCTCCCTCAAGTCGGTGGGACCAGGAAGGATGTCAAACATGGTAGCAAAGTGAAGGGAAATACAAAGAAAGAACTAACTCAACTGATGATGGGTGCAGCAGGGAAAGACCCCAAAGCACTCATCCTCACCCTCTTTATCAAAGTAAATATCACTGTTACATTGCATACTTTGAAATCTTTAGCCTTGGTGTCTGGAAACGCTCAACGTGTTTATGTTCTACTGGGTCCAGCAGGGAGGATCGCCATCTTTTTCGTCTGTTTTTTTTTGTCTTCTTTCTATTGGAGGCCCTGCCAACCAGTGTGATAGTGTGGCCACTGAGTGCCTGCCTGCTGCAGAGTGCAGTGCTCTGCAGCAGCCCTCACCCCACCCTCCCGCTCGCTCGCTGCCTCCCTGCGGATCCCTATAGACTGGCTTCCCTCCTCCTCCCCCACCAGGCCTCCAGGCCAAGAGCAGCTCTTTCAGAACTGGCCCACCTGTATTAAATTTACTACTACTGCTGCGCCAGAGTCTGTCCTCAGCAACCTCCGACTCCACTCTCTCTCTCTGTCTCTCTCCTGCAAGGATCACTTTAGCCAGAGATGGAGGCGTTTGATGTGTTTTTTTTTTTTCTTGGTTTCACTTATGGAATTGCCAGTGTGCATTTTTATTTTATTGTTGTCATGAAGTTTGCTGATATTGTTGCTGTTATCATTGATGATATGGATAATGATTGTTTTCTGATGATGCTTTCATGGCTTTTTGATATTGGTCTTTATGCAGTGTTCAGCTTCTCTCCTGCCCCTCCCACTGCCTCCGAGGCAGAAGCAGTGTGTAGTTTAGAGGTACGCCTCAGCCGTGCAGCAAGGCCATACGAAACACTGCAGATGTCATTAGAAAAGGCTGGTGGGGGAGTTCTTTATGTGGGGTTGTTGGAGTCAGACGGGGGGGGAGTTGAAGAGTCGAATCAAGTGGGAAAGGTAGTGTAGTCAAAGGTTCTCCAGGATAGTGAGCCAACTTTCTCTGTCCATCCTGGAGCGCCCAACCTCCACTCTATGTTGTCTCATAACACACACATCATTTAGTGTTCATGGGCCTCACTCACACTGGTGCTTTATGTTTAACTCTGGGAGCACTCAGTTAACACTTAGAACCACCTCAACTGATTAACAGCCTTCCATTTCTATGCAAAGACAAGGAGGTGTTCGTTCACAGCCATCTAGAAAATCACAGCCATCCTCCCACATCTGCCAATCTTCACTTATCTCTCAACCTTTACTACCAGGCAGCTTCCCTTGAAAACCTCCCTGGATAAAATGTAAGGGGCACGGAAAGAGCCTCTCTTTTAGTCTCCCACTGTGTGGACAGAGCTACTAGATAACACTAAAAGACCTGCTGGAGGCACTAGGGGTTGGCAAACAGAGTCACTTCTTCAGTCTTGTGCCAACTGATCTACAAATATCTACTTCCACCTTGCCATATCCTAATTTATCTTTAGTGTGATGAGACTTAAGTTTCTTTTATTGCTGCAGGGGCGTACACCACAAGCTCCAGCTGTAGGAGGCTTGAGGAGTAGAAGGGCAGGACAGATGAATGGGGACTGGAAATTTAGTGGAGGTCCAGTCTGCAGGAGGGGGGGGGGGGTTTGTCCCTGTATGTGTCTGTGCACTGTTTATGGGTCACATCGGGTACATCTCTTTAAAAACCAAAAACATATTTTTCTTTATCATCAAGGTTTTCGCAAAAACTAAAAAAAAAAGTCTGTTTCAGCTGTGCACTCCGAGGCTGAGATGCCTGTGTTCTGTTTCTCTGCAAGCTGCCGCCTTCTCACCCCATCTGGGCTCGTTCTCTGGGCCACATGTGGGGAAGCTGTATCCAGGCGGTTCATTTTGAACCTCCAACCTGAAGGTCGCGCCAGCCAATATATAACAGGTAATTTCTGCACATCTGGCTTTGGGGTCAGGGTCCAAGCAGGGACCCAGTGTATCAGCAGAAATAGGGACACACCTCAAGTTTGGTACCAAGTCTTAAAACTTTCGGGATTTGCCCTCTTCCAGAGTCGCTTCAGACTCATGTCATTCAACAAAACAATCACTATTGCCTGTGTTGTCTGTTTGTTAGTTCCTGAAAACCTGCATTTGCTCCACACTGGACTTGAATCAAGGAACTGGCGTTGAAGCGGGGAGTTGAATGGAGTGGGAGGATGGGTGACTGGGACGGATGTCGAGTCTCAGATGTGCCCTGGATTTCTTGGCGCAGCACCAGCGCTGAGAGCCCCGGCCCCTCCCACACCCCTCGCCTGCACTCTTATCTACATGTCTAGCGTTGGAAATCGGATGCTCTCCCCTTTTTTTTAAAGTCACACAGACTCAAAGGCAACTGGAGCTCGAGCAAAATATGCTTCTCAATCATGGATCAGACAAGGGTGGGGGGCAGGGGCCCCAAAAAGAGTTGAATTAGCAAATCTCTCTTTAAAGAAAAAAACAAAGGCCTGGGTTGAATATGCACATGCTAGTTCATATACAGTATACAACCAATTATACATAATGGGTGTATGTGTGTATATGGCTAGATCTCTCTGTTTTCCACTTAGCCTAAGACCCCCTCTCCCTCCCCCCCACCCTGGCTGTATCCTCCTCGACATTATATTTCCCAGAAGACAAGATCATAAACATATCAGAGTAATACAAAATAATGAAAACAAATACTTGAATCAAAAGAAGCGCCAATAATGTAATGTGAACACTTTTTGTAGTGGTTTTTTGTCTCATTCATACACTTCAGAGATTTTTGATAGCATCGGTTCAGAGTGAATTAAATTTGAAATACGAGTGTTGTTGAAAACAAAGATCGATATAAAGGCAAATTTACATCTGTTGTATTTGAGTGTTTGCACAAGGCTGCTTGTACTGTATGTTGTGTGAATGACTGTTTAGTGTGTGAGGTGAAAATATGAATGAGAGCTCGTGATTACAGCGGAGGAATTTCCGCCTTGTGATTCTTTTCAATTCAGTATACTTTTGTTGTTGATTTGTTTTTTGTTTTGTTTTTTTCTTTTTGCTTGTCAAAAATATATTCTGATGTTAATTGTTACTAGCCTCTAGCGTTGCACTGAGTGTCGGCCTCACCCCTCATCCAGCTAAACGAACAACATGATACAAGTACTGAGGGGAGACGGGGACAGTTCATGTGTAAATGTTTACTCAAGGACTAAAATAAGTGTGTTTTTAAAATGTAATGTTTATCTACCTTAGTGGCTTTCATTGTGGAATAATCCAAGAAAGTATGGATCATAATTGAGTATTGCACCATTTTATCAGACTGTAAACCTAAAAAAAAACAAACAAGAAAACCGAAAAAAAAAAATCACATATGTATAAAAAATGCAGCAAAAAAAGTATTTTGCAGACCTGTGGCCATAGATTGGGGTAGAAGGACTTCAGCTCTCCCAAATCTGAGCAACGGAGAGAGTGAAGGACAAGACATCAGACTGAGCCTTGGCTTCTAGGGCTCACTTCAGAGGTGCCTACCTTTTTGGTTTGTTAGCTTTTGTTCTGTTTTTACTTATGTTCAAATCACTCATGTTGTCATTTGTTTTCCTGCAAGGCCACTGACAGTTTACAAACACTTTGTTTTTTTCTGGAGTTCAGAAAAAAAAATCACAAAAGAATTAAACCATGGGAATGTTGGAAAAAGAGAAAAAAAGGACAAATGCTTCCATTTTAAAAAAAAAAAAAAAAGAAAAACGTGCAACACTTCACAGAATGAAGATTTATTGTGCTACTTTCAGAACTCTGGGATTGAACAGTGTTGTCTTGTTCTGTTTAACCTTCTTTGTTCTGTGTTAATTTTGATTTCATGGACTATCTGAAGCCTGTATGTTTTATGTTGATTATATATATTTTTCCTTTATATAAAAAAAAAAAAAAGAAAAGAAAAGAAAAAAAGACATAATTGCTCACTATCTTGCACACACACGAAAAAGTGGATCTTGTCTCAGGAAGGCCAGGGTTCCAGAGTACCAACTCCACGCCATTTTAATGTACATTTTTATGATGAGTTAAAAAAAAAAAGGATGATTTAAAAGAAACAATTCTAAGCACTGAAAGTTATGGATTTCAGAAGAAGAGAAAATACCTTTTGTTTCTAAATCCGTAGCAGTTACATAATAACCAAATAATGGACTTTAAATGAAAATGGAGTGCTTTATATATAAATCTATATATTAAAATTGCTTTACATTTAAAAACAAAAAAATGGTCAATGATTTTGATTGTCAAAAAAAAGAAAGACAGTGAATAACATGCAAAATGCTGTATGTTTGAATCTTTATTGTGTTTTCTTAATGAGGTCCCGTCCTGACTGAATCAGGAACATTGTGCATTACTCTTTCTTTCCTCTTTCTCTCTTTCTCTCTCTCTCATTCTCCCACAGCGGGTATTAATAATAGATAAATCAGACTTTTGTGGAACATTTTTCACAATTTTGGAGGATGTTTGTAAAACATGAGCTGGTTGTAAAGGATCATGAAACTATGCACAAGTGTTTGGGGGGTGGAAGATGGGGGGTTTTATGGCCTACTTCTAAGTGGCTGATCTATTGCAGGGGTTTTTGGGATCCAGTGTGTTTTTATTTGTTTTTGTTTTATTTTTTTTAAGGGGGTGGAGGGGGGGTGGAGAGGTGATTTATGTCGAGCCCCCCCCGCCTCCAGCTTCCTTCCCCTGATTCAGATTGACCTAGCGCTACATCGCCATGCTGTGTATTCCTAAAACCAATGAGCGTCTCACTCTTTAGCACTGTGGGATTCTAGCCTGTCACCCTCAAGGGTTTTTCTTCTCAGTTGTTAAGGTTTTCTTGGGGTGGGGGGTATGGGATTAGGGCTGCTTTTGTTTTTGTTTTGTTTTTTTGTTTTTTTTGAACTATTAAGTAAAAATGTCTGTACTGAGATTTAATGAAAAGTCAGTGGCTTGTAATGTTTTATTTTTTCTCTCTGTATATCTCTTTCTCCTCATAGAATGTGATTGTTAAATGACATGCACCGAAACAAATGTTTTCATGAACTATGGAGCTTCTTTCAAATATTAATAAAATAGCCTTTTTTTTCTTGGCTGTTAAAAATGTGCCATTTGGTCTTTGTCTCTCTGCCTTCGTTCCACCAAACTGAGGTCTTTCTTTATTTCCTGGACGAGAAGTCTCTCACTCTCATATCATGTTTCTGCGGTAGAGCAGGTGTCATTTCCTGTACGTGCTGCACCATTCGTGCGATGCCAGAAGTCATGTCAGGCTCTGAGGGCGAGCTGTCTGGGGCAGGCGTAGTAGTTGTCCTGTGGTTGTCGGATGTTGGGGTTAGCATACACGGGGAAGTTGACTTCCTCCAGGTGTGAGGGGGCCTCGTGGTTATTTTGGGGGATTCCAGCGCCTTGCTGCTTCCTGGTCATTTCCTCATAGATAGGAGCAGGAGGTTGTGGCCTTTGATGATGCCTCACCTTCACCTACAACACATAACATTATTTCTGACTAGTTTAGAAATCAATTCATGTTCAGTATAGAATATTAACAAGCTGCTGCACTTAATATTTACTCATTGAATGTTTATGTTCAAGGCCTCAACCTCCAGTATGTATTTGTTACTTTTAACTTTGGTGTTTATCAGTTAATCTGCTGATTGTTGTCTCGATTAATCTTTAGTCTATAAAATGTCAGGAAAGTGAAAAGTGTCCATCACAGTCTCCAAGAGTCCAAGGTGATATCGACCAACACTTAAA
The DNA here is from genome assembly GCA_008360985.2 of Macquaria ambigua. Taxonomy (NCBI): domain Eukaryota; kingdom Metazoa; phylum Chordata; class Actinopteri; order Centrarchiformes; family Percichthyidae; genus Macquaria; species Macquaria ambigua. Next base: position 281,489 of record VMKM01000409.1, on the reverse strand, counting down.
AACCAAAAGAGATTCAGTTTACAATCACTAAAAAAGTATGGTTACCATCAAGTATTTACATTTGAGATGCTGGGATCAGAGGATATTTGGCATTTTTGCATAAACAATGACTTAAATGATTAATTGGAAAACTGTTCAATAGAGTAATGCCACTTGAGATTTTAATCCTGCAGAACAGCAACATTGTCCTTTCAGATGAGAAAAGACACAGTTACATTAAACTAAACAAAAATAATAATTTGTCAACCCTTCTTGTAACTGTGTTCCAGGTGGACCTTTTCTTTTGGTTTAGAAAGAGACCCTTTGGTGTGAGGTGGTGGGCCACAGTGAACGACTTGCACACTTGCTAAATGTTAAAAATGGGAGACAGTTTTTATCCTCAGATTTTGCAGCCATGCTATGTAACTTCATGATTACTCTAAAATGAATGACAAGAGAAAAACCAAAATGAGAAAAATAAAAATGAATGCAACAATACATTCTAAACGTATATAAAACAAGTATATAAAATTGGCTTGCGGGTCTGGCTGGTATTTTGAGACCCTTGTTCTAAGTAATAATAGATGTGACAGTAAGATATACAGAACGCCGAACAGCAAAATAATCCACAACACACGGAGTGGACAAAATAATATGAACACTTGACAACACGGTATGCCTACAATAAACTGATTTGGTGAAGCTTATAATGTTTTTTTTTTAAGACTGCAAGATGTTTTGATTGAACTTGATGGTCATGTTTGAGGCTGTAGTTCACTGTATGTCAGTCAGTCCGTATTGGTGAGAGTCCACATGTGATTACTGATCCTTTTTGCTTATTCAGTTTTCTCTTTGCCACTTTACATGTCACCGATTTTGTGACTCATGCACCATCAATCCCAGCAATAATTATCAGGCTTCTTTGTACGTAACTCGCCTTGAAAACCCACTCGCTTTAACCAAAGTTTGTCAGGCCTCTATTAAAGCTGACACATTAATTGATATTCAACTTAATATGACTCACTTGCATAGCTGTCTTTGTACTTTTGATTTACAGCAGTTGCTGCCTGAAAAGCTGGTGCGTCAGTCAGACACATGCTGCAAAATTATGTGACAAGAGGAAAAGACACAAGAGAACTGTGACACAACATTGTTGCCTCACAACTTAACAAACCTCAAAAATGACCCATCAAGTTAAATCTGCATCTCTGCTCACTGAAACATTAGTTGAAGTGTAAATACTCACGCATTTCTCTATGGCCAGCCAGCTGAGCGTGAGCAGAATAAGTCCTGCTGCTGTAAAGATGGTCAAGAGCAGAGGAAGGTAACTGGCAGAGCACTGGCATGACCTCCCTGCACCACAAACACACACCAACACACATTAAGATCTGAACAGAGGCACTTGGGTTTAACTGCAGCAAAGTGTAAGTACTGTATTGTGAGACATACCTGTCCCTTCAACCAACAAGAACACCTTTTGAGCGCTGAGGAGGATCTGGTCAGAGCTGTCCTCCTCTCTGTAGCTCAGCTCCCACATGTACAGTCCCGTGTCACTGCGCTGTAATTGGGATATGGTCACATTGACCTGCAGGGAGTCCAGTCCTCCGCAGAGCTGCAGACGCCACTTGTGCTCCGGGTCTACGCTGAGCTCGCCGCCCTCAGCAATCGACAGCAGGGTCGTCTGGCTCTGGGCGCTGCGGTGGTAAAGGTGGAGGCCCGTCAGGCTGCCGTGCTGCTGCTGCTGCTGCTGTTGAGGGGAACAGGAGAGCTCCAGAGACTGGCTCTCTGTCAGCTGCCTAAAGATCAGCTCTGCATAGGCTGGGGGAGAAAACAAAAGAGTTTCAAGTTCTAGTAAAAATACACAGTTAATGATAGTTAACTTGTTAGTCTATGGATAGCTAACAGTCCACCACTTTGGTCCAGACTGAAACATCTCAACAACTATTGGATGGATTAAGATGAAATTTTGTACAAACATTCATGATTCCCAGAGGATGAATCCTACTGACTTCAGTGATTCCCTGATTCTTCTTCTAGCACCAGCATTAGGTTGACTTTTTTGGCTTATGGTGAAATGCCTCAACAACTACTGGATGGATTGCCATCAAACTGTAACTACAGCCGCGCAACTGTGGGTCCGATATACATCCCAGTAAATAAAAACAAATAATACTGTATACACATTATGCTGGAGAAATACATTGTTGATGTCAGGATAAAGAAGTATAAAAGTCAGCGAAATTCTGACTGACTGATTTTAAGCATAAATTACAAAAATCGGTTTACATAGTTTTTGTAAATGGTCAATAAAATGTGAATTAATCTTACCTTCAAAGAGCTGAATGAAAAGGAGAATGCATGCCAAGCTCGTCTTCATGGCCTTTTCAGTTATAAAAGCACTAAGATATACAGAAGCTAAGTCATATTGTACTCCTCCTGTTTCCTTCAGTCTGTTGTGAGACTTTGTGGACAGCCTCACTGTATTTATTGTTCTTCACCTCAAAGCAGGAAGAAAGACTTCAAACAAAGAACTGCCGTTAAAATACTGCGGTTGGTCTTGTACACACTGAGGTTGTCAAACTGAGTTTCTTAGTGTTCAGTCTCAGGATGTTAAGCGTCAGACGTTAAAACCTTCAGCCACTGGATGCACACCCCTTAAAATCTAATTAAACAAAAAAATATGTGTAAGTAATATAATCAGTGTTCCACCACCAGAGTGCTTTAATCTAATTTTGTATTGAGGGCTTTGTTACATATCTTGATAGTGAACCGAATTGTGCAAAAGATTTGAGGTGTAACTCTTCTGGCTGCTATCAACAATCTGGTTATGATATTATCTAGTAAGACAAGAGGATATATAATAACAGTTTCATTCTGTGTCACTGGAAAGGTCTGGTGTCTGGTGTGCACAAGATCAGTGTTGATGTGCAGTTCAGAGACTGTCAGGAGGATTGTTGTTGGTTGTTGATATTTGGTGGTTTTTACATAAACCGCAGCAGCAGTTACTTTCCAGCGGAAGTGGTTAGGTATAACATAATTTATATATAGTGTCCTATGTAGATACATGCACTTAGTTACCAGTTCAGTGCAGGCCAATACAGCAGCCCTGCAATAAATATATAATACATTATAAATAAATACAACTTTGTAAAGCTTATAATGTTATTTGGTGGTGTTTTTTGTGTGTGTGTGTGTGTGTGGAATAATTTTCTATTTGTCTTTATGTTTGTTTGCATTTATTGTTGTTATGTTTGCATTTCTGATGTTTTTTTTAACCATGGGATGGAAATTAGCTCCCAGCCACCAGTCAAATGCTGGTAAAATATGAAAGTATCTGGCAGCTTTCAGACACAAAATAATGGCTTACTATTGAGTGGCTGGTGAATTTCAACATTTGTCTGTCAGTGGCTGGCGGATGTTCACATTCTGATAAAGTTAATTTCCTGTTTTTAATTTTTTAATGCACTGTAGCACTTTTTACATTTTACACTGAATTTGAACTTCCACAGAAACAAGCAATGAAGCAAATATGTGCACATTTTTATCTTTATCTTATCAACTCCATATAAATCAGACGTTTGTCTTGAGTCTCAGTGGGTGTGAAGCTGATTAGGAGATGATTAGACTCAGGTGTGCAGTGCTGCTCTGATGAGGCTGATTGTCTGCACGAAGTTTAAAATGGCCCACTGCTCAGACAGGTGTGCTGCCTGGTGGAGCAGAGCTTTTTGCATTCAGCACTGGTTTGCTGTTTTGAGTGGCATTCATGGAGACCTTGTACTTTTGCATTAACCTCCTTGTTGGACTCTTGTTGTCAGGAATCTGTGTTGGACCATCTTTTGCTTTTCCACCCAAACATTACACGCAACATGCTTCATCTGAAAAGCCTCAGATCACAGGGAGCTCCAGATACACTGTGCAAGAGCAACACAAGGTTCCAGCTGAGGAACGAAAGCAGGTGAACACTATCCGAGTTACCTGCCATCCAGACTCCTTGGAGATTGTTATCAAAGCTGACATGTTTGGAGTCGGAGCTCCTGTTAATGGTGATGACATACGCCTTGGAGTGGAGCAAGATGACTTTTGCAGAGCTGCAGCGTCTTCAGGAGATGAGTACAGAATCGTCGTTGGACTAGGGGACTGCGGCACCAAACACTGGGTAACATTGTGTATTTATTGCAATTCAGACATTTATTGTGAATTATAACTTCTAGTTCTAAATGCATCTACTATCCACAGATGTATGAATCTGTTCTGGCCTACACAAACCTCCTCATATACTCTCCTGTGGCCTCTCCAGATGGGCTGATTCGAATGGATGAGGCTGTAATTCCAATTGAGTGTTATTACGAAAGGTCTGCCTTTTTTCTTTTTTAAAGTTCATCTTTAAAGACCTGTGAGCAATGTCTCACTTTTTAAAATGCTTGTTTTCCGTTTCTTAGGAAGTACAGTTTGTCCAGTTCTTCACTCACACCTACCTGGATCCCCTTCATGTCCACTCAAGCTGCAGTGGAAACCTTAGAGTTTGACTTGAGAATTATGACAAGTGGGTTTCGCTCAACTTCTCATCTTGACTTTTGTTTTGTCTTTTATTTTTGCTTACTACTGTTTTGTGTTTGTTGTTGTTGTGCAGATGACTGGCTTTATAAAAGAAGCTCTAACGTGTTTTACCTCGGTGAGCCCATCAACATCGAAGCCTCCATCAGAGTTGGACATCACATGGGGCTCCGAGTATTTCTGAGCAGCTGTGTGGCCACACTTCACCCAGACATATACTCCGTTCCCAGATACGTCTTCATTGAAAATGGGTAAGAAACATTTGAAGGCTGCAACTTCATGTCACATTTAAGAGGAGAAACTCCACCAATTTTACACTAAAGTTTGTTTACAGGTCTTGGAGTATTGCTGCATCTGTAAGAGTTTAAGTTGCCCCTCTCAGCCCTGCTTGAGGCTATAGCAGCTCGAGGCTACAAAATCGGAGCAATAACTCCAAAAACAATGAATATGAAGTTTTGTCAGTCTTTGCATAAAACATTTAGATACTGACAATCTAAACGATGCAAATAAAATGTGTCTTTGTCATATTAACAAGCTTGTCTTATAACTTCAGTGTTCAAATAAATACATTTAAATGATTTTTTAAAGGTAGCTAAACCACATGTGCTGCATTGATGGTGGTGTGTGTTTTTCTTTTTTTGTTTTTTTTTTCTTCATAGGTGCTTGGTTGACTCCCAGCTTCCAGGTTCAAAGTCTTACTACTTATTCAGGACCCAGGATGACAAACTCCACCTGGTCATTGATGCCTTTAGGTTTCATAATGAGGACAGAGGAGAGGTGAGGCTGTACTTAACTTGGCTTAAGTCATAATTGCACATGTGCAGATTTTTTCCACACTTGCTTTGTCCTTTCTCACAGCTCTACATCACATGTCACCTGAATGCTGCACCAGTAAATGATGCAGAGGCACCAAATAAGGCGTGCACTTTTGTAAATGGAAGGCAAGTGCTGTCAAATCATCAAACTAAATGGGTAAATGGGGAAATATGTGTGAGAAATGACCATCCTTTTCAGATGGTGGTCAGTTGATGGCAATGACTACTTATGTGGGTACTGTCAAAGCCAAAATGAAGCTGGCCAAACCCGCAGTAAGCCCAGCAGCCCTGGCGAGTTTGGGAAGCCTGATGAACCTGAAACCTTCTGGAGGAGCGGACTGAATAAAGGTAGTTTCTCTTATAGAAAATAGACATCTTGTGATCATCCAATGTTGGCTGAAATTACCTGCAACCAAGACCAGCCAATTTTGGATCAATTCAGTACATGTTTTTCACCTTAAGGTGTCAGGCTTCACACATTGCTTTGGACTTGTTACTCTGTAAAGATGCATCGTGCTTGTCTTGTTAGTGTGGGAACAGGAGGCTAGAGTGGGTCCAATGCTGGTCTTGCCAGCTAAGCAGAAAAGTGGGCCTCTGCCTGTGGAAGAACTTCCTCCCGTTCTCAATAAAATCAGCAGACCTGCACTATATGGCAGCCAGTGGAGAAGTGGAATACACAACAGAACAGATGGTGAGTTAAACTCTAAATCATAAGAACGAGATGTTTATCTCTGCTAATCTAAAGGCTGTGTTTTTTTGTTTTTGTTTTTTGTGATAAAGAATCTTCTGCAAAGAAAGATCTTGATGCTAAATTGTTTTATTGTAGGTCTGGAGAAGGGACTGCTTCCTGGTCCACCAACTACACCAGACCAGGTGGAGGTTCAGACTTCTGAACAGAATAAAGACGTCAACAGTGAAACAGATCTAAAGGGTAAAGTGTGAACGTGCCAATTTTTAAAATGCCACTTTGAGATGGGTTTTATTTATTTATTTATTTTTTTTTTTTTAAACTTGTTTTTTCTAATTATAGACGAAGATGCAGAAAGTGAAGGTGCTGCACATCTAGAAAAGTTGACTCCTGAGTTCACCTTGAAATCAAAGATGGCAGCGCTGGACGATAACGAGGAATCTGACCTTTCAGATACAAATGAACCAAAGGGATAATAAACAATTAAAACTAATCTTGTTTTTTGATTTGACTGCACATTGGATGTGATGCAACTGTTAATGGCTGTATGAGTACAGTGAAGTCTGCAGTATAAACGTGTTGCAGGTTTTCAGTACATATTTAATGCTGCTTTTAATGTGCACTTTTTTCCACAATACACAAAAGAGCAGCTCACTGAGGAAAAATTGTCATTCCAAAATAATCTTGGCAAGACATTTTTGAAGTCTCATCTGGTGTCAGGTTGTGTGTGTGTGTGTGGGGGGGGGGGGGTTGTTTTTTTTGAGAACTAACTGTTAAACCGGTATACTATGACGAGTAGTCTGACTGTAGGACACAACTTGTGTGACGTCGGACACCACTGCCAAATTAAATTAACAGTAAAATGTGACGGATTAAAACTTTTTTTTTCTGGAGGAGTCTCACCACCACTGAAATTATTAGTTTTTGGTTTTTTTTGGTTTTTTTTCCCGGCTGTGAAGTTTCCCCATTTCCACTTAATTGATCATATTTAGTAAGCATGTCTGATTTGAGTATACTTCATTACTTTTGCTGCTTAGAATTAGTATTTGGGACACACCTAATAAATAGTGTAGCTATCTACAATATCACCAGTGAGACCATTCTGGTTCAAAGTTATGGAAGTCCTGAGTTGTTGCTTTGGTTCAGCAAACTGACTCAAATATCAAAATTAGCATTTTCAGTATGGAAAATAGCCATATTTCAAAGCTTGGGTAAATGTAAATACAGGTGGCTATGTGTCTATGTTCAGTAGATTAAAAGGTAGTTTGGAAGATGTTTTTTTTGGACCTACATAAAAGTCAATGGAGTGCCTGTTGTGGCCAAAAACCTGCTGCGAATGTGACAGGCTTTCTTCTGATTTTACTGTGGACTGGGTCTCTCACTTCTGTATGTGCCACTTACCTGATTTGTATTTATTTAACTCATTTCTTTATTTCCTACACCATGTCTTGTAATAGCGTCTACACCTGTAACCCTGAAATGAGATGATGGTTTTCTTGCAGCCATGTACAAACACTATCTTTAAAAAAAAAATCAATAAAAACTTGCATGTGAAAAACTAAAATTATGTCTCAGATTTGACAATGAGATAAAACGGGGCAACATTTACAGTGACGATCATTAACTAAGATTCAGTGTCTATTTCATTATTGATAGAAGCATCAGTGTAAATTCTGGATGCACCCATGTAATGTTGGCTGTGGGCCAATCATATGCATGTATCTCTGTGACTGCAGCTTTTACCATCAGTTAATCAGTAATTGCTTCCAGCTGTCCTCTCCATGTGATTTCACTGGTTTGAACTGGGAAGTATTTGAGATAGGTCTACTGGGAGGATCATCTCAAGTGTTTGAATCTTCTGCAGCTTATTTAAAATGACCAGTCCAGATGACTGGACAAGTGAGACGTTCTCCAGTGTCTTCTACCTCGGAGACCCCCTGCACCTCGAGGCATCTTACACTGGTCCTGATTCAGGATGAAGACGGCTCTTCATCGACAGCTGTGTTGCCACTCTGTCACCTGACGCAACATCAGTCCCCAGATACTACTTCATTGAAAACCATGGGTAAGAGTAGCTCAGCGTACAGTATGAAACGACAAGTTGTGGCTTTTGACATCAAGAGAGTATCGGTATCAAGATCTACAGTAAATAAAATGCAGAAACATACACCTGTGACTGAACCACTGGCCTTTGCCGTGCATGAGAAAATGATTTTAGTCAGGTGCGTCACTGATGCAAAAGGAGGATCAAACACATTGTTCCAACCCAGAACGAGGGCTTATTCGCTTCAGCTGCAGCTTGATGCCTTTCTGTTTCACCAGGATTCAAGGAACTCAGTGAGCCACTTGTAAACCTGCATGATTTCAAAAAATGTTTGGAAATGCTTCTGTGGTCTCCTCCTCTTCTTTATTTTATTTTTTTTTTTTTAGATATTTATCACATGCCAGCTATAAGCTACCTCTGTAATGTGGAGGAGCAGCCCCATCATCAAGGCCTGCAATTATGTACATTCAAGGTAATTTTATTTTTTCTTTTGTAGTTCCTTACTTTACCATACAAAGCCCCGTACAGGTTTGGAAAGTTTTGACTCTACTTGAATTTTAGTGGATTATTTACAAAGAGAGAGAATCAAGTGGCTTAGATTTACTCCATCAGAATATTTTGCCACTGAAAAGCACAAGTTGTTTTGTTTTTGTAATTTTCCAAACTTGTTTCTCTGGTAGGCAGATACCATTATTCTATTTTGCAAGAATCTCAATAGCTTCAATATCACCCCGTCAAAAGAGTCAAACAAATTTGCTGTTATGCACTGCAGCACAGTGCGGAAATACAAGTAATGTCTACATTGGATTTGAGTGTAAATGCCCTCAAATTAAATCTTAGTCAGCCCTCTAATGTTGGTCATTGTTTCATTTCAAATCTAATAGGCTAGAGAGTACAGCTTAGTCTGCACTGTATTTATATGCTGATTCTGGTTTACTGCAGATGAAGAATGTCCAGCCCTGAAAACCAAATCTATGTTTAATTAAATGGTCATAATATTTGTTATAAAATCAAGTGTTTTGTAAATCTCAAGTAATTGTAATAGAGTTCCAAAAGCAAATTTAGATTTAAAAGTTGATCTTTTTTATATATACCCAAATTAGTCTTTATTTCTTTTAACAATACTTAAACTGTGAGAGCAAACATGGAGAAACTGCAGAGGTAGCATTAACTGCAGGTCTGGGAATCAAATATTATGCCAAATCACGATTACAGTATGTCTACTGCAAGTATATTAAAGCAGATAGTAAAATTGTAAAGCTTTGATAAGTAATTCTGCTTACTTTTCTCAACAGATGGAGAGATGTGGATGGGATTGATTATATGTGTCGATGTTGTGACAGTACCTGTTACAAAAGTTGGAGCGATGACACAAATCTGAGACGTCTGATGAAGCCAGAAGGTATGCTGTAGATCCAAACCAGTGTTTCATAACTAGTGTAAACCTGTGGTATTTCTGTGCAAAAAGTCCCAACAAAATGCTTTCATATGGACATTTTGATTTAACGTTTCAGATACCATGGCTTGTGGCACTGTAACTCTTGGCCCTTTGATGATTTTACCCAGCAAGTAGGCAAAGAACAAAAATCCAGACAACAAACAAGTCAATATTTCAATGATATCCTTCTACTTTTTTCTTCTTAAAACACCGCGGTCGTTTGCTTTTATTTTGAAGGTTCACACCGGAAAACGTAGTACGGTGGCGGCAGGTATTGTGTCTGCCTTGACGTTGTGGAGTTGACGGTTCACTTGAATATATTGAATTATGAGTGTTCACTGCCCTCCAGTGGTCACAGTGGGGAACTGCAACACAACGTTCAATTGCTCAATTATATATCAGTATTGTTATTAATGTAATATATATACAGCAACTAGGCTAGACCAGTTTACCCTCTGATTACTATTTAGCATTGTCATTGTCCACAATATTTTAGACTCAAAAGAACCGCTACGACATACGAGGCGTGATGTGATGTGACGGACAGAGGCAGCCAGTGCCGCGGATGTGTATGGTTAGGCCACTTTACAGTAGCCTTCTTGCTAGCTAGACTAATCGTGCTGTACTATTGGTACTATTGAGGGGATAACTACGCAACATAACTGTCTTTAAAACATGGAAAATAGTAAAACCCAACAACAAAGAGGAAACAAATTGCCACGTCTTCCATTCTTTGACCTCTACTTAGTTTTGTCAAACTCAGCCTGCCTGTATTGACAATCATGAGTGCACTGCCCTCTTGTGGTCACATTGAGTAACTACCACTGTACTCTAGTAGCATCAAGCTAGACACTTTAGCATAGTGATACTTCCGGTTCGAACATTCAAAATAAAAGTTTTACTACAGACAGGTGTAGTTACGCGCTTTGTCCACCAGAGGGCAGTGTATACTCGTGATTACAATATAAACTCTCTAATGGTAACAATCAACTTCCATGTACTGGGCTGTTGGTGTCATTTAGCATCTGACTAACTAATAGTTTACACCGGGTCCAGCTAAACCGGAACTTACAGGGGCTTAAAAACGCAACTGAGCCTGATTTCTTTCTTAAAATGCGCACAGGTTCAGCAGAAAGGTGGCCGGATGTACAATGAAGGTAGCTTATGTCTGCGTTGACTAATGCTCTTGTATTTCGCTGTGGGGTAAACTTGTTTTCACAGCAGGAAAAGGGCCTTAAAACAACTCACCAGCAACACCAATACGGATGTTACTGTTTGTGATATTGACACCAGAGTGAGTAGTACATATTGATTATAGGGCTTTTAGGTTTTCCACTAAAATGTTGTTGCAGTTCCTCACTGTGACCACTGGAGGGCAGTGAACACTCATGATTCTTACCTCAACTGTCAAGTCCATGTCAAGGCAGACACAACCAGGACATAACGCTATAAAAATACTTCCGGTAATAACTTCCAAAATAAAGGTCGACACCCAATTTGTCATGAGATTTAACAGGAAATCATGAGTATTTAAGCTTTGTAAAACAAAACATTTCTGACCAGCTAAACTGAAGTGGCAGAATAGAAAGATCTTCTAAATATGGAGATGTACTGAGAAATGAGGGGAAATGTACTGGTAAATATAAAGTCTGCCAACTATAAAATGAACACAGCGCTGACGAATATGTACCAGATTGAGGAAATTTGTTCTGCAGACTTGACACTTCAGTCTTGAAGGAGTCTTACAAGCGTCTCATGTGCCATGAATTAATATCATAGCACTGTTCCTCTAAAATGATGTTTTTATTGACATGCTCAGAACACAATATTCTAATTATATCAAGGAGTAACTGGTTAGTGTTTCCAAATGCATAAAACAATGAGAACATGGTGGGAAGCATCACAAAGACATGTCAGAGTTTATGAACTGGTTTATTCAAGCAAAAACAATAAACATTCATTTTTGGGGGGCAGAAATCACAAATAACATCCTGTAGAGTGCTTTCAGGGACAGATCCTAAAACAAATATTCATGATTAAGCTTCAGTTTTTTGACTTGACTTAAAAACAGAAAAATCTTTTCCAAAGCTTCTGAATTGGCCCAAAAACATCATATTCTCAGACAAGGTATGAAATAACTAAAAGTAGAAGAAAATCTCCTCATAAAACTGTATATATCTATCTGTGATATCTAATGAACCCTATAATCTTGATTTGATATTTTCTTACAAAGCAGCGAGTTTAAACAAAAAGAAAAAAGTTTAATAAGTGGATTAGCATATTTAACAGAAGTGATATGAGCCCATACTTACCAGTGAAGACTCCTGCCTGTATTACTCGTGTCAAGCATTAAATCATTTGTTTAAAATCGAGGTTATTTGCACCAAAAACTATGTTGAGATGCTGATCAACTAGTGGAAAGAAATGTTGCACACTGAAGTATTAAACTTTTTATTAGACAGTTATTCCTCATGATCATACTGAACTATTGGCTGCCATTAGTGTAAAATGTTTTAAGAATTGTTGTGGGTTCATTTACTGTTTTTCAATAAAAAACCTCTAGGTGACAGACATTAAGATCTCATATTACGTGTGCACACAGAACACAGGTCGACGGAAATTAAAATTACAGCAGTGGTACTTACAGCTTTAACTAACCTGTTACTGGTAGAGATTCTCCTTCATGTAAGTAGTTAAATTCAAATGATCAAGTGAGGAAAGCTGATGAAACAAACAGGATTAAGTGGTAATTTTACAAGCACATAAATTCAGTTCAGTTCATCACAAACCTCCCAACAAACATTTAATGTATACATGGCTGTAGGTGACAGACTGTTAATGTGTCTGTACGTGTTGACTTTTGACCAAGCCATCAATATCTGAGACAGTAAACTGCTGTGGACTGTAGGACTAGTTTAGTTCTAAAGGAATATAGTTTAATTTAGTAGCTTTATACTTCCAGTATAAAGTTATTAAATGAAGCTTCCTGATGCTCTCACCAATCAAGAATGGAGGATACAGGTTCAATGGCACATAAGAGCTTAACAAGAATATAATTCACATGAGCTTAACATGCCTGGAAAAAAATGGTGCCTAAACGCAACAACACAAACAAGGGCCTTCACCAAACTTGCTGCAAGTTTGGGGACATTGAGATCCAACAGCGTGTAAGCTGTGAGGGCCCCTGGTAATGAATGAGAAGACAGAAAATGGTGAGACTTGCCTCAGGCTGAAACAGGGCTACACTGAGACAGGGCCTCAGCCAGTCCCCCATGGCATTGCTACAGGGAGAAGAGAAATCTGGGTTTTAGCACTACAGCCACCAGCGACCCGGAAGTCATATAGCTGTACAACAGTGACTAGTCTGCCTGTGCCATGTACAGAGCATCAATCAAAAAACAAAAAGTCAATATACTGCTTATAGTCAAAAACATGTACCAACATTTTTCATTTCAACTCAACAAACAACTAAAAGCACGGATGCACATTTCTGTTATTGCTCATCTTCAAGACAACGAAAGCACATGTGGTTTATAACTGGAGTACAAACCTGCTGCGACGTCTCTTTTCTCACTAACGTCCCGCAAAGAAGAGTCTTACATTTTTGCCACTTTTATTACAATACAGTTTTACAACAATACATATACCATTTCATTTAGTACTTTGTCTATTTAAAGTTGAGGGAGTATTTCCTCAATAAAAACTGAACATAAAACAATGAATGCGTAAACAGTTATTTGAAGCCCTCACCAAACAAAGTTGGGGACACAAAGTCCAACAGCACTGTGTGCTGTGAAGGCCTCACTGTTTAGCTTAGAACAGAAATGTATTTACATAAAACTTGCCTTGATTAAGGGTGGGTACTGCCCATGTAACTCCAGCGCCTTCACAACACTACGAACCATATCTACTACACTTCTATACACCTAAATGAAACATGAGAAGGAAAAAAAAGCCACAGAACAGAGATGGTTTGAAACAACAGTTCATAGTCTTGGTTAGGTACAGTGTAAATATTTCCCATGCGCTCTGTGATGCTTCTATAGCTTGTTTGTTTTCTGTTTATTCAGTGTCTCTTCCTCATAGCTCAGTAGTAGAATAAACAGTACGTTGTGGTACTAGAATACCAATACTGGTGTGTCTACTAGCAGCTGAGGACATGAAAAAAGGGTTGAGTGTCCAAACCTATTGAAGAGAGGAAGGCAGGCTTCAGTAGCGGCCTCCAGGAGACATGACGGGGGGTCTCATACCCATGGGTGGCCGCGGAGGGGCTCCCTGGTAGCCTGGGGGAACCACAGGAGGGGCCTGTCCGTATGGAGGCATCCCTCCTGGCATGTAGCCTGGCATCCCCTGGGGTGGACCACCATACTGGCCTGCAAGAACACAGGTTTGTTGGCTTTTTAATTCAAAAATCAGTAGCAAAAAAACATTTAACTTTATCACAAGACAAGAATCCACAGCCATGCTAGCAGCTCTGTGAGGCTGTACTTTCATGTCATATGGGATGGAGGGCAGAGATGGGAAAGATTCCCGTGTTAACAACTTGCGAGCTTTCACATCAAGACGGTTGTACGATTACAGAGTTGGTGGAGTGACTATTAAAGTACTGTGCATCGACAATACAACAGTATATCCTTAAATTTAGTTTCATTATATTGAACGGCAGACTTTGGCTGATGTGAGGCGTCCACATTTGTTTGGTTTTCAGGCACTTCTGTGTTTGTTCCTCAGTCGTAATTGCAACTTGGATGTTGATGTGAACACTATTTACAAGTCATAATTACGATAACTCTGTGACATGAACGCAGCATTATACACACCGGCGCCTTCAGCTAAATGTTATCAGCATGCTAACATGCTCACAATGACAATGCTAACATGCTGATGCTAAGCAGGCATAATGTTTACCATGTTCACCATCTTAGTTTAGCATGTTTAGCATAACATCTGCTAACTAGCACTAAACACAAAGTACAGCTGAGGCTAACTGGAATGCCAATCGTTTTGCAGGTATTTGGGCATCAACCAAGGTGTTGGACAATTTGAAACTTTGACCTGATGATGGCGCTAGTGGAAAAGTCAGGCTCACCAAAGTCATTAGGATTCATCCTCTGGGGACCGTGAATATCAGTGCAAAACTTTAATGCCAAACCATCTAAAAGGTTGTTGAGATTTTTAAGTCAGGACCAAAGTGGTGGACCGACCGACAGACTGACATTCAGTATTGGTAAGTTACAGCATTTATAAAGAAAAGCTTAGATAATGACTTGTACACTAATGATTACTTTAGAGAGATTCTCATCTTATAGTAGAGTTTTGTACCCAACAGCAGCTGAGAATAAACAGCTCTGGTTAACAGACCAATAAAATGTGATTTTATCTGAACTAGAGGCAGGCGGTGTGTACCAGGTATGGGATGTCTCATGCCGGGCTGCTGAGGAGCCATCATGCCACCCACGGGACCTACAGACGGGGCAGCAGCGGTGGTCTGGCCTTGGCGGGGGATACTGCGCTGGTACCTCGGCAACTGAGCCCGCAACTCTTCCTACAGGACACAGAAAGCAAACAAGGAAGAATAATTTGAAATTCTGTAGCTCAACCTGCAGAAATAAACACAAATCAATAAAACATTTTTATTCAAGAAAAGCCATTTATTGACTTTTGCTATGATTAACTGTTTTTCTCAAAATGCTACTTACTGTAAAAACTATAAAAGAGACAGTTGCAGCTGGACTACTCACCAGTGAGATATCCTCATCAGGGTGGATCAACTTACTGGTTGCACTGGAGGTGGTGAGGGTGGCGGGCTTACTGGTCACAGTAGAGGGAGGTTTGGAGACCGTACTGCTGCCAGCGTTGGGGCTGGCCACAGCAATGGTGGCCTGAGTGTAGGCTGGGAATGTGGGCTTTGAGGGATCAGAGGAGGTAGAGGGGGGAGGGTGGGGGGACCCTGACACTGTCTGCTGACTCTGAGGGGGGAGAGAGGAAAACACGTTAGAGAGACTCGGCTGAAAGGCATAAATATCACAGGGGGGACACGTTAAGTCATACTTTGAGGTTACTCACATTATTAAAGTTTATATTTAGTCCATTTAAAGCGTATTGTTTGTACAGCGGCTTAAGATGGATTGGACTGGACTGTCTCTGGATTCTTCTTTCACTTTCTTTACAGGGTCAGTTCATCCAAATCAGAAAAACATTCTCATGTTACCCTTAGTGATAGCCAAGCAGTAGTTTTGCTTTTATATGCTGTGATTTTGCAGTATTATACAGTAAGTTTCTTCATTTGTGTGTCACTTCCAGATACTTTGATAGAAGTATTTTAAGAGAACACTGACTATAAATAACATTCATCCAATTATTTATGTTTTACTTTTTACCAGGAAAATGTGCAGAGTTTGCAGTATTTTTACTGCCCTGTCCTCTCAGGCTGCAGGTATGACCTCCACCAATCAGAGAGGTAGAGCAATAGCCTCTATGCAGCCTGAGAGGTGAAACCCAGGGGCAAAAAAGTCTGCTATCACTCACTGCTGCTTGTAAAGTGAATTACTATGAATGCATGTCAACATCTCTCTTCTCTCCTCTGGATTTTGGCAGCTGAACAGTATGAAGATTGTGTTTAGAGAGATTAAAGTGAGTAAATCAAACTAAAACCCTAAAGGTGAGAGGGACATGTCCTCCACATACCGATTAGAAAACTACGCTCTTGCCACAGTATATCAGGCTTTAATTGTACCATGCTGTGCTAATTTGTATTTCCACTTATTTCCACTACATAATGACATGTTAATGCCAAGTCTATAAACAGGGTCTTAGTTATCTCTATAACATGTTAACACCACTGTTGTTAAACACATTGGAGAGTAACTCTACAAAGTATGACTAAAGTAAAACTTTGTTCATCAAGCCTGCAAGAAAACAAATCCAGAAGAGCATGCTGTGCTGCATTGCCCTACAGCAGTTCAGAAACAGGAAGCACACTTCACAAATCTGCAAAGCTCTCCATTTTTTGATTTTGCTGAGGCGATTAAGCACATTTTTCAGTAGTATTCTATGAATGCAGATTTATAGCAAAATAAAAAGCAAACAAAGGCATGTTGCTAGAAATTACAAATATTTTAAAAGTATTTTCTACCCACATAAAGGTTGGATTTCATCATCTCTTGCTAAAACAGCTTTGGCAAATAAAATAGAATGAATCTGCTCAAGTGCACCACAGGCAAACTATACATAATTGTGTGCATGCCAATTGTAAAGCTGCAGGTTGTGAGAGTAGAGCAGGCAGACAGCTGCGTACTTGAGATGCGATTGGGAACAGAGCTTTAGGGGAGGCGGACTGAGAGTCTGCACTTGATGAGCCTGCGCTTGTACTTGTACTTGCAACGCGACTGCCCATCTGTAGCACAGGAAAAAAGTAAAAAATAAAAAAAATCTTCAGTTAAAGGAAGTGCTGGGTAAAGTCTCCTTAATATCAGCCTGTGTGAGCACAGAGAGCTACTCAAAAACCCTTCATTCAACAGGAGAAGGTAACGTTCTGCCCAGTCAGAGTGCTGAGGGAGATGAAAAGTGGTAAATAAAGATTTTACCTGTCCAGCAATGGGGAAGAGAGGCTTTGTGACATCAGGCTGGGCTGAGGGGGCAGTGGCAGCAGGAACAGCAGGTCTAGTCAGCATGTTTGCAGCAGGGGGGACCTGAGCCATGTGTGTGATGCCAGGACGGTGGCCCACAGGAGGAGGCATGCCTGACAACAGCAGAACAAATTTATTATATAAGGGAACAAGTAAGGCCTCACCACAGCAGTGTTACAACAGAAAAATGTCATTTTAATTTAATAATTCACACTAAGGATGTACTGAATTCCCACAAGATGGCAGTATATAGCCAGGTTAGATCAACCAAGGTCAAAATCAATGGCCGAACTCATCTTTGACCAGTGGCACATTTGGTACAACTGCCAGCAATTCCAGACAATGAAAACTGAATCATGAATAAGGGAATTCATGGACTTTATATAATAGCCCTGCTAATGATGTGGAGGTAAGTGCTTTCTGGAGGCATACACTGGCAGGGCATTACCTGGTGGCACACCTGGCATCATTGGAGGCATCCCTGGGCCTGGAGGCATCATCCCACCCATTGGTATCATCCTAAATACATGAAGAAAAATATCAATGTTCAAAACACAAGATATTATGAGGATGGGATTAATAAGAAAATGACAGCGATTAATAATCCGAAGCATTTACCCTGGAGGCATTCCTGGAAGTACGGGGGGCATTCCTGGCATCATTGGTGGCACACCTGGCATCATTGGGGGAATTCCTAAAACAAAGAGATTAATTTTTACAAACTCAAGAGTGTTACCAGTTTTAAAAATGTTTTTATGTAATTTATATTATGTATTATGCTTCTACTGACATCAATATTCCTATTTTAACATGACAAACAGCACCTAAATTTATAAATGGCTGTTTAAATAGCATATTCTTAATATTTTAGGAAAAATACAGTAAGTGAGCATGGCTATATAATAAAAGTATAATAATATACAAAATTTAATTATAGTTACCATAGTAATCAAGGACATTTAAACTTGCTTACTTGTTGATCAAACTAGGACTATCAGAGTCACATGCTCATAGTCAGGGGACACAAGCTACAACACATAGTGCAGTCAATGTGCTTGAAAACCTCTATTGTCTGAATCTAGTCTCATGTACAACTGTAAAAAAAAAACAAAGAACAGCCTGAAGCAGAGCAGTTAGAGAAAAATGAAAGACGATACAGCATTGGGGTAAACTGTGTCTGCAACAGGTTTGAGGTTAAATACTGGACAAAATCTGAGGTTGTGAAGACATGTGGGACCACTCCCGCAACAGTTGAGTAGCATGACCATGAATATGCATAGAATAGCTGTAAAATCACCCTTTGTAAACAGCATGATATACCAATACAGTGTTATTTAGGATTAGCTCAATAGTTGACTTATTATAGTAAAGTAAAGTCACTTTTTCCTACCTGAGTAGCTGCCCGGAGGTATCACTGGAGCACCAGAGCCAGGAGGCATGCCAGGCTGGGTCATAGGGGGGATGTAGCCTGCCTGGGGCTGGCCTACAGCAGGCTGCTGGAAGGAGGGACCAGGCTCGTCATCCTCATCATACTCATCAGAGTCATCCTGGTTCTGCTTCTTCTTTTGAGTCTCTGAAAATAGGGAAGAGCATATTAAGTCTCTACAATAGACCATAACAAGACAGCACATTGAGGTATTTTGGTGCCAATACCTTGGTTCTTTTGTTCTAGCACTCTTCTTCTCTCTTCCATGTCTTTTTCGGGAATACCCTCCATGCCATATATTTCCAACTCAATATCTGTTCTTCCAGGTATTGCATTAGGAACCCCATCAATGGTCTCTTTATGTACCTGCAATAAAAGTGATACAGTGAGGTGATTTTTAGTGTATAAACAAGTGATTTTGTTTGACTTTATGAAGATGGTTTGCATTATTGAGTCCTCACCTGCATACAGTGGATTGCAAGCCCAGGGCCAGTGTACAGCTTTTTATGACAGATGTGGCACTTGAAATGTTTGGCCTTTTGATGCTGAATGAGAATCTTTTCATCATCAAAATCTCTGTTACAGTACCTGAGATTACGGTTTAGGAAACTCTTTCCCTGAAAAACTCGATCATTGCAATGCTATTTTACAGCTAAACGTGTCGTGCATTTACATACTCAAAAACACCTTGCTAGCAAGAACAACAAATCACAGGATATCAAAGACCGACATTGCCTGTATTTAAGATCCTGTCATAGAGATGGTCATTTAATTTAAGCAAGTTCACAATCTGTCATGCAAGCTAACATAACGCTACACACTGTCAGCCTGCTAACGTTACACAAATTATAATAAGAAGCTCAGGTTAACTTATACAGTTAACGTTAACGGTTAACATTAGCTTAGTAAACAGAGGACAATGTAAGATGTGGAAAAGGATACCAGCACCAAGGCTTCATTTGCTTTTTCTTCTTTCTTCCCATGATTTCTGTACTGACCGTTCACTACCTGCTAATCCAGTAACATAAAACAGCTGAGCTAACATACCAACCACAACGGAAATGAAGAAATTGAAGATGGCGTCGCGTATCAAGCACCCAGCAAGACTCGAGGCGCCCTCTGGTGGTCTTAAACCCATAGACATATATGCTTAAACCATTGTTAATTTGTTTGTTTAATAAATACAATACACTGGACCCTTCACTACTACTACTAGACTCCTTAAATATGTTTGCTTTTACTACTACTAAATGGACCTCCACATCTACCCATGCCATCACTACCATTACCATATATTTAGCATTTAGCAACTTAGCATTGCAAGTTAAAGCACTTGACGTTAGAGGTATACAACTAACCTGATATTTACACAGCCATTTTTAACGACAAAGATGTCCTAACAAAAAACACTTAACGCTAGAGTCTAAATATAATATAATAAGTATATAATAATAAATGTTTACCTTCAGTGTTGGAACGTTTGGCCTAGGAACCGACATAAGTAATTAATATCATAGTCGGACATTATTGAGAACGCACACAGATGACAGATGATGATACGCATGCGCACAATACACATAAACGAGAACGGGAATACCTTTTGCTTTTACATTGCTGCAGCTGTTGCATATGCGTTTTTACAATTTTAATATCAGCCAGAGATCACAACGTCAATAATACCCATCTATCAACACAGCACAGCTAAACAATAGAAATACGTCCTCGTTATCTGCCATTTTAGCCGGCTGCTAGCTCGCTAGGATCATGTTTACCTCCCAAACATCGTCCTTTCAAGATTCAATTGACGTGGAAGACAGAGATGACTTTGACAGCGAAGAAATTGCTGGATACAGTCAGAAAATTCAGTTGAACTGCTACTATACCATCTATCTTTATGAAGGCTCAAGGTAATGGTCGATATTACTCGTCCCAGTTTCTATATAAGACAGCGTGATTTTAGTCAATTTTTATTATTGCCCCTTATCCTACAGGACATCACACGATTACTATTCTTTTTTCCTGAATACAATCAGGTCACTGGTGTGTAATGAGTGTTTCTTTCTCTATCACTGTTTTGATTATTATACAGTCTATGATTCATACCCTAAAGCACCCCTTAGGTAGTCCCTTGTTCCTAAGCCTGTTGACAGTGACACTCGTGCAGGTAAAACCAGATTTATACTTTAAAAACTAACTGGGTGATGAGTAAACTGTCAATTGTCTTAGATCTGAGGCTTCTGGGGAAAATGTGGCATGGAACCAGAGACGAGCAGACTCTACAACCAGTCAGGATGACTTTAGGTAACAAAGGAGCCATCCGCTTGCCTTCTCCTTGCTTTCAGTGGTCGTTTGTCTTTGGCTTTCACTGTTGTTCATTGGTGTATCCACGGGCTACCACAGGGAATCCAATCAACATGGAATCAGTGCTGTTTTCATTCGTGATTTTGTTCTGATTGGTCATTGCTGTGCTGCTGAGTTACATGGCCTTTAGGTCTCTCCCAATCTTAATGGGTCTGCACTTCCATGTGTCAAGTGGAGTTGGCAAAAAGTGAATGAAATTCCCAGACACCCAGGGGCTGGCACAGTTGCAGCTATGTGACTCAGTTGTGTTGGTTGTGGCTAATGGTCATCAGCTTTCTCCATCTGTTCTCCATTGACTTGAGTGGCTTCCAAATTCCTCATTGCCTTCACCGGCTGCTTGTACCCATACTGACTCTCTGCCCTTCCCACAGCCTGACACTAATTGACAGCAGCCTGCCATCAGAGGCGGAACCTGAGCTGCGGACCTACATATCAAGGAGGCTGAGCAAAGGAGCCCTGCTGGGAGGCATGGGCAACATCGCCACTGTGGAACTCAGGTAATCAGTAATGCTACATACTAAACAAGAGGGACACACAATCAAGGCATGATGACAAAACAACCCAGATCATGTTTGACTTCATTCTTTATGGACTGATGCAGCACGTTTCATTATCTTATTATAAATTGTATCATAATGGATGTAGCCTGTTTGATTCCATCACAGTAATATTTAATACTCTTCCCAGTATCCCAGAGCAGGCAGTCGGCTGCTACTGCTGTCTCCTGGAGCAGGAAAGGTCTCCTGAACAGCCTGATGCTGATGGAAATGGATATGTCATCTGCTTTATGGGCGGCTCTGAAAAAGGACTGAACCTATATCCTTGCGCACAGTTGTCTATTGCATAGTGTCCTCATGAAATCAACCTTAGTTATAAGCATCATCCAGAGTCCTCCAGCATTAATTGTATACATAATCCTTGCCATTACAAAATGTTCTTTCCTGCATTGTTGTATTGCTTCCACATCATTGTAACTTCGTACGGAGAAACAGGCAATAGTTCCAATTCCTTGACCCAATACACATTTAGATTAGAGCTTGATAAATACGTCCAAGGCCTTCATAGCAGCCTGCAAACCCCAGAGGTATGAGAATGTAATTGCAGTGTAATGAAGTTATATATTTGTCATTACATTATTAATGCAATATTGACTGTCTGTGTGTGTGTGTGTGTGTGTGTGTGTGTCAGCTGCAGAATCTTGAGACGGAGGTGCGTCCCTATCTAAGCAGGTGGTACGAGGAGTCTGTGATGCACATTCATCGGGTGGTGCAGCTGGTCCAGAGCAACATCAGCTTCCTGCTGCATGCGGTGAGTCATTGTTCACCTCTAGAGTATGTTCAATAAAAATAACTGCTCATCAAAAAAGACAACCAGTAGGACACATATAGACAGATAGACATTTATAAATACACTTGTAGTTATAGTCTACTTACTGCCACCATCTCTTTTTGTTTGTTGTTTTTATGTTGTTAAAGACTAATGGATGTCTTATATCATCCCTACCAATACTAACTTGATTACCTACCATTGAATTGAATTGATACATTCAATAAGTATAAATCAATAAATTATTATTTTCAAGCCTCAGTAAATTACACCAAAACTATCTGGGTGCATACACTGCACCCTGGGTAAGAGGGTAAGTTAGTATTACCATGTTTTTGGGTGAACTGTTCCTTGAAATGCTTATTTACCCTATGCATTAAAATACTGCAATCCAGTTGATTTATTTTCTTAACACTCAAATTGTGCGCGTATGCATGACGTATTTTCTCCAAAACAAGCCATTAAATGTTCTGTATACAGGCTCTGAGTCACACACATGTGGAGATCAGTAATTCAGATGAGAGGACAAAGGCCGATGTGTCCAGGTGAGTTAGGTGCCAGTCCCCGTAACTACACTACACAGTATGTCATTAGCCATCTGTTCGTTAGCTGTTAAATGTCTGTTGTATTCTGTACCAGGTTCATCAAAGCAGCCAGTTTGCAGGGCCTGTCACAACAAGACACTACAACAGCTTCTCTGTGTAAGGCTATCTCAGAGGACACACACTCTGACCTGATCATAGACTGCTCCACCAGCCCACCCACACTCTCTAACACTGGTAAGTCATGCTCCATGAGGTATACTTGATGAGGAAAAATGATTTTGTATCTCTGTACTGTATTAAGTCTTAAGAGTCTAATAAAGATGTTTTCTCCCCCAGTCAGTAATCGTTTCTGTGATGACTGGATTCAGGCATTTCTAAACGCCTCAGAGCGTTGTAATCCTTTCCTGCTCAGACAGATTCTGGAGAACTTCAAGCTTAAGGTGAGAAAACACATAGACATGGTTTCTCAAGCTGGGGCTCTAGATCCTGTTTTCAGGTCCTAAAATTTCCATGACCCCAGCAGTTACAGTTTTGTAATTGTTGAATTTGTGAATTTGAGTACAGCATACTTTTGTATTTTGTGTATAATTTTAATTTATTTATATATATATATATATATATATATATATAGCTTAAGTATATCACCTTTAAAATTATTCTGATGGCATATGTTTTTGTTCATAGAAAAATGAAACAGTCCTGATGAAAATTGGTATAATATCAAATATGTACATGCTTCAAATCTATAACAACAAACAAATATATCTACTTTAAAAAATCCCACTAGCCCACAAGATTGAGAAACTTTGAGCAATAGCTCTCAGTTCCTCTTGGCAGTTCCTTTTTTTTCTTCCTTTCATCCTGATCTCTTCCCTTTTTAACTTGTGTCTCCCTTTAACCACCACTCTCACTCCACAGGCCATCCAGGACATGAACAGCCTGAAGCGTTTTGTGCGGCAGGCAGAGATGAGTCACTACGCCCTGTTTCGCTGCTGCCAGTTCCTACAGGGCTGCGGAAATGGGGATGTGTTGCTACAGAATGCCAGGGCGGAGCACAGCGACCTGCCTGAAGCCTGCAGCATCATCGCTGTCCTGGAGGAGTTCCTCAAGGAACAATCCCAGGCCCAGGCCTGATTCCATTACAACACCTAACTCTCAAGTTGTGGGGCCTGGATATCTTGTTTGATGCTGGTAAGACAGTCTGCTCCTCCAGCCACAAAGCAGATAACCTAGTACCATTCTAAACTCAGCACTACATCCTATGTTAAACATCAGTTTGCCAGTTAAAAAATTGGCAGATTCAGAGTTTAAATATAAGTTATAAAACATAAGTTTCCTCTGCTGTCACTCCTGCTGCTTCACAGCTAGAAGAGTGGTGGTCAGATCTGGAACATGTACTGTAAAACACTGACAACTTACACTCAGCTTCCCTCAACAAACATGTCTTTTTTTGCAGTTAATAATAGTTGACTGAATTGACAGACAATGACCTGAATTCCAAAAAACAAAATCAGTGTGCAGATCAGTTTAGATCTAGTTGTAGAGTGGCACTTTCCCAATCTTTTCTTTTTGCAATTTTTGTGTTGTGTGAGTGTGTGTAACAATGAACCAAATATTATTACTAGTGTTTTGCTAACTGACAATGATCACAACACAGAACTGATCCAAACTAAAGCTTCTACTCATTAGGGTGGAATTATCTATTGCTTATTTGATGTCCAAATATTCTTTTATTATTGTTTTGTATTTTATTTGATTGTACTTATTTTCTTTTGAGAAGAAACATATTGAGAATGCACAAATCACTTTTATGCATTGCTTGTTACATAGGCCTTGTTCTTGCTTACATGTCAACCCAATACCTGCATTACCATATTATTTTTGTCTAATGAATACTGCTACTGTATGTACGTATGTCTATCAAGTGATACTAGATGTCAGTGTAATCCTTCTCTGGGAATGCAGTGTTGTAGATAGAGTGTAATTCTTGGATATAATTTTCTTTATACAAAAATCTTCCCAGCCGTCACCAGCTCAAGACTTCAAGAGAAAAAAACAAAACAGGCACTATGTGACCAGTCACTACATTTACTAAGCATTTGTTTAGTTTACACAGTTCTGCAATATTAATACCCACTAAAGAGAAGAAATTAAATTGTACAATAAAAGTAGATGATATATAAGTTTTATTTTCCTTTCATTGTATACCTGCAACAAGACACACTTCTATATTCCATTAAACCCATAAAGGGTTTTAGAACCAAGCTCAAACTACTCCCATTCAAACCAGTCCAAAGTGTGTAATACAGCAATATCAATGTTGGTTGTGTATATTTTCAAACTGTGAAGCAGGTGACATGCAAATCAGTCATTTTACTAACCATAGTGTGACTGATCCACAGTGCGTACATGTGTAGATATTCCTGTACAGCGTGTTATAGTTTTAAATGACTATGTGGTTCTCGGCCTTATATAGAAGGAGCTGAAATAAATACCATAGTTGAACCTCTTTGCTGTGGTTGTGCATGTTGTTTTGCATATGTTAGTAAGTAAGTAAGTTCAACAAAGGTGACAAACATTATTTACACTTGTTATATCTGTTGCATAAATACCATTTGTTTCTGTCAAACCTGAGAGAGAATTAAACACAAAGCTACAGATATTAGGCAGCCACAGTCTTCTGTGCAAAGAATTGTGTCTGGTGAGTCGGAGGGGGACTGTTGCGACCCTCCAGTCTATGTCTCAAACAACCTCATATCATCCAGTAGAGTCCGTCCTCCGGCTGTTTCTCTGCAACCAGAAAGAAACAGCTGAAAGCTTGAGACATACAGATGAGAAAGTGTTGGCAGCTGCTGCAGATGTGGCTTTCTGCTACATAAATCATTCTGTGTCGCTTTAAACAAATTGTGGCTGTCTTATAAGAATAAGTGAGAGGACAAAGACATGTTGACAAGCTGAAAAGTGACAATAACATGAAGCAGGATTTACCTGAAGTGTGATCAGACACCTTCCTCAAAAGGGAGCTTGGTACATCATAGATGCTCTCCGTGGGGTCTGAAATCACTAAACAACAACAAAAAAGTGTATTAATTTGGTATAATCAAGTATGTAAAAGCTAGCCGCTGGAAAAAACACACAAAAAAAAACAAAACCATGTAATCTCACCCGGACATTCAGAAGCCCTCCTGTAAGACAGAGGAAAGTCATACACGTCCTCGTTCATCTGTGTTGAAGTGTTGCTCTCACATATCTCTAAAGAGACATAACACATGTTTGGATATTTAACCATCTTCATAATGTATGTTGTGTTATAATAGATGGTACATTTAAAGTATATTTAAGATCGTACTTTTTCTAAGTGGTAAAACATCATAGTCTCCTTCTTGACCTCCCTCTGCATTGCTCAACCCACTGGAACATTGAGGACTGGTGAGACTGTCACCTGAAAACAGAGCAGTTAGCACCATGTAGCTGAAAGTACAACTCAATTCAAGACTTAAATCAACTTGTGAATTGAAAAAATTACTTGTGAAGGTACAAATGTGCAAATCAATTTAAAGTTTACCATTGTGATGCTGGAAGTTACAGGGTGGCAGTGTGTTTTGGTACATGGCCCCTTCATTGTTCAGTTCCTCAGAGAGGTAGATGGGTTGGGCGATGCTCCTGATCTCATGGTGCATGTGGCCTGTAGGGGCAGAGATGGGCCGAGCAGGCAGCAACTCCATCACGCTGTCACTGTGTGAGGGGATGGGTGCGCTACTGTTTATTCTCTCTCGCTGCTCACACACTTCAAGGCTGAGGAGAAGAGAAATGGTCAGTTAAAGTCCAGCTGACCGAACATAGATTATTTTAGTTCAATTTCAGATCTGTCATGAAGGGAAAGTTCTTACTTACTGTGTGCTTTTGGAGTCCGAAACCCGAGATGTAGAAAGATGCATGGCTTGCCATAGGTGTCCTACCCACTCCTTTCTGAGAGCTGCAGTCTCTGCTGCCTGCACACACATGCATACATACAGTTGTTTGGAGGCACAGTTGACTTGCCACACTAGCCTAAATGAGAAGACAGTCAAACCACAGTGACTTACCAACACTTTTCTCTTTCCATTTGTCATGATAATCTCAAACATAAAGCGCTTGCTGTCAGCTCTCAGAACCTCTCGCACTGACTGCACCTGGCCCAAGAAGTGAACAGATACATACTTAGGTAAATCAATCCGATGTGTCCTAACTAGACACAAAGAGTGGCGGAGGAAGTACTCAGATCTTTTTCCTTAAGTAAACGTAGCAATACCACAGTGAGAAATACTTCAAAGTGAAAGTCATGTATTCAAAACTTTACTTTAGTCATTAGTATTAGCATCAAAATATACTTAAAGTACCCATAATGCAGAATGGCCCATTTCACAATAACATTAGACTGTATAATACTGTATATTGTTGGATTACAATGATTGGTGCATGCATGTGTAAGCATTACTTTAATGTTGCAGCTGGCTAATGTTGATTACTTTATATATACTTGTCTAGTCTAATCTATAATAATACACAGTGCATTTGTTGATTGTATTAATAATCTGAATGCGTAACTAGTAACTAAAGCTGCCAAATAAATGGATTAAAAAGTGCAATTTGCCACTGAAATGTACTGAAGTAGCATGAAATGGAATCACTCAAGTACAGTTACCTCAAATATGTAATTAAGTGCAATAATTAAGTTCTTCTTTCCACGACCGCAAAGCAAACTGTAATAAATGGTGGACTTACTGTGTAAATGTAGTAATAGCCTTGCAAGTGTGACTGTGAAGAGAGCAAAGTCAACACAATAACTTTTGAATCATTGAGGTCTTTGAGAATCATTGAGAAGTCAATTTTTACCTGTACTGTAACCATCCCTCAGTTGATTAGAAATAAGAGGTACTAAGCAGGACATCGACAAGAAACGTGATAGATTGAGTCTGAATGTGATTCACGAGTGTTTACACCACAGCAAATGTCTACTTACAGCGCTGCCATTCTTCTTTGTATAGAAGAACAAGGTTGTATTTTGAAGCCTGAACCAATACGTCACCCACCTAATTTTCTATAGACAGAAAAAAATAGATAGCAACCAGTCACTTTTTATTACTTTTTTTAATAAACATATACTCACATTAAATACCAAGATAGTCTAACTTACCAAAGTATCTTTTCTTTTCTGCAAGAAGCCCTCAAACAATAACTTTGTCCCATCTATAGACATGTTGGCGCACAATGGTAATTTCACACTGTGGCTACCAGTTGTTTTAGGTCCATCTACCTGTGTATGTGGTGTGACTTCCTCCTCACACAGGTTGAGAGCAGTATCGCTCACAGCCGCATCATTTACTCACTTCTCTATTCTGGTTCACAAAAGTCCCAGTTGTTCACAATAACAGTTGCTCTCACATTCATTTCACACATCTACTTTTGAAATGACCAATTATACTATTGCTCTATTGCTGTCAAAGAAACAAACACAGTGACATCAGTGGGTGTAAATGTCATTTATTACAGATATTTAAAACCATTTTATTTTCCTTGTTGCTGTTAAATTAGCTGTCATTTCACCCGATAGCACTCATACACGGCTGTGCCAGATCATACAATTCTTTATTGTAAATGCTGGAAAAGAGAAGAATGAGAAGAAACACTTTCATAGTTTTAAGGTGGGAGAGGTGCGCTGAATGGCCGTTGTTAATAGCATAATCTCTTCCTCTATGGTGCCTCGAACATCATAAAAATATAATGAGGGACAAAGCTCTATTTGAAAACCAGAAAATTAAAAACAGAAGCAGAAAATCATGATACACCATGAGGACAGCTTTGATAATACTAAATACAAAAATACATGGAAAATGTAAATCCCTCCATCTGTTTCATGCAGTGCACTCAAAACAGACAAGAAAACAAAGAAACAGGTTAATAAATTAACACACAAAATAAACAAGTGCATGAGATGACATCCATGACCTTTCCAGTGTTAGATGGTAGATGGAGGTGTTAGAGTAGCACTAACACCTCCTGTAGGCGTTGCTTCTGGCTTGTGATGCTGTCTATGGGTCCAATCCTAAAATTCTCGAGGAATACATACATAATATACTGCATATACACATCTATAAACAGATTCAAGTCCCTTTGTGGTGTTTCTGTATAGGGCTGCCGCTCTCTGGTCTCCAACCATCTATCTAATAATACTGACCTGAGAAAAATAAGAGGACTGGATCAGCTGAAAACATCCAGTGACTAGTAGTGTCTGACCTGGACTACACTAGACCAACAGATCACAGGATGTCAGCATTTACGAATTGACTGATAGACAAGTGATATTTCAGAAGTAACATTCCCCTTTCCCCACAACATAAACAAAAAAACCTGCACTCTTCATTTTTAAATGCATATAAAATGTACCTATTATTTTGTTCATTTGTTTTTTGCCCGTGTTGCATTGTGGGAAGGAGATGAGGTGGAGTTTGGGGGCTGAGGCAATGGGCTTGGTTGGTTGGTCAGCCAGTCTTTTTTTTGAGTCTTTCAGGTAGGAGGGAAGGGGCAGAGTCAACAGAGGGACCGGGGGAGGAAGTAGCTGTCTCATGCTGTCTGATCACCGCTGTTTGAGAAGTGCTCTGTACATGGCGAAGCCCAGCACGGCACACACAGTGGCACCGACGCTCGCTCTCAGCCAGAAGGTGGAGTTCTTCAGGTCCGCCTGAGCCATGTGCCTGCGGGAGGAAGCAAGAGCAGATGAGAGGGGGGGAAATGCTGCAAGAAAAAAAGGGAGCAGCATCTAACACAATTACACGATTTTTCTCCATAGTTAAAACCACAGCAGGATGAGTTGCCAAATGACAAAACAAAGTCATGTGCTCTCTCCAGTGGAAACTCCCTGAATCAGAAAAAGACCTGAAAAAGTTGCTGAAAGAGTTGGACTATGAAAAGCAGCTGCTCTGATTCGCGCTGGGAGGCAGAAAACTAGAAAAAAAATTATGGGAGGCCGATTAGGGTGAAAACATTGAAATACGTGCACATACACACTGAAAACGTACACACACGCATTGAAAACGTGCACACACACACTGAAAACGTACACACACACACACTGAAAATGTTCACACCCCACCACCTTCACAGGCAGCAGGACACAGGCTACTTGTGTGTGTGTAGGGGTATCTGAGTGTGTGCGTGTAAAATAATTTCAGTGCGAACACACTGCGTGTGTGTCTGTGTGTGTGTGTTCTCATAGTTCCAGAGGCTTCTTGGTTCACCAGACAGTTAATGAGGTCTGAACCAAGAAGCCTCCTCCGACCGGCTGCCTGTCATTGCTGCTGTCCATCAACTTTCTCTTATTTCTCCAGTGAACTCGGTGGTCCACCGTGTCGCTGCCGGTCGCACCCGATCTGAGTCAACCGGAGACGTGACGCGCAATTTTACCAACGTCCTAAAGACCGCAACCATCACTTCCTGTCCTAACTTTAAAAATAAAATCAGGACAAACACGATCAAACATGGATTTGTGAGCGAGTGATGTGCCTTGTAATGACAGATTGTGTATATAGGCAACCATATGCACAATTTATTATGTGCTCAGAGATTTAGGAATATTATTTAGTTCAGCATCACTAAACCAATGGTGATAAATATTTATTGCAAATTTCAAATTTAATTGTGGCGAAACCGGAAGTAGCACATGTATTGTTGATTCAGGTCGGGCAGTGTGCCTTTCGGTTACACTGAAACAACTTCCGGGCGCACTGAAAAATGTTTGAGGCACACCCACACACGCGCAGTGAATTATTTTTACACGCACACTCAGATACCCCTACACACACACAAGTAGCCTGTATCCTGCTGCCTGTGAAGGTGGTGGGGTGTGAACATTTTCAGTGTGTATGTGCAGGTTTTCAATGTGTGTGTGTACGTTTTCAGTGTGTATGCGCACATTGTAAAAGTGTGTGTGCACGTTTTCAATGCGTGTGTGTACGTTTTCAGTGTGTATGTTTTCAGTGTGTATGTGCACGTACTTCAATGTTTTCACCCTAATCGGCCTCCCATAAAAAATACAACTAATGGATTATTAAAATTGGGTTAACACCTGCCCTACCAAACATAGATCCAGCTGATCTGGCAAGAAACACAAACACTGGGGAACTATACAGACTACAATAAAAGCAAGCAATGAAAAATTAATATTTAATAGACAGAAATGAGAGCGATATTGAACTTCTCCTCAAACTCTCCACCAGAAAGTGAATAAGCACATTTCAAAGATGTGGGACTATTCCTATGTGGGACTATTCCTATAAAGACTCCAATAAGTCTCTCTACATCGCTTTAGGACATAAATACCAACTTTGTCAGTAGTTGTTAAAATAATGACCTGACAACATGTTGCTGAATAGGGGATACTTATCCAACATGTACTCGCCCGTCGATCCACATGTATAGAAATATAACATCCTTCTCTCTGTGGATGTGGTTTCTGCCTTTACCTTTCTGGGGGAAATTAGCTGCTCAGCAGAGGCCTCCATAAAGATGGACCCCTCCACGCTGGAGACAGCTGAAACCTGCTGTGTCAGGCTCAAATCCTCCTCTGACAGCAGGTAGCCCCCCACAGCCTCCCTCCACCCAGCCCAGCAGCCTTCCACACACACACCCAGTCACACAGCTGCCCGGGGTGCCCTCGCACACATGCACGCACGCACACGCGCAAACACACACACACACACACACACACTCTCTCTCAGATACAGTAGGTAGAGCTGGGAGATACTTCAATATAATATTGACTAGGGCTGCAAATAACGACTATTTTCATTAGCGATTAATTAACCGCCATCACAAGTTTTCAGAGCCCTAGGTGTCTTCAAATGTATAATTTTGTCTGACCAACATTCTAAACACCAAAGACATTAAGTTTATTATCCTAATATATAATATATATAATAATATAATTATGAAAATCAACAAATATTCACAGAGAATGTTATGCATATTTGTCTAAAAAAATGATTAATAAAGATAATTAATCGATTATCAAAATTGTTGATTTTTGTTTGCCAATTAACTAATCCATTAGCTTTAATATTGACAGTGACATGTGACACTAAATATCATGGTGGATTGTTTTGGTTTGTCATAATATTATAACAAAGCATAAATGTTGTCCTACACTTTCACATTAAAATGGTCTGACTGTTGAAATGATATATGACTGCCTGTACTTGCTTTTGTACTACAGTACATTTTCATTAACATGAGTAACAAATGACTTAGCTTATATTTTCTCTCTTTTGTTTTTTTAAATATTCAACCTTAGAGCTGGGAGACAACATCAAAATAACATTGATGTTAGTTACACCAAAAATACTGTAAGTTAGAGATAGAATATGACTTGGAAACAGGTATATCTGATGTCATCCATATCACTCAGCTCTACCCATCCCGAAAAGTAGGAAACTTCAAATCACCACCCAAAAGCACAGGCTCAACCATGACTGCATACGTGGTCAAATGTCACCGCACACTTCAAACAATGGCAAAAAAAAGCTACACGCACACACCACATATACAGACCGTACACACCACATGGCAGCCATGGAAATGTTGAGCCATCTCAAGAATGAATCTCGTTGTTTCCAGGTAAAATAAATGTCAAAAGATGTCCGTTTCTTCTCCTTCAAGTGGGAGTTTCTTTGGAAATATGGTACATTCCCAATTTGTTTGTCAGTTTTTTTTCTACTTTCTCTGCTGCCGATAATGCCCTTACATATTTTACAGAGAGTGTATGGCAGTTATATTGGATTTTTTGAATGGGAACAAATTAAAGTGTAAACAAATATAAATCGCTAGAGACTTTTGTATTCTCTCCTACTGGCTTCCATTAAAAAAAAGTCTCAAGTGGCCAGACACAATTTACTATTGTTGCTTGTAATTTTAGTGACCTAAGAAGTTATTTCAATATTGCACACTACGTGTAATGAGTTGGATTACAATGTCATACCATGTAAAATCCAGTCAACCAACCCACTTTTCAGAATGAGGTGTGTCGGCCGCTTGCACTGCCAGGGCTGGCCGGGTGTCATGCTATTAATAGTGTCAACAACTCCCAGAGATTAAAAAGTCATCAACACAAAGGGTTAGTGCTGGATGCAACGCTACAGTGTGTAGCTCTGCCTGGGTCCATGAAAGCCCAACCAGAAGCCCTGCATTTTATGCCATTGTTGGGCTAAAGAAAAATATCACTTATTTGCCAAAGATCAGCAAACACACAACACACTTCTGCCCAATCCAGCACCATAAACAGCCATTCAAACCCTGCATTGTGGTTCAATAAACCTCCCCCATCTTATTCAAAACACCAAGCTCTCTTTACTGTAGAGATGGACAGATGAGAAACCTGTTCCTTGCTGCCAGTAGATGGCAATATTTGGACCGAGGCATGCCTTTGGTTACCCAGAAAAGTAGAGAACAGGTGAGACATGCAACATAACAGCAGGCAGATTAGCAGAGGTTGAACACATGCAAGAGGAAGAGGAAGAGGGGCAGCCAAAAGCGTGTGTGCGAACACCTATAGAGTGGAAGGAAAAAACACAAAGACAGGAAATACAAGATAGGAAAAACAGGATGAAATGACAGGGTGATTGGTACAATACAACACAATCAATTTAAACATCAAAAAAACACAGTTTGATTTTAAACATCAGCCTGTTAAATTTATGAAGTCTCAACCCACAGGAGAACAAGTGAACAGCAGTTTTTATTTTAGTATATGTACAGGATGGATACAATTCAAGTAACACCTGTGCTTTTCAAAATAAAGTGTCTCCTGTAGGTGTAGACTTCAGGGTTAAGAATGGAAATTAAGACAAAGCGAGACTGAAAACATCATAGGTAATCAATTAAGCACTCTTTGATAATTGATGAATGTTGGTGCCATAGAGAAATTAATAGACAGGAAGGATTTTAATACTTATATGTGATTGAAAAGAAATCACATATCAAACATACAGACATGCAGACTTTCAATGAGGTTTTCAGTTTAAATGAAGCACAAACCAAAGAGAATGGTTGTGTGTCTCTCATTTTATGTGCAAATAATATGCTTGTTGGTCAAGATTTACAGTTTGCATATCCACTGCAGGACAGGAGGGAGCAAACACAACTCTTAAAAAAAAAAAGGGGTCATAGGTCAGTTTTTAACACTTAATTGTCAAAATTTCACACCTGGAATCCATGATTCATTTTTACCACACAAAACCTAAAACATCTTTTTTATTGTTCTAGTGCTTCGTGACTGGACTTTTTGTCAGCATAATTAACTGGCTGAACGACATGGATATGGTGTATTATAGTTACTGATAGCATTATAATATTCTATAAAACAAGTTTTATTAAAACATATAAATATAAATATACTCCAAACTATCCAGAGCTATCCAAAATACAAAAACTTTATCTATGCCTCTGAATGAAATGAAAATGTTTGCCATCTAATTTTACAACATGTTTGTGTTATGTATAGGAGTTAGTATTAGGAGTTAAGTTTGCACTGCACAAGTAAATAACATCATGCATTTTTCCACACGGATTCCGACACACTGTCACCTGCCTGGCTAGCAGCCTGCGTGTTAGCTGGCACAGCATGGTCACACCTCGCTGTGTCAAACTGTACAGAGAGTGGGTGGGCTGTCTGGAGCTGGAGCAGAGACCAAAACACCTAACATGACTAATGGGATTCAGGTATATGACAAAGGAAGTGAATAAAATCTCAGCTCACTTTTGATTTGGGTGTAGAGCAACATGTGGACTTATTCACAAAGTGTCTTATAGTCACTGAGTTTTGTTTGTCTGATTTGTTTCAATAGTCAGTTGAAGAAACATCTGTCCTAGAAACAATGATTTCTAGGACAGATGGTTAGAGAGTGTAACTTTGAACTATACATCACCTTGCTTGAGGCACAGTTGAGCAAGACAGTTAATCCCTGTGGGTAACATCTATGCGGCAACACACTGGCAAGCAACAGGAGAATTTCCACGATAGTATTCACCCAAGTATCACATTATTTTTACATCGTTCAACAACCCAAATGGAAGACAATACATGTTTTGGCGCAAGGTATCGCATTTAATCACATTTACTATTCCCTTTTCCCTGCAGTGGATATGCAGTGTAAACCTGACCACTGGCGAGCACTGAAGGAAAGCAGAGGAGCTATCACCATCACCAGTGTTAGAGAGCTTGGGTGAAAAGGGAGCCTCTCTGTGACCCATCCTGGAGATCCAACCCGAGGGTGGGAGCCACAGAGAGGAGGAATGAGTCTATGTTAAAACACTAGAGCTTATTCTACGTATGAACCTGTTGAAAACGACCCTGCGGAGTTGGGCCTTAATACTGCGCAGCAGCTCCAACTTGAGGAGGTTCTGACACAGGCAATAGGTGCACCTGTTGCAGGCACACATGCAGTGGAGACGGGCGTGGCTGCGGAAAGACACACAAAAATGCGTGTATTCACCACAATACAAAGACAACACGCAACAAACAGCACACACAGAGGAGGAGGAGGAGGCCGCAGCCAGGACTTTGTTTAAGCACTAAGCTATAAAAAAGGACCTGAGTAAAGAGAAAACATACAACAACTAATATTCTGAATCATCTATTCACTGTTTGAGCCAGAACTCACTCTTGACAGTAGATTAATTTACACCTTGTTGAGTCTGGGCAGTCATTGGACTCTCAGTTAAGCACTTTTCTTTCTATCAAAGATTTACGACTCAAACTCATGCCCTAGAGTGCAGCAGATCTTGTGGTTTCAAATTTTATACAATAGGATTTCTGGCCTGCTAAAATGAGATTTAGTGGGCACATCCCATTGAGTGCTAATTAATCTACTCTGAAATCTAATCTGATCAGAAAGCTTTGAGGAGTTAAGACACCCTATAAAGTCAAAGGATTGACCTCAAATAATTTCAGGCAGGGAGTTGCATGATTGCACACACACATACAACACCGACCTACAAGGGATATAAGAGACCCAGAAGGTGCATTTAATTTGTTTTGGGTGAAACCAAAGTCCTCATCTACTGACTGAAGTGGTCGAAGGAGTCCAAAATTCAAGCACTGATCGAGACCAGCGTTTAACACATTATACAGCATATAGATGGCGTCTTTCATTAATTTTCCCATGTTGTAACCTTTAAATACTAAGGGCAAAATGTCACTGTCTGATACATACATCCAGGAGAGAGTTAGAACACACAAGAAAAGATGAGCATGGTAGATACAGTTGCAGGACTCACTGAAGTGTAAAGGGTTAACTAGATGAGACCACAAAGAGGTTTAATACTCACGGATACATGGCCATGGTGGTGAGTCTAGTGTAGATGTCTTTGTTGAGTGCGTCGGTCGTGTTGCATGTGAACGGCTGGGGTGGGTGGAGCTTGTGCTTACGGCAGAACTCCTGCGGGGAGAGGCTGTAGTGCTGTCGTACATCGTGCAGGTCCGACTTGGCGGCAATCACCACGCATGGCGTCTTACTGTCTATGAAGTATTGCTGCCAAAAACAACCGTTACTGTTACTAGTTGGACTGTATACAGCAGGTCTTACAAGCCTCAGTGCATCTGATGAGCATTTTCCCGTCTTCTGAAACGTACCTTGTACACTTTGGCGCAGTATTCAAAAGAGCGTGGATTGTTGATGTCATACACCAGGCAGACCACATCACAGGCTAGGTCCGCCTCTGACAGGAAGTCAAAATCTGGCATCACCTCATGGAGCTTGTAGTGTGCAGACAGGGAACAGAAAGAGATAGAGAGACAGAGTGTGCAGATGGAGGGATTAACGTTTTGCAGAGTACTAATGCTTAAAGTGTAAATTACACACCTAGATTATGTAACAGTAATCCAAAGAGCAGACGATGAGTAAATGGTTTTTACCAGCAGGTACTTCTCCTGACCATAAACATAGGTCGTGCTGATGGCATAGAAGGACTTGTGGTCTTCCCTAATCCGCCTCTGTCCCTGTGGTGGATAATAAACAAGGTCAATAACAGACACCTATCAAGACTATTGACATGTTTATAAGCTGGTCTCCTTCGATCCTGGCTTGTTTAATCTGTTCCAACTCTGGAAGTTGACTAAATTACATGCAGTTTAACAAAGTGCTCACATCAACAGTTTGTCGTCTTTGCATCTTGTTTGTTTTAGTTTGGGCTGCCCAGTACAAGCAAAACAGACAAAGGGAGTTTTTTTTTCCCCACGTCAACCAATAAATGCATGAGGTTTCTACATAAAAATCAACTAATCTTCTTAAACCTAAACACAAACATTTTCACCAAGTTTGGTACATAGTACAAACAGATGATTTGGTTGCAGCATTTACACATTCCAAACAAAACTAGCTAATGATTCATTATCTTTTGAATTTGCGTGTCATGTAATTAGACTAGACCGAGTGTGTGTCCAACCTGTTTACCGGTTTATAGGGAGTTTAAAAGGATTTGCAGCCATGATTTCCACTGACCTGCAGGTTCTTGCCCAGGAAAGCTTGGAGGAAGCCACTTTTCCCACTTCCCCGGGCCCCTAAGACGTTGCAGCGGAAGACGCTGCGCTGGGTTTGTTTCTTCTGCAGATCGATGCGCTTGTTACGGGTCACTGAAAGAATAGGGAATGCATATTTTTCATAAGCAAGAGCATACATGAACAATGGCAACATGCAGGAATATTCATGCATTTCTTTTGTATTAAACTTTTTTACAAAAAGCAAACATGAAAACCAATTAAAAAAAAGGTAATAAACATAACTGATGGAGAAAAAAACAATGCGGGTACTGATCAGTGGTACGGTACTTTTATTCTGAACAGAATAAATCATTATTTACTACTTGTTTTTGTTAGTCAGTCATTCTACACACAGTGCTGCTAGGCTGTTGAATTGAATTACATTCCCTTACCTGTAATGGCAGCAGCTTGGGACTCCTGTTCATAGATGATAGAGTAGCCCAGGTAACCTAAGTACTCCAAACTACGCTGTACATCTAGATATGTTGTTAACCTACCACAGAAAACACACAAGTCATGATGAGTCCGATGGCATGAGAGATTTACATGAGCATGATTGTGTAAAATGATCTGTCTATTCTACATAATGATGTACGTCCTACAGTAGTGTGAATGTATTCAGGTTGTATAAAACTAAAATATGTGTGGGTGTGCATGTGTGTGTATTAATAGATATGTTCCACACTCACGTCCACTGGGAGAGGTATCCCTGGTATGTGATCCATCCCTGGTCGTTAGTGCAAACCGTGTTGTTGACATCTGGACCCCAGGGCATGTAGGGAAACACTTTGAACAAGTCCTTCACCTCCTCTGGCGACAGCGCACAATCTCTGTCCTGGATCATGCCAAGAGCACATACATTGACACACAAATCTGGACATAAAAAAACATGGCTAACAGATACAGAGCACAGAAGTGGTCATCCTTAAAAATATAAACTTTATTTATAAATAAAAATAACAAAGAAATAAAAAACAAGGTAGCAAAATTAATTTCTAAATAATTTCTAACTACTCACTTTGTCGTGTTTGTCAAACACGCTCTGGAGGAAGAGGTAAGCGTTGTGGTTAAGCTCTGTCGTGCAGT
The DNA here is from genome assembly GCA_008360985.2 of Macquaria ambigua. NCBI lineage: Eukaryota > Metazoa > Chordata > Actinopteri > Centrarchiformes > Percichthyidae > Macquaria > Macquaria ambigua. The sequence continues at coordinate 243,030 of VMKM01000409.1, read as the reverse complement.
CTGGGGGGATCTTTATCCTGCGATACAGGGACAGAGAGAAACAATAACTTAACTAAAAGCTCTGAAGCATTGTCTGGGGATCACTGAGTCACACATTTCTGATGGTGACTTCAAAAGTGACAAAGAAAGAAACAATCTGCCTGAATTACTTCAAGTCATAAAGATAACCAGAACAATTCAGTAAGGAAGAGGAAATGATATGCCAACTGTCAGCTGTGATCAACATGAGGTCATTTCAAAAGAGAAAAGACACTATTATCTATATCCTAAACTAAAGCTATATATATATATATATATATATATATATATATATAAATAAATAAAATTATTATTATTTTTTTTTTTACCACTACCTCATCCACAAAGATTTGAGCACATTAAAAAATTAAGTATTTGTAATAAAAATTTTGATTCATCATTTTTTATTGCACATTTAATACATTTCACATGAGGGCTGCAATGACATTAGCCTTATATATATATACACATTTTCATTGACAAGCAGGCATGAACAGGTTTTGTTTTGCAACATTTTTAAAACTGCATAGATTAAAATTAATCTATTTTGATAATTAATCGTTTTAGCCATTTTTCAAGCAAAAGTGCCAAACATTTTCTAGTTCCAACTTCTGAAATGTGAGGATTTGATTATTTTCTTTGTCATTTATGATAGTAAACTGATTATCTTGTTGTTGTTTAAATCAAACAAGCAATTTGAATACATATCCTTGGGCTGCATCTTTCACTATTTTCTAACATTCTATAGACAAAACAGTTTAAGATTAACCGAGAAAATAACCTGTAAATTATTCAATAAAGTAAATAATTGTCAGTAGCAGCTCTAAACATTTGATCAAAAACATGTGTTAGTGATGTACTTGGTATTCAGGTTAATACCAGAGAGCTGCATTATGTTGAATAGCGACTGCACAAAGTTTTGTTAAGTTGTGCTTTTCTCAGCATAAAACAAAATTTTTATACTCCCAATGATGACCAAAAATAAAGAAAAACTAAAATCGAATGTCTTCGTTTCCAATGCTTTTAAACCTGATCAGCACACGAGAACTGGTCAACACTCGTATCATCAACGCAGTACGCTCATCAAACAGCCACCCTGCTGATTTAGCAAGGTAAAAGTTCTGTTCAGACATCTCCCTCTTTCCTGTCTCCACTGTACCTTCAAAATAAAATAAAAAACATAAATGCCACCAATAACCTTTGAGTCTGCACTTACAAGGGGAACAGGTATTCCTGTGTGAGCTCCAGGTCATCGTCATAACCAAACCTCCTCAGCACAGTCCAGGTGGTCTCGTGTCGACCTCGCTGAATGAAGAGGGTGTGCAGGAACAGGAAGCCTGCAATTAAGAGGCAAGGACAGGAGAATGGAGTTGGGAGTGGGGTCAACAGCCGTCATAAAAGAATGGACTAAAAAGACAAGCAGAAAAGAAGGATTGTTGAGAGGACATGAAGAGGAGGAGGGAGGAAAGAGGAGGAATATGAAAATAGGAGAGTGTCTGACCTTTGAGTGAGAGTCCGTTGTCCTTGACTCCATCTGTCATGTTCCTCCTGACCACATTCTTTACATCCTCTAAGGCCTGAGGCGCCAGTGGTGTATTGAAACATGTTCTCTATAGACATACACAACAAACAATACATTGATGTGTGCCATGAGAACGGTTTTTTTTTTCCAGATTTGGTTCATGTTATAACCTGCCACCCTAAACCAGTCTAGCTGTTCTCCCCTTATATATTCTACTACACAGCTTAACAAGGCCCGACACTAATCAGGTTCTCCAAGTTGAGCTAGTGATGAAAACTTCCACAATTTTGAAGTCTTATGTGGTCATGAAAATTATGTTGACAGTGACACTTTTATGTGGAAAACATTACCTGGAAGAAGTTGAGCTCATTGTCATTAAGGATGCCATCATTGTCCAGGTCAGAAACTTTAAAGATTCTAGTTAAAGACTTAATGCAAGAAGGCTTCAACTGTAAAACAGAAGAAACATAGTCAGTTAGGTGGTTACGTATATAATGCAGAAAGATTTCAATCAACAGAAATCATTACGACAGCAAACTAGGGATGCCAGGGCCACGAGGCCAGGGGTTTCTGTGAGTTAAGTTGAGTAGCAGACTCATATTATTAGGTTTACATGATCAATTTCCTGTGCTTTTCCTACTATGACAAGTCAAAATGTCTGCTGTATCTGCATCTAGCGTATAGACCTCACCTCCTTCTCCTCTGGGCAGTACAGGGGTCCTGTCGGGTGGAGAACAGCCTTCTGGGCGTAGTAGAACAGCTCAGAGATGTTCTTCAGGTTTTTGGCAGAACACTGAGGAAAAAGAGGCCACATGTGTGTGTGAATGCCCTGAGCAAGAGCAACTCTGGAGCAACATGATCAGGAAACTCATCTACAGAATTGAATAGTATATTATATTTACTAATATTTTATACTTAGTATTTTATAGTACAGTATAGTACAGTATTTCTTTTTACTCTACCACATTTATTTGGCAGCTGTAGTTACTTTGCAGATTTTAAAAACCTATTAAGAGCATATAAAATACAATGCATTGTTATACAGAAATTAAAACTATCCAACAGTATATAAAACAGCAAACTTAAGACATTAAAATGCAGCTTACATGTGACTGCATCAATGATAATAATCCAACAGTATAATATATAATAATGTGACACAGACAGAGCCCATTTTGGCTGCAGGGTGTGTATATTTACTCATATTTTTCCATTACTTACATACTTTTACTTAAGTATGATTTTGAATGCACTTTTAACAGAGTATTTCTAAATTGTGGTACTGCTACTTTTACTTACTAAAAGACCGTAATACTTCTTTCTTTCACCACTGATAAAATAACACAGAATATACCAGAAATGTAAGTAACTTAGAGAAGCAGGACATACAACCAGCCCTGCACCTAGTCCAACACTGAGCCAGCAGTAAAACATTGGTTCAAATGTCTTTCATATCCGACTCCAACTCTCACCAGCTGTGTGACTGTTCTCCAACTGTATCCACTCTGTATGTGCCTTTTCTCACGTCCTCCTCATCTCCCTCTTTTAACATTGTAAATAATCCACCTGAGGAGAGCATGACTGAGCCGTCTCATACGACAGAGGGAAATTTGAATTAAACAGTAGTGCAGACAGAGGCCAGCTTCCTCCATGACAGCCAAGCCTCTCAACATACTCTGAGTCCATCAGTCAGCAGGTCTTGGCCTTGGAGCGCAGGGTTCAGTAATATAAATCTATTAATGACTCAGCCAGAGTGTAAGTGGAGTCAGGAGCTGCACTGTCTGCAGCCCAAGAGCAGCCGGCGGCCGATGTGTCACTGCTAGTATTGGATTTTCAGTGAGCCTTTCATATTTCCTCTGCCAATTCATCGCTCTCAAGTGCTTCATCAAAGTGGGACCTCCAAACAGCTCTGCCTCAATGGATCCAAAAAGTTTATATATGCATGGGTGTATATGTGTGTATGTATCTCATACCTCTACACAGGTTTCGATATCCTGGTATTGATTCATGATTGGCAGGATGGTCTCCATGCTGCTGTGTTCCACCAGGTCCGACTTGTTCCCCACAAGGATCAATGGAACCCTGCAGTAAAGCCATTCATTACTACATTATAGAGCTGCAACGATTAGTCGATCAACAGAAAAACTATTTTGATAATAGATTATCGTTTAAGCCATTTTTTTAAAGCGAAAATGTCAAAAATTCTCTGGTTGCAGCCTCTCCAATGTGAGGATTTGCTGGTTTTCTCTGTTATATCACTGTAAACTGAATATTTTTGGGTTTTGGACTGTTGGTTGGACAAAACAAGACATTGGATGATGAAAATGTAATGGGCATTAACCCCTATTTTCTGGCATTTTATAGACCAAACTTGTTAGTTGCAGCCCTACAACCTTATGTTCTCATAATACCGCAGATTAGCTTTAATCACCTTGATGTTGTCTGTTAACACAATTTGTGTGGCATGCAGTTTAGTAAGTATTAACTTAACAATGTATACCCCCCTTTTGAATCATTCAATGAGCTTAAACATATCCCTAGTTCCCACAACTCTGATTTCAAATTGTAAAAAATCATAACGACATTTAAAAGTGATTGCGATGGCTGATCTCACAGGCTTAAAACAACCCAGAATGATATCAGCACTAAGTTCCAGGGACTTATTTTGTGGCCAGAACAACAACATTGTTAGCAAAAACTTTCAGCTAGCGTGCCACAAACATACAAACAGTGAAGACACATATACACAAAAACACATCTATTAAAGTGTCATGAACACACCTGCTATCCTTGTCCGTCCTGTCGTTTATGAGGGGAATCCAGTGGCTTGTCACCTAGGGGAGTAAAGCACAACATCAAACACTGCAGCCGGGCAAACATTCATTAACACAAATACATTTTCTCAGATTAAGATGATAAGCATATGCAGCATCCTGTTTCAAATTCCAGACGTAATGCAGTTAAGTATTTGATGAACTGCCAAGCACAGAAAGAAACCATGCTCACCTTTTCAATGGACTTCTTGTTGTTGACTGAGTAAACTATGCAGATAACATTTGCCTGTAAAAACAAATAGCAATATTAACTTGTGATGAATAGAAAATACATGGGGTACGGACACTACAAGACCAGATGAGGGTAAGAAAGAACTAAGTCAAACCAACCTTTGATATTTCTTGGTACAGCTGCTCGTCTGACTGTTCAGCCTCTAAAAGATGTCAAAAAGGCACATCAGTACAGGGTTTTACATGTTATCAAGCCTTACTGTTACCAAATCAACCTATCCCTATTAATATGGAGTAAGGATCATTAAGTATTGGATTGGGCTTTATAAACCCAATACCAGTCATTTTAAAAATGCCTAGTACAGTCATGATATCAATCTTGCAGACTGTAGTAGCGGGAGAGTTTACCCGAGTAGTCCACGATGTGTGTGGGCACCCTCTCTGGGGTGACATCAGCTGGGATGGTGATCTCCTCAGCTCGGAGAGGAACCTGGAAGACAGAGGACAATGATCCAAACTTCTGACAACAAATAAGTCTCAATAAATATCATATATGTCTTGTATTTTCAGTTTTTTACCTGTATAATTCTGACATAACCAAACAACAGTTGGCCAAATGCTCAATCTATATGATCAGGATGCAAGTGTAAACTTAGTAGCTAGCAGGATGATGTCTGCCATATCTATCATCTGATTTCATGTTGATACATACCTCATCAGGAAACTCCTCACTGACCAGAGACATTATCAGTGATGTCTTCCCCACCTTGGCTGTATGGGCAAAAGGAAAACATTTTTATTACAATCTGGCATTACACACGTCTTTTACTGACAATGGGCCATTAACATGTGACCTCTCTACTACTTTTTATTGAGCGGTCTGGGTAATGTATTAAGTGACAGGGCACAGATAAGAGCAGCTGAAGACAGTTAAGAGCTGCAGCCAAGTGCCACGGTTATCAAACAAGCACTCACTGAATTCCAGCACAGCGCAAAGCCACAATACACAGTGGAGAAATATGGTCTGAAATTAAGCCTTTGATAGATAGATTGTTGCACTGTTATTCAAGAATGACTTTTATTTATATATATATATATATATATATATATATCTATAAATAAATAAAAGTAATATTTTAAGTAGGATCCCTACAGTTACACTACTGGTTTTCCTTTCTTGCATTTGGAAAATGCAAAACTTGACCTATAAAAAAGGGAAATATTATTCTATTTAAGTGAACACCCAATATTTACTCAGTACTAGTGATGGGCCACCACATTAAAATATAATACAACATAAATTAAATAAGTCTTTCTGATAAAAATAAACATTATAATTTCACCACATTCCCCTTTCAAATTACAAATAAGAAGCTTCGATCTACACTAGAACCAATGCTAGAAAAACACAGGCACAAAATATCACCATATATTAACAGATAAATGTTTTAACAGCTGTAACCTGCAAGGCATTTTGTACTGGAGGAATGTTTGCTGTAGGGTTGAAACAATTAGTTGATTATTCGATTAGTCTATCAACACAAGAGTAATACCCAATTATTTTGATAATCAATTTAATGCTTAAGTCATTTATCAAGCAGAAATGCCAAATATTCGCACTTTCCACCTCATAAATGTTAGGATTTGCTGCTTTTTTTATATTATTGTAAATCTTTGTAAATCTTTGGGTTTTGGGCTGTTGAACCTGCAATCTGAAGACATCTCCTTGGTCTCTGGAAACTTGTGATGATCTTTTTTTTCATTATTTAATAACATTTTAGAGACCAAACAATTAATCAAAGAAATAGTCGTCAGATTAATCATTAATAAAAAATAATCCTTAATTGCAGCCCTAGTTTGCAGTATCTCTGGCCCATCAGTGTCTGTTGACAAACTAGCTGCGTGACCCCACAAAGTATACTCTACTGAACACTGAAGTAGGCACGCAGCATTTTGGCTGCACCTCTCTCAGGAACAGTCAGTGCCCAACTCTCCTAATGTGGCAAAGTAGGCCGTCCTGCACAGGCAAAACTGAAATATAAATAGTACCGACAGACGTGCTTTAAAGAGAACAAACAGACCAGGCGAAACACAGTTAAGAAAGAATGGATCTGTTGCCTTTTTGGCTCAATTCTGCCCTCACTCCAGGGTCCTGGAAAAGTCAAGATCTTGTAATCACAAACTATTTACCCATAATTCTGCTTAATATGCAGTGCATCTCGGTGCCAAGTTGAGCTGACCCGATTAGTCGATCAACAACAACTTTATGAGCAACTATTTCAATAATCAAATAATCATTTACGTCATCATCAGTCAAAAATTCCAAATATTCTCAAATACTCTCAATTGCAAGGATTCACTGTTTTCTGATAGCAAACTGATTATTTGGGGGTTTTGGACTGTTTGTTGGACAAAACAAGCAATTCAAAGACATCACCTTAGGTTTTAGGAAATTGTGATTTGTTTTGGGGTTTTCTTTTTGTTTTTTTTTTATATTTTAAAGACCAAATAATTATTGAGAAAACATTGGACAGATTAATCGATAATAAAAATAATTCAATTGTTTTACCAGTAGTTCCAATAATACTTTTATTTTCTACTGCAGAAAATTTACTTTGCAATTATCTTTTTCACTACAGGTTAAATGAAGAGTTTCCAGTTTATATTAGGTATTCTGGTACAATCTAACCAAGTCCAATACAACAGGCCAGCAATAAATACCACCTTCATAATGCTCATCTTATTTAGAACCCTTTTGAACAATTTAGCTATTTTAGCTATTTACCTGAGGGAATTGTTATGTTGTATTATTCTGACTACAGTTTGTGGCAGCCTCGTCCTCAGATTATGTCTGATTATGAGAAGAAGCCTATGCAGGATCAAGACATGACCGACAGTACATGGAAACACTCGTGAAATAACTATCGTGCACCATGTGATACTTAATTGGCTATCAGAACCAGATAGAAACCAAAACCATAACCATAGATATTTATTCTAATCATACCACTTTGGATGATTTGAATTTCACTGCACATATAATCACACTGCTTGGTATATTGTCAGATTCACTGATTCAGTGCATCTGCTAGCTGTAGCCTCTAGCTCCCTCACTAGCATTTTAGCTAATTAAGCATTTGACTGCTTCGGGATTAAAAAACACCTGCTACTTACGTTCCCCTACAAGTAGTATCCTCACGTCCTTCCTCATGTTTTAGCTTGCTTCCCTCTACAGAAAGGACAGTCGTTATTGTTTCATGTAGTCCTCTGGATGCCGTCCTCCTCCAGCAGTTTACCTAACGTCAGGCCTGCGCAGTGAAGTCCTGCCGCTGTCAAACTCTCGGCGCCTTTGTAGGACAAAACGGACGGACAGTTTTCGGTGCTCCTCCGTGTTTTCTACGCGCTTCCTCCTCAACTTGCGACTTGTCAGCTCAGCAGAAATGCAATTTAAAAGGTAGTTTGTGGCACATTTCGCTGTAATTTCATGTTAATCAGTCTTTTCGGCGCTTGCATAGCATTTCGCAGTGGATGTTTCATGGGCATGCCCGACCTCCAGCACCCGGCGGCAACTACAGCAATCCGCGCAGGACAAACTTCATAAGAATTTTAAAAACGCGTCATGCTGCTCTCTGGTGCCAATGAGAGGAACTGCATTTAATTCACGTCTCCTCCCCAGTGAACTATCTAAATGGTTATTGTGAACAAAAACTTAACATTCAACTTTTTTAAAACAAAAGATCATTCAGAATAGGATGATTCTTTTCTGTGAGATTAGTGGAGGCTAACAATAATAAGTTTTATTAACTTTTGGTGTTCTTACCATGTGTTATACTTCAATTTTATAGATAACACATTGTTTTGTGTTACATGATATTTATAGTGTTTGATTTTATTTTATATTTTCTGTCTTTGTAGAGTGGATTGAAACTGACTTTTTTGTTTTGATTGTCTTTTCTTTTCTGCATGTTTGTATGTTTGTTTTCTTTTGTTTTGTTCTTTTCATGAATATTTGGACGAGTGTGTTGTGTTTATGACAGAATCAAATCTAATCTAATCAAATAGTTTTTTGGAAACCGAAAAAAGTTAAATAAATTCAGGAAAAATGAATTTAGAACATCCTTAACAGAGCTGATTACTGAACCGTACAAATATACAATTTGAGATAAACAAAAAACAAAAAACTAAACACTCTGAGGTGTTGAAAAGTCAAAATATCATATACATGAGCAAAGTAACAATCTTATGTAGAGTCACTGAGAAGCTAATATTGATGTTAATAAATACATATCCATCATGGTTGTTATAGACCATACAGTAACATAATCATGATTTGTCAGGTTCCATTTGCAGTAAAATTCAGAAGTGTTGCTGAAGTCGTGTGTGCTAAAATTAACATTTACAAATGCTGTTTGCAAAACACTGTTGTCGCCACTGTAAAAAGGGCAAAAAAAAGTTGGAAATAAATGAAAGTTTTATCCAACATGCATTTAACATGTAATCTATGAATTAAACCACATGTTTGTTTTTTTTAAAAAAGTAATTTATTTTGGGGTGCATAGTGTAATGAAACATGTTCACAACCAAATGTAAAATGATTTGCTTATTCATTAGGAAATTTAAAATATAAAAAATTAATAACCATATCATCATAAATCATAAATATAGCATGATGATATGCAGTGATTGTAACCTATCTTGTATTACAATATAACAGTGTTGATCTAGTGACAGTATGTTTGGTCATAGGAGTGGGTTTTACATGATGATACAATACTTTCTGAAGTCTGAGATTGAGCATCAGTTCCAGTGTCAGTTAAAGGGAGTGGATAGAAGTCCTTAATCCACACTGTGGCACAGGGCACAGTCAGAGTCACGGTTCAAGATGCTTTAGATACAACACAAAGATGAGAGTCAGTACTGGGAGCAACATGGTGAACAATCAGTACTGATACAGTGCAGTGACAGCAGGTCACTGTTCATCTGTTGTGTTGCAGTAGTTCAGTCACTTGTTTTTTCAAATGTTGCAGTCTTCTCCCCATCATCCTGTTGACACACACCTCTCTGTAGTTCATCTTTTATGCCTGATGTTGGCTTCAACTGGAGTGAGAAACGAGTATTCATTAGAGTGGGGTCATACGGATGCACAATGCAATGGTTGAATATGACAGCTTTCTGTGGTATTTCTTTTTAATTATGGCACACCAGTGGCATGGCTCTGTGGATGGAAATGTCGATTTGTCGGCTGGTCAGTCCACCACTTTGGTCCAGACTGAAACACCTCGACAATTATTGGATGGATTGCCATAACATTTCCCAATGACTTTGGTGATCCCCTGACTTTTCCTCTAGTTCCACCATGAGGTTAAAATTTGTGGCTTTAAGTGAAATGTCTACACAACTATTAGGTGGATTCCCATGAAATTTGGTACGCACATTCATGTTCCCCTCAGGATGAATTGTAATAACTTTGGTGATCCCTTTACTTGTCATCTAGCACCATCATCAGGTCAAAATTTGTGTTTATGACCAGATACCTGCAAAACTAATGACATTCCCGTCAGCCTGTACTTTTAGTGTTAATTAACAATAGTTAGAATGCTAACATGCTAAACCTAAGATGGTGAACATGGTAAACATTATACCTGCTTAACATCATTATGTTAACATTGTCATTGTGAGCACGTTAGCATGCTGACGTTACTGTAGACTCTTAGTGTTGTTACAACAGGCCCCAAAAATATAAAACTGGTATGCTATCATACGAAACCTGTTGTGTGAAATACTGATCACACAGGATGCAGTTTCTTCCTCCTCAGACTTAAGGTGCAAACATCATAAATAAGAGGAAGAGCAAGAATTTAAGTGTGTTAGGATGATTACGTTATTCTGTTTGCCACATATTTGAAGTAAACAGGGAGGCTGATTTATTTAAAACACAGTTGGACAACAATGTGTGAGACTTGTGAGAAAATGCTTGTGCTTGAAGAAGATTAGATTCATTGATTAGTTCCATACTAGGTATATAGACTTAATGTTAGTTTCCAGGAGAATCTTTGTGTCTCTCCAGGTGGCTGTGTAATATTAACATGGTCTGTGACATGGTTAAAGTTGAGTTGCAACACAAAGGAATATAATGTAGAAAATAAGAGGTTTGGCTAATAACATCCTCTCATACCCTACTGGACAGACCCAAAAATCATTCAAATTAAAGCTTTCACATGACAGGAGTGACTAATATGTCCTTGTGTGTGTTCACTGTACGTTGTTGACATGTTTGCTGTATTTTCGAGCCTTGCTTACTGGTATAATCCTGCGGTGCCATGGGCCTGGACAAGACTTGTTTGAGGGCCTCCAGCCATGCTTTCTGCTCCCTCTCCTGCTCACACATGAAGACAAAGTGTCGCTCGGGCGTTTCCATCATAACGCCACACTTCCACTTGTTCCCCCGAGCATGCTTTGGGACACACTCCTTCACAGAGTAACCATTGCTCTCTGTACCAATGAAAATGACCCCTAGCTCCACTGCATCCTGCATTCACAATAATGAAAGCACATATAACATTCAAACATAATGGGGGTTAAAGTGCTTGACAAACAATATTACAGCGATGCACAGCATTGGATTAGAATGGGAAGAGGTTTTGTCCTAACCAGCTGGCCTTTAAAGTAGAACAACTTCCTGTTTTGAGAGTCCAAAATAAACCACCTCTTTTTGAATGGCTCCTTTTGCTGTTAAAAAAAACACATTTAATGTAAACACTTTACATGAAAAATTACAGTATATATTTGAACATTGCCTGCCCAAGCTCCATTTCCCCAACTCCTTCTATCATACCAATCAGTTCTTACAAAAAATGTCATTCAAGTGTGTTTGTGTGTGTAGGAGGAACAGAAACACACTCTCAAATGTACTAATACTGTCACAACAACTCTATCTCTACTGGTGAAGACTGCGCCTTGACTGCCTTTCTCAATGCATGCGTAAGTAGCAGCTGAATGCTGACAAAAGAAATAATAAATAAATAAATGTACAAATAAATCTCATGTAAGAACACATATCTGTATATGTTTAACTTTTTGTTCTTTAATAACTTACCAATGGCCCTGTCTTTTCCATGTATCCCTCTTTAAGGTAGTTTCTTGTTATCTTTGGTATCAGCTGACAAAGAGACGTAAAAGGTAGTATTAAGCCTTAAAACATAAAAGCAAGTTTCTAATCTTATTGCTGTTGACTCTGCTGAAGGTGAAAGTTCATTGCATTAGCTGTGAATAAACTGCTATTTTTCTTCAAGTATTTAGATTGTATAGTGCATCAACAGCAGCAACAGTAACAGGAGTTACTGAAAGGTGACTATGACCAAACATTTTGTCAGTAAATTTGGTTTTGAGAAGGTTTGATGCGTACTTCTTCATTGCTTCCAGTCGGGTACGCTGTCTTCAGGTACGCATAGCGAGCAGCACGAATGGCGTTGTACCATGTGACTATTTCCTAGAGTAGAAGAAGAGACCCTGAGCTTCTCCACAGCCCCAAAGCTACTGTATGACAATCAGTATAAGACCTGCTATTTATAGTTTGGATGAATCATGCAGTCCCACCTCAGGACTCTCGTGATAGACATAGAGGTTCCTGGTGTGATCGTAGTCTTGGTAGGTGATCTGCAGCCCATGAGGATGACCAATCTTCTCTGGTTGAAAGGTGACGTTTAGGTCCTTGATGGAGATTATAGCTTTAGGGCCTTTGGACTCCTAGATCACAAATATACAGATGTGCACTTTAGAGTTGGTAGAAAGGATACAACAACTGGATTTAATTAGCATGCTGCTGTTTGTACACTCATTTTTTAGCCATGCTAGAAGCACGGCTCTAGGGATGACAATGTCGGTCGGTCAGTCCACCACTTAGGTCTAGAATGAATTAACTCAAAAACTAGTGGTTGGATTGCCATGAAATTTGGTACAGACATTCATGGCCCCTCTGGATGAATTGTAATCATTTTGGTGATGCTGACTTTTCTTCTATTGCCATCATCAGGTCAAAATTTCAATTTGTCAAATACTTTGGTTTATTGCCAAATACTTGCTAAACTAATGACATTCCAATCAGCCTCAGTTGTACTTTGTGTTTAGTGCTAATTAGCAAATGTTAGCATGCTAACACACTAAACTAAGGTGGTGAACATGGTAAACATTATACCTGCTAAACATCAACATACTAGAATTGTCATTGTGAACATATTTGCATGCTGACGTTAGCATTTAGCTCAAAGCACCACTGTGCCTCACTGAGCCAAGTCATTAACTAACATTTGAATCGCTGTTTTAATGAGACAATATTGTTAAAAAGCTAGTTAAAACTGCTGTAAGTTATGGAGGAAAGAGATCAAATCAATACACATGCCTTTACATCACACACATAAGAAATATTAATATCAACTCCACATCTTGTAGTATTAAGGAAAAGAAATCATGGTTCATTTATGTCATAGAGTGCAGTTTAACTGTGTCAGAGCTGCAGGGAACTCACATTCTCCTTGTTGTAGTAAGTCAGGGTAAATTCTCTCTCTGACAGTACAAACTTCCTCTTCAGAAATTGTGCGTTCTCTTTCCCTTTCTTCCACAGCATTCCTTCATAGAAACCTGTATTCAATTCAAGAAATCCACTGAGTCACAGGTGCTTCAATACACACAGATCTTAATCAAAATGAATATGTTTTTGTTACACGGCCAAATGTTTTGCGGAGAGTGACAATTTGGCCAGTTTTCACTTCCTGGCTGTTTTGTTATACAGGTTTTTCTTGCACAGTTCTGCATGTGTAAGAGGAACCACCTTGTTCATATTTGTTTTACACCAACAGACTGATAAAGATTTATGTTCTACAGTAGACATGCATGTTAGAAACTTGAAAATATCACCTGTGGTATATGAAAGTGGTGGATACTTGGTTTCTCCTGCGAATTCCATCCTTTCATATTTAGCCCGAATCCACTGCTCTCTTAAGACGCTGCAGTTCAAGGGCAAACATAAAAATATTCCTAGACAGGCCAAACACAGTTCTACAGCAGCTAATGATTCATTAAGCTTTGATCTAGCAGAAGAAATTCATCCATATTTCACTTCTACAGTCAGTAGTTGCACTTCTCTCTATTTTTTATGGCACTGCCCTGTCAGCAGTCTGTATATCCCATCATGAAGACATCAGCCAGTCACAAAAATAGTTTCCTGAACAATGTCAACATCCTGGAAAAATACTTACACACAGTCATTTTCCTGGGGCTTATAGTAGTACGCTGGAACAGCTTTCTCATACAACGCTTGGCCACTTGCGTTGCCATTGGATTTCATGAACTTCCCAGGTCCCAAAAAGACACACAGAGATTACATAAAGATTACACATAGACACAGCCAATGCGTCTTTTCACCTGAAGAACTAATATTATCATAGCAATACATGATAAAGCAGTCCATACCTCCACCAGCTCATCCTCCCAGAAGTCCAGCTTTATGGATTTGACCCGGCTGGACAGGCTGCGATGGATGCCGGAGCAGGTCAGACACACAAACACACCCAGCTTGTAGGATGCCCAGTCTGGATCTGTGCAGGAGAGGTGGGATTCAAATGCAACACTTTGCACTCAGGGCCAGATTATCCTGTTTGGATGGCTCCTACCTAAGGTCCCGTTCCTCCCACTCTATGTGCCTTGTACACTATATTCCTATGCTGATATATTACAGTCCCATGTTTTGTGTGTCTTTGAATAAATGAAAAACATCACATTAAAGCTTCATTATGACACAGAGACCTTCTTCCAGGGCTCATGATAAGGCAACAAAGAAAAACTCACTTTTAGGCTTTTATCATACTAGCTGTTATCATGCATTATATGATGAATGCATATTCTCATACGGAATTATAGTTAATCAGTTTGATTCAAACTGGTGAACAGTGAACACATTCTGATTAAATATATTTGAAATAAGTTGAAAAGAAAAATACCTGTGAAAGTCGGTTTACCACATAAACTGAACAGTGATCACCAATGAGATGACTTTTTAAAACATATTGCTTACCGGGCGCGCCGCAGTCAGCGCACCGACTGTTGGCCGGCTGCTTCAGCAGTTCCAGTAAGATCTTTTTGTTTCGCTCACGGTTTGCCATTTCGGTACAAAATCAGGGTCTTTTCTCACACGTTGATGAATCCCGCTGTCGAAACTAAACATGGTGGTCACATAGTTTCACATGTGGCGAAATGCAACTGACAAAATGTCCATACGAAAACTGGAACTTGCGACAGACAAATTTTGGATGTCAACACAAAGGCCTCCCTCCTCTGGAGCGCGTCTTGCTGTATTGTCAGAACGAGTTGCGCTTTTGTCACTAGGGGATGTCCCTTTTCACAACCTACCTCTGTACAGAGTGCTCTTCTTCCAAATAAACGTTGATAAGGTATTCATCCACGTCTTTGAAGACAAACTCACCTCAAACCAGTCTGCCCACTGTGCAATGGCAAAAATGTTTACAAGCGTTATGCACCCGAAGCAAACCGCCATAATTTTGTTCGTGAACTTAAACAGAAATGCATCAACAGTAAATGACAATTTTCACACAGCCTTTACAAATACACAAGTAACTTCTATTTTACATGTTAATCTCTTGGAAATCAATAATACTTGCTCCTTAAAAGAGATTTCTACTTATTTGCTAGAAATTAAGTACACAAATGGTGAGACTATTTATTTATTTGGTTGTGATAAACCTTTATTTGGTCATAACAAAACCCACTGTGAATAATGTGTACATATTTAAGGCTAAAAATAAAAATCCAGATCAAATTAAAAATCAAAAAAATAAAAATCACTGTGATGAATGTGAGGGTGACATTTAGGGCTGACAAATACAGCAGAACTTTCTGTCAAAAGCTGTCTGCCTTTTGAGGTTGAAGAGAAATGCATCAACAGTAAATGACAATTTTCACACAGCCTTTACAAATACACAAGTCACTTCTATTTTACATGTTAATCTCTTACAAATCATTAATGACACATACTTGCTCCTCAAAAGCAATTTCTACTCAATAAAAACACATTGCAAAATGCAATGCAAACTGATAAACGAGGCTTCAATTATAAAACACTACTGTACAAAAAAACAACACACACACCAGCCAAGCTTAATATTACAAAAAGCATATAAAGTAGTAATCTTTAGTGCATTCTTTGAAAGCACCCAAAGCTGTGATGAATCAGACAACATTTGAGGTTATTTAGCTGTGCGCCCTTCAGGTGAGAATACCTTTTCTGTATTCAGTGATTCAGTCATTTCCATCTTAGAAGAAATATGTGGAAGCTTCACCAGAGTTCTTTGTGTACACACACCTCTGACCGGTTAGCCATCTCATCTAATGCCGAGGTCAGGATCAGAGACAAAAGGCAACACTGACTTATGTTGTTGCCCGACTATTCATCCTTGTGCCACAACACAACCTGTAAATGTGTTCCTTCTTCCAATTTGATAGCCAAAACCTATGGACCTTAAAAGGGCAATATTTGTTTAAGGCCTATGCATGATCATGAGGACACGTCTGAGCCCCTCTATGGTTTAGGGGAAGTCTTCAGCAAGGTGCTGTAGAGTGCTCTTTTCAAGACCCAGGTGGATTGCATCTAGGTAGTGCAGGAACCTGGAGGAGGAAAAAACAGCTCAGAGTTTTCTGTGGACCACTTTCAACAGAGTTGGCTGCATTTGCATGAGTTGCATGCATGCACCATGTCTTGCATACAATTACAATTCAGTTCATACTTTAACACAGTTATTTGTAGCCTGTCAGTAATATGCGCTTGGTGTCAAAACAAAAACAAAATCAACATCATTACGAGTCAGTTACTAGAAACCTGTTAAGAGGAACTTAACCACATCCTGCCCAGTTTAAAACCTAGACCTGATGCTGATCTCCAAGTGAAAAACTGGTTTCTGCATGCTCACCTTCGTTTAACTTTGCCCTGCTCCTTCAGCTGCTCTGATCTGCAGATGGTGCGTAGGGCTGGCAAGTAGTCCAGAGCAGCTGCTGATCTGTTGCCCAGAGTACCAAACACCCCTTTGAACATCAGACTCTCCATCACTTCTCTCCTCCGCTGGACAAGCCTGAAACATATCGGTACACATTACCTTTTTTGATCTGGTTTAACTCAAGAGTTATAAATCATTGATTCTGTGACCAATATCATTCTGACTGGGTCAAAGTGCAGGCAGTTTATATTGTACAAAAGTTGATAACATTGTGTAAAGAAAGACTAGTAAGACTCACTGTGGTTGACAGGGGTCATCCTGAGTGAAGCTGTAACCTTCACGATGAGCAACCACAGGCAGGGTGAGTTCTGCTGCCGCCTCCTTTCCTAGCTCCCCTTCTAGTTGCTGGGCTTTGTCCCAGGCCTCTGCTACTGAAACCCGACACTTGTGGAAGCTCAGAGCCTCCACAGCAGCCTGGATCTCCAAGACAAGCTCTCCTCTCGCCCAGCTCTCTCTGTCAGTCTCAACCCTTGACTCATCGGTCATCCCATCTTTCACCACCGCACCGACTTGTGACGTTCTTTTGTGATCGTCACCCCCGACTGGATGAACAAGCAAGGAGGAGTCCATGTAGGACATGTTGTCTAAAAAGTCAGCTATTGATTCTAGACACTGCGAGACTGGGAGACTTTTTACCCGCTCCTCAGGAGTCAGTGGCTTCCTCTTCACCGTCTCAGAAACTAAACTCTCTTTGACTTCCTCCTGTGTCTGAGGAGCGCCCTGCGGCTTGCAGAGAGATAGAAAACTGTCTTCTGAGTCCGAGTCAGAGTGCAGTCCATCCTGGTCAGGTAGACAGTGCCGCCTCTTGTTCTTCCTCATTCTGTTGGACATTTTAACTGGACTGCTATCGTCCGAGCAATCCACTGACTCTGCCGTGTGCAATAACCTGGCATGGGACGGCAGCATGTCCAACTGCGGGCAGGTGGACAGCAGTTCTTTTGGATTAACAGAAGGATGATCTAGTGATACAGAAACAGACTGCTCGGGTTTGTAGGTAGAGGTAGTCAACTGTGTGAGTGGTAGAGGTAAGAGTGTCTCCATGTTGGAATAAAGCAGGTCCACTCCTCGTCGCCTGCTGTTTGTCAGCAGCTCCCAGCAGAACGCCTCCTCCACCGGACTCTGGCTCTGTTGACAACAAATACCTGGTCAATGTCTTATATCAAGTACAATATGAATCAACAATGAAAAAAATGTATGTGGTAAATCAAGAGTTTACCCTGAGCAGCTCCCAAATGTCTCTTTCAGGTTCAATATTCAGCAGGCCCAGCATGCTCTCAGTGCAGCCGCTGTCACAGGGAGGCAGAGTGGATGGGACAGTCACTGCACACTGAGGCATGCCTTCTGCCTCTTCATCAGTCTCTGGCTTTAGTTCAGCTTTTAAAAGAATGAGGGGAAAAATACTTACTAGGTACAATTCATTCCACAGTTTAGGTGCCATGACAGCAAATGTAAGGTCTTGGTTGCAAGTCTAGATGCTTTTTCTGCTGACCTAAGTGTGTGCCCTTGTACATATGGGTTTAGCAGGTGAGAGACATAGTTTGGAGCTAACCCTTTTAATGCTTTGTGAGTGATTAATAAAATATTTAACAGTGTTCTGGAAGCAATGTGAAGCCAATGAAGGGATGCTAAAATTGGGGTAATGTGTTCTCTTCTCGTGGTTCCAGTTAAAAGCAGAGCAGCTGCATTTAGGACTACAAGCAGACGATTTAATGCTTTTTTACCAAGTACAGTAATCCAGACAGGATGAAGTGAAGGAATGAATAACTTCCTCCATGTCAACAGCAGACTGAAACGGTTTAGTTTTTAAAAATGCTTCTCAACTGATAAAAGACCAAGATTTCCTCCAGCTCATCTCCTTACCATTTTTTCCAGTGTGCGTCAATGGCCTGGTTACGTCGCGGCCTCCTGCGCTGCGAGTCCAGAACTGCAGCTGCAGTAAACTCTGCCTGATGTCACAGCCAGTGAGTCTGAGCAGAGAGCTGATGTCCCATAGGTCTGTCCTCATGTCCTCTGCCAGACACAACAGCCGCAGGAAGCTGCCCACATCCAACTGTACAAGGGAGAGAGGGACAACTGAAAAACTGAATGATGTACAAAAATGTACCTTTGATAACTGATCTCTACCACTTGATTAGCATCACAAGATCAAGCCACATAATTCAGTCAATAACATTTAACAGTGAAAGATTTATGTTTATATATTATCCACTCACCACTGAGGGCGTTTTGAAAAGGATCTCTTCAAAGTTGCCATCAAACATGGTGCTGAAAGCAGGATCTACAAAAATATTTGATTTTAAGTCAAAAGACCAGACACAGAGTCTAAATAAATAAGATCAACAAAAGGCCAAACTGTAAACTGACATCGCCTTTGACCTTTCTCCTTCTACTTACCACTGGTAGTGAGGATAACTGGCCTCTTGGTAGTGGTCATAAATGTCTTGATGGCAGCTAGAAACCCTGAGTCATCGTCAAAAATAACATCCACTTCTTCAAACAGGATAAGCGAGGTGGCTGTCTTCTTGCTCTGCTCTTCATTGTTTTTTTCTTTAGGGGTGGTAGCTGTTGGAGATTTGACTGCAGGGTCTTTCTGCTTATTGGCACGCTCATTTGCTTTTATGACTTTCTTTGAAGCAGCTGTATGAAGAGATGAAGGAGAGAGAAAAAAGTTACCATTAAAGTCCTGATAAAAACTTTTCATGAAGGTTACATCATCATATATGTAAACAATTGACACATTGAAGGTGTTTACCTGTTTGTTCATTCTTCTTAGTGTTAGGTGTCTCCTTGTTAGTGGGTTGCCCCATTTTGAAGAAGTTAGCTAAAGAGGTGGGAGCCAGGCCTCCTCTTTTAGCACCTCTTGGGGACTGGGGATGTTTCCTGGGAGAGGAAACCACCCTACGAGGAGAGTTAACCTTTCCTGGAAGATAAAAAAAAATACACAATCAACAATCAATTTCCAACAATTTGTGTTCATCTATTCCTACTGTATACAAATCCAACCACAAACAAAATCTGCATAAAACAGATCCTCTGACAAGCCTGCAACTCATTAGAAACAGTGCAATCAGTGTCAGCTCTGTACATACTGGGAGAGGATCCAGGCCTGACAGTGCCAGCGCTGCTGCTTGTGCCGTAACTGTTGAAGTAGGTGGGTTTGTGGGCGTTGACCCCCTGACTGTCCACCTGGTGTGACTGGGTGGCTTCCTTCAGCTGGGACAGAATTAGACGGCCACTCCGCTGAGATGAAGCATTCACCTCAAATACCTTCAGAGAACAGAGGAAAGTTAGGTAATGAAGATGCTAAATCCTACACAAGTGTCATAGTTATGTACCTTGAAGCTTTCCTACCTTGAAGCCCAGCTCCTGGGCACACGCATAGACTGCAGCAGTCTTTCCAACTCCAGTGGGTCCTGTGATAAGCATTGTATTACACAACATGTCCTCTCCATCCTGGGAGTCCTCTTCTCCACAGTCCCAGTCTGAGTCTGTACACAAAGAGCCATCATTCAGTCAAAACAAACATGCATCAAGCCAACAGAAGCGGTTATGAAAAGAAAAAAGCATTTTTCTAATCTCCCACCATTGTTGCCTTCCTCTTGTTTCTTGTCTTTCTGCTTTTTTCTCTCTTCTCGGTCTGCACGGAGTTTCCATTCCTTTAGCCAGCTGTACAAAAAAAAGAAACATGAAACATTCACCCTATGTGCCTGATATAATGTCAATGATGGTCCTAAGCCCATATTGTGCAAATTTGCATAATGGGCTGATACTATTTAAGAGATACAGTACAAAGCAAATACAGTGGCTACTGCTGTTATACAAGTGCAGTGAAATTGAAGCAGTTTTAGGTCCTCACCTGTGCAGCCGCCTCACTGAGGCAGTGTTGCCTATGATGTCGCTGGAGTGCTGGGGCTGATATTTGTCTGTCCATAACACGTCCTCCTTGACCACATCTGTAGAACAAACTAAAGACAGAGTTTGAGGCTTTAAATGTTTGTTACATGACAAAACTTTTAACAGCCAATGAAGTTTACAGACCCCAACTGGATGAAATCAGCAAACATGTTAACGATGAGGGCACAAATAATTTCTTACTAGCATACTGGTGTGTTTTCCTCTTTTAAGATATTTATACATTGTTGTGGTGGAGTCAATGACAACACCTCTATATTTAGTATTTTACTCCAAACACTAAACCTTTACTTTTTACTTCACTATCAGAGCCAATCAGCCATGGCTTTGATAATGACACGTTTGCAACAAAAGCAAATGCTGGAGGATAAGTTTAATAAACACTAGAGTAAAAACAGTTGGGGAACTAATTTTCTGATGTCATTACACCAGTTTCCTAATTGGATGAAATATTGTTTGTTGATTCCAAAGTTCATAGAGAGAGTTATAATAAAAATTGTGCGATTCAGATTTGTTACCTTTTATCCCAGTGTCCTCTCCCAAAAGCAAGTTGTCAAGCACAACCACAGAATCATCTTCAGACGGGATGGGAGCGGTTTTGACTGAAGGCTTAGCTTTCTCATCTGCCCCCTCCTCCAGGCTGGATCTCTGAGCTCGTCTCGTACGGCCTCCCCTTTTTGTTGGCTCAGGCGTGGAAATTTTCTCTTCTGTAGAGTTGGCCCGTTGCTTCTTAGCCGTCTTCACTGTCATTTCCCCTTCATCGTCTATCCTCTTCCTCTTCCCTCCTACTGGTTCAGCTGGCAGTGTGGTGCTTGTTACACTGGTTACAGCCCCTGGTTCTAATAAGTAACATGCAATGGATGTTGAGAATCATATTGATTATGCTCTAATTCGGTCACTGTTTCGGCTGCAGTTCATTTTAAATTGTTTGTAAACATTAACTGATTAAAATACTGCCCCAATATTTGTGCTTTAAGGGCAGATGACTTAAAAAATCATGACCACTTGCAAAAATGTTCTTCTTGTAGAATGATAGTAAATAAATATAGGGCAACTATTGAATACAGTCAAAATGATTAAGAAAATAAAGTAATAATAACAGCCTAAAATAAACTGTTACTGCAACCTGATGCTTTGCAATACAACATATGTACTTTTGTTTCAGTGTATGAGTCAGACTGACCTGAGGCTGTGCACTGCTGCTGGTGGTCAGTGCGTCTCTTCAGGAAGCGAGTGATGAACATCTGAACAGGGAACGGAGGATTAGAAGTGCTGACCTCCTCCATTAGAAGCCGACGAACACTTTCAGAGATCTCCGGCCTCCAGCCAGAACCCTTCAAAAAGAAAAATACTATTATTAACTATTGTGTCTGCTGTTAAACCCCACTGTAGCATAACATCACAACATTTGTTTTTGGTAATTTATACAAAGTACAAAAATACATATAAATTAGACAGAAATAAACATTTAAGTGTATTTTTATGTAGACTTTCTCTTTAAGCCTTTTTAAATACAACATAGCTATATGGGCAGACAAGTAGCAGCTACAAACTATACAAATGTGTTCTGAAATATCGATCCTGCTAAATGTGTAACTACATAATCCCCAACAAGTTGATATGCCTTGGTCTGGAGTTGACCCTGAACATTTAGGGACAGGTGCCAAGAGGATCAGGTCATGACAAGCATTTCAGCATACCCGTTCACAAAAGGCTCGACGGGCTGGATCTGTCCTCACACAAAGGGAGCCACTAACAGACAGCAGTGGGTTGGATGTTTGGCACCAAAGCTCTTTCAGATGACACAGTAACGAAGACTCAGGCCACAGTAGACTCCAAAGAGGGCAATCTGTCAAAACACAACAAAAACAAGTTTTACTGGGTTCTTCATAAAATAAAATGAAATAATTTCATTATTTAACCAACCCTATTACATGACAGCGGTGGATAGTAAAAGTAGCAATACCACACTGTAGAAATACTCTATTTCTACTGTAAAGTAAAAGCCATGTATTTAAAATTTTATTGAAGTACAAAAGTATTAGCATCCAAATATACTTAAAGTACCAAAATTAAAAAGGACTGGCCTACCGTTTGGTGGTTGCTTCATGTGTATAACTGGCTGAAAGGAGGAACAGGAGAGAGAGTAGGCCTCCTTGGTGGCAGCGGTCTTGGCTATCTGTTTCCTAAAGGACTCAGGCAGACCACTCTTCAAGAACTCTCTTCGTGCCCTGAACTGCTCATCATCCTGGGAGTTTTCAGAGCCCTCAAGGCTGCTCTCATCAAAGATGGAAATCACCGCAGACCCCTTCCGAGCAGTCTTCTCTTGGCCCAACAAGGCCACTTTGGAGCCTGAGAGAAAGAAAATACAGCACCATTAGATGAGATTTCAACCAAATGCTAAACAGTAATCAGCGATTTAGTGGGAAAGACTACCTGGGACGGCCTTGGTCTCTTTGCCAACAGGTGTGGATTTTCCCAGAACATCAATTAGACTGCGTAAAGGCTTCTGGGTTTTACTCTTTTCTGGTGCTGTCTGAGGAGTGGCAGTCTGGTCCTCCTCCAGGCAGATGACAGAATCCTGACAAAACAAACCACATAGTGAGAAAAAGAAAAAAGCCTGACGAAATGGACTCCCTGTCTGAGCTTCATACTGTCAACATAATGGCCTTTCAGTAAATCTAAATCTTTAAGTGTACCTCATCTTCACATAGCTCTTCTTGGTGGTGGTCTCAGCTCGTGAGGAACGCCTTAAGGTGCCCTTCTCCTCGGCAGCAGTTTTTTTACTCTGCTGAATCACTCTGGCTTTCTCCACCAACTTCTTTGCCTGCTTCCTTTTTTTAGAGTCATTTGATGCCTGAAAAAAGATAAAGAGAGTATTTCATTATCAGCCCATAATTATGACAATATTTAAATATGTTGTTCCTTGTCAAGTCAGTACACCAATTCATTAAATTTAGAATTTGTCCAATTTGTAAAAAATACTTACTTTAGAAGCCAAAGAAGTGTTTATGCCACTTTCAGCCTTGGTCAGGGAAACATTTCTATGGAGTCTAGTAAATCTAATCCTTTATGAAAAAAGAATATATTTAAATTAGAACATGAAAAACGCAGGCAACATTAAGAACCATAACACATACACACTCAGTTGCCAGTTTATTAGGTACACCTAGCTAAAATTAACACAGTCTAAAACAACAGTCCTGCAATAAATCGTACCTTCATGAAGATTATAATGTTCAGTTTTTGTTGTTGTTGTTGTTTTCGCGAGGTGTTGATTCAACTGATTCTGATTCATCAT
The DNA here is from genome assembly GCA_008360985.2 of Macquaria ambigua. Taxonomy (NCBI): domain Eukaryota; kingdom Metazoa; phylum Chordata; class Actinopteri; order Centrarchiformes; family Percichthyidae; genus Macquaria; species Macquaria ambigua. The sequence goes on along the minus strand of VMKM01000409.1, from coordinate 219,210 downwards.
TTTGGAGTTTGTGGTGCTGTTGAACTGTATTGTGCTGCATTACTGACAGGTGTTTCTATTATTTTGTATTTATATCACTAAGGGTAGGCCAAATAACAGGAACACCTCTCTGTATAATGCAATACAGTTCAACAATACCACAAACTGCATCCTCCAAAATGACCATAAAGTTGAACACCACTGCTCTAAAACTGAACATGATTCAAGGCATGACTGTTGTATTAGACTGCATTAGTTTTAGCTAGGTGTACCTAATAAATTGGCAACTGAGTATATAAATGCATCCAAAATGCTTTCCAAAGAATGTGTAATAGTATTAAATCATAACTATATGCATGTGTCACCTGATTGGACTTTCTTTTGTGTCAGGTGGGCACACCATTTCTGCCACAAAGACTCCATATTTGGACTTGCGTATCTTTGGGGTGGACATCTTTGCAGGGCTGTCATTAGGTAAAGCAGCAGCAGCAGGAGAAGCAGCAGCAGCATCCTTCGACCAGTTGCATCTCCTGGTTTTTCTGATAGGAGTTGTTGGGGTGGCCTCAGGTGCTTGCCTGACTACAGCCTCTCTTCTGGACCTCCTCACTGCTGGGATGGAGGGAGATGAGGTGATGGGAGGCTCCTCTCTTTTATCATCAACCTCAACAATCATGGCCTCTGTTTCTTCCGCAGGAGCAGCGGCAGGTGTGGTGGTGACTGCCTCCTTTTCTTCTTTAGCTTTCTTTCTGCCTTTTCTTGCTGGTTTCTTTTTAGCTACTTTGTTTTCCTGAGAGGCAGCAGGGAGTTGCTCAACAGAGGGTGGACTTACAGTGTCCTCTTCAGTAACTTTGTCTGCATCATCCAAAACCTTCTCTCCAGGTTGCTTCTGCTTGCCCTGGCTCTTACCAGGCTTGGTTTTGGACCCATCCACACTGGGCTGTTTGAAGGCAGCCATGAACTGCTTCCTCTCTACCTCACTGCACTTGGGCATGGATTCACTCTCAAGCACGGCCAGCTCTAGATCTTCCTCTTGAAGAACCACATTGGATTTCCGCTTGACAGTCTGAGAGGTAGAAGGAGGTTGGCGCCCAGCCTCTATGTGAGGAGACGATACTATCTCTGCAGGGCTCATCGCCCCTTTTCTCCTGTTGAAGATAGAAGCTAACTTTCCCACCGGCTTGGCTGCTTCCTGTTTGAGTGAGACAACATGCACTTCAGCCTGGATGGTGAGGGTTCGGGGAGAGACTTGAAGAGGTAGCTCCACAGAACCTACGTTTTCTTCAGCTTTAGGGATGTCCAACTGGTCAGTGTCCATTTCCTCTGCCTCTTTTGTGATTTTACTTTCACCTTCTATGCCCTGCTCATCTTCTAGGTCCTCTTCACCTCTGCCAGAGCTCTGACTCCGCACAAAATCCTCAAAGGAAATCGTGACTGTGCTGCTGTTTAACTGAGAGGCCTCATCCACATTGACCTCCATACTAACATCACACAAGGTGTTCTCTTTTTCGTTCTCCTCTGATTCTGAAAGCTTTGCCTCCTGTTGCCTCTTCTTCCTAGAATTTCGTGTAACAGTTTTGTCAGGTTTTACTTTATCTTTTGAAGGTACAATTGGAGATAATTCAATACTATTCAATTCTGGTTTAAGTTTGACATTGTTCCCACATTTGGAACCATCTTCATGATGGTCATCTTTTTCAGCCTGCTCAACACCGACAGTCTTAGTGGCATTCGTCTCTGATTTTCCCGCAGCGATACAAGCCTCAGTACTAAGCTGGGCCAACAGGGCTGCTGTATCACTGCCAAGAACCCCACAGCTACTGCTTGCTATTGCTTCTGTTGCTGTGTCTCTGCTATCATGTGGTTCTTCTACAATCAGGCAGCTCTCCTCTGTGGAGCTAACAGTTTCAGCCTCCACAAGTTTCCTTGCAGCTTTGCTGGCCTTTCTACTCCGTTTCTGAGATGGCTGTTTCACTGCTGCCTCTGGGCTGGTGTGTTTTTCTGCAAGCTGAGACGTCTGACAGTTCTCTTTTGACTGTTCTGGTGAGCTGGTCTTTTCTTTAGAGGATGGACCTTTCCGGCTAAAGTAGTCCATGATATTGTTGGAGCGAGGAGGAGAAAAGGATTTCTCCACAGGCTTGGGCACAGGAGAGAAATAGTTTGTGATTGTCTTGACAACAGGACTTCCACCATCTTTGCGAGATTTCTTGCAAGGCTGTAAAAAGAGCAACAAAGTTAATCAAATATGAAAATGCATGAAAAAAGAAAAAAGCACTTTGGAACAGCTACTGCATGCATGTATAGCCCAAGTCAGTGTCATAGAAGTACCTGGGTGTCAAAGTCCTCAATGACAGATGCCATAGCCACAACACCAGCCATAATTTGAAGAGACCTTAAGCAAAAGAAAACATTGTTATTCACATAGAGGTCTGAAAGAGGAGTAAATCACTTAAGAGAACATCAGAGAGAACCCAACAACCTGCAAATAATCACTTTAACATACGTTTTTTGCAGATTACAAGTTTTCAATAACCTTTCATGCTTCAACACTTAAGTTAAACCCACGACACTCAACGTTTCTGAATGTTTTAAACAAACAAATGTACTGCACAATTCAAAATCCATTATTTATCATTTGCTCAAAACCATCCGCCACCGTATCTGACACTGTTGACACTACGAACATTAAACAGCCCTGTGCAATACACATAGTACTGTGAAACAGCATTAACACCATACTATGCAGGAAGTTAAGAGTTCTGGTGACGCAAAGTCAGTATAAAATGCTTATATAAAGCATATTTATATAACAGCAAGTAACGTAAAAAATATTATTTTTCCTGACATGGCGCCCAGTAGCTCTCCCAGTGTTTGTGTCATATGACAGGCGGGCAACCAGAAAAACACAAGTCGAGGAAACACTCACCGATAATACTGAAACAGTAACTTGCTGCAACGTCTGAGACCGTATTCTTGCCTTTTGTTATTCACCTCCCCGTGTGTGTGAATGAACAACAGCGGCAAAGTTCATTGCGTGAGGCGGACAGCTGTTTGTTGCCACCAAACATATAAATTTGACTGTAAAACAACAAGCTAGCAGACTTTGCTAGGTGCTATTCTCAAAGCAGCTCCGCTCCTCACAAGTCCCAAAAGTGGTCCAAACATTTTCAACATGTCAGCCACGGATACATCAACGCACAGTGAAACACGTTATAGGGATATTTTCCAAATTGTTCTGAGTAGAATATCAAAATACATGTTTCTTGACGTATGTTGCTCTTTCAAAAACGCGCCAGACTGGTTGTGAATGAAGAGCGCCAAATATACGTGACCTTTGACATGACCGAATTCCACCAATCACAGGAAAGAAAACGCTTTCGTCATCGTCTGACGTCGTTCGCCCATAACAAAGATGGCGTGTTGCGTCGCATTTAGTGGAGAGGAAAAAGCATGGGAAGAAGTGACAGCTACCTCTACTGGTTGCGCCACTTCAACATGAAATTCTCACTGATTTTACTATTGATCACAAATGTGAAATACTTTTGTCATTATATATTTAACACGTGGACTACAAGAGGGGTAATGTTTGTCAAGATAAAGCCTATGCTCTTATATAAAAGTACAGCTGCAAATAACAATTATTTTCATTGTCAGTTAATCTGAAAAACATTTATCTTCCTATCTATTAAATGTCAGAAAATAATGAAAAATGCCCACCACTATTTCCCAGAGCTCACTGTTTTGTCCGACCAACAGTCCAAAACCTAAAGATATTCACTTAACACTGATATAAAACAGCAAATCCTCACATTTGAGAAATTGGAATCAGGAAATGTTTGGTATTTCTGAGTGAAAAATGACTTAACCGATTAAGTGATTATGAATATAGTTTCCAATTAATTTTCTGTTGATCATCTAATTGATTAATTAACTAATAATTTTAGCCCTATATACAATTCTCAGCGGAGAACTGCCATATGATTTGTGATACTTCCCTCTCCACAAAGATTAATATTAATATTTAACTGTTTCCGAGTTTTTATTACAAACATGTAAAAGTTACAAATTGAAATAAGTTTTTTCACATATATACAATTCTTCTCTTTATACCTCATATATCTCATTGTTTTGTGCAGTCCAACTCTGTCACATTTGACCTGAGAAGATTGTTTTAAGTGACTGACAGTGGGACTACATGGTCATTAACAACAGTAACATCAGTCAGCATCAGTAACTGCAAAAATTGCCGGTGTCAATCTCTGATGTTCATTGGATGTGAGGGGACTGTGTTTTGCCAGACCTGGCATCACCAAAGTGACACATTAACTTCGTAGGGAAACAGTGTGTTAACTATTTGTATTACTCAAGAGAACTCACAAATGCTCAGTTTCCAACAGATCTTGAGGAGCCAAGCCAACCAATAGTTGGTCAATGGATGGAATGTCTTTGTGTTTTTAAAATGTTATTTATTCCTATCAAATAATACATTACAATGATGTGCATATCCATATTTTATTTTTTGCATAATTATTTGTTTTCTCAAAGCACCACCTTTAGTAAACAATTACAGAGGTAAGTCCAAAGTAACATGCCACACATGTATAATATTGCAACAACAAAAGAGGAATGTTCTTGGTATTTCTTTCCAGGAAAAACAGAGTGGTGTGTTATGGTATCATTAGCTGTGAAAGTTGCCCTTCCTGTTCTTAGCTTTCATTTCAGACCTTGTTTCCTGTGTACAAACTGTGTATCTGATGCAGAACAAAATGAAGTTAGACACTGTTCTATATGGCGGGTCTACAATGACAAAGTATACAAAAGGAAAGCACTGTTTTCCAACCACTGTTGGATACTGTCAAGAATATGGATCTATATCCAGTGGTATTAGTTTCTGATGTCTGAACAGCTAATTTCATGATCTTTTAACAGGCATAAACACAAAAAGGACGATTTCACAATGAAATGGAGAGATGTGGAATTCTGCAATGAATTTCTAGCCACACAACAATACTGTATATAACTTTTACAAATCTGAAAAATGTCTCAGGTGTCTTTATGGTGATGTAGTCCAGATTTGACAGGTCTAAATATAGTGTGTGTGTGTGTGTGTGTGTGTGGGGGTGGGGGGGGTTATCCAGACCTGGTCTGATATGGTGTAGCTGGGGGAAAAGCAGTGGAATCAACCTATTTTGTGTATTCACATACATAATTCATAAAAACATGATAAAGTGCCCTCAAGGGTGGGTGCTCTTCCAGTGGAGAAAACGCAATACAGTGTCATATACCGCACCGCATAGAGCTGGTTCCCTTTTTTCCGCCCCTGCCCCTCAAACAGCCTGAGTCCGCCACTGGATTGAACCTTCCCGGCCGCCGTCGTGTCTCCGTTTATTTCCTTGCCCCGTCAGTTTCTTGACTTTCCTTCCCACTCCTGCGCAGTTCTGATCCCGGTTTTCTGCCACCTTTCCTCGCCTGTCTTCTGGTCAACATGTCGGAGTACAACGCGGTTCCGCCACCCGGATCCGGGGCCCCTCTCGGCGGACAGGCAGCTCTTGGGAACGGAGCAGGAGGCATCAAGAAAGATGCGTTTGCGGACGCGGTACAGCGGGCCCGGCAGGTGAGGGATGTGACGGGCAGGAGCATGTTTGGAGGGAGGGCTAGCTAAATAGTTAGCTTTTGGGCTAACATTGTTGACACAGTTTAACACATGCATGTAACACGGGGATTCATACTTAGAATTCTCGTATATTTACGAGTTAACGGTTGTTCACAATAGTACTATTAAGCTAGTTACGTTACGAACGTTACGTCATGTCACTGCTTGTCGTACATTAGCTAACGTTAGCTAAAATACTGTGCGTGTGCATCAACAAACCCAGTGTGAACTGGGCGATATAGACAAAATCAAATTAATTAATCATTTCAATCTAAATCAATAAAGAGACGACATTATGGGTATGACATTACTAACAGAAGATGTTTAAACTATCTGTGGCGGTGGTTGATATAAAAGTAATAATGTTATGGTATGGTGACAAGCAGATCATTGTTTTAGTCATTAAACTGGACAAGAAAAACAAATTTATAAGGCACCAGTACATCACTGTAATACAATAACCCAAATCCTATGTAATCGCTACTGTATCCAGTTTTACATTATGATATCCATATTATAATAGTGGATCTCCCAGGCCACATAGATCGATGGATAGATTATAGTTACTTTATTAATCCTAAAGGGAAATTGCAGAGTTACAGCAGCCACTTCACAAAAACAAAATGGGGTATTTAAGAAACATACAGATAAATAGAATTAAAAAGTCAAATTATACACAATAAGATTAATAAGACTAAATAAAATATCAAATATAAAAATGAGAATAGAGACTAAAGAGAAGATCATAACTTTATAATAATGTGTACTGAATACACACTACAATAATAGCAATTTACTATCATGTACTGTATATTAGAGCGAGTCAAGTAGATATTACTAAAGGCTGTACAGTCTGTTGTAAGATGCTCAGTCCAATGTGTAGCTTATACGTGTGTTAATATGTGGGCACATTTGAGGGCCAGAGTAGTGTTATTCATAGGTGACTTTTCACACATCCCACTTATGTTTCAGATTGCAGCTAAGATCGGAGGTGATGCTGGACCTCCCCTGAACAACAACACTGCATCAGATGGCTTTCCATTCACTGCACAGAAACGACAGCTGGAGGATGCAGGTAGCTGTGACTGCATTACTCAGTGTTGACTGCATCAACACAGAGTCTTGAGGCAATGAGTCTCTTTGATCTACTGTGGCTCAGATTTTACCTCATTTGTACGTCGCCTTGGACAAAAGCGTCTGCCAAATGAATAAATGTAAATGTTAACCACCTCTGTATTGTACGCTTGATGGTGGCTTTAGATGCAGAAAGTAATCTCTGTGCAGTCCTCACAGACACCTCACACGTTACAGTAGATATCTGTCGTTTTCTCACCTGACAGATGAACCGGAGAGCAAGAAGCTGGCTGCACAGAGTGACTTGGATTCAGCCAAAGCACTGTGTGAGTTCATCCCGCTATTTTATGCTCTGTTTACTCTTTGCTTTGTGATGTTTGTAACTCACAGTTGACAGTATTTAATATAGACTTCTGGTTGTACAGTATTCCTGTTTCAGCAGTTTGCCCCTTTACCCTTGTCTGTCCACGCTCCTCCTCCTCTGTCTGTCTCTCACAGTCCATCAGTAATCCAAAACCTCTCCCATGCTCTGTTTTCTCACTCTCTCTTTCTTCCTGTTGCCGTCCCATCTCAGCTATTGGTGCACAGCTAGCTGCTCTTGCACAACAAAGGTGAGAGCTTTCAGTTGATTGTGTATTATGTAGACATTTGTATCATGGCAGTGGAGAAAAACAAGACTGTAGCAGAAAATGCAATTAGAATTGCCTCTTTTTCCTTCTTTGTCATCTTCGTTTGCTGATGGTGTCAGGCCCACCTCTACCACAGAGGAGTACAGTGTACCAGACAGCATGGTGGGACTCAGTGAGTGCAGCCCAACTCTGTTTTAGCACATACTGATGCCACTCTGTTTCTGTGATATAAGACATAAAGAGATGCCACCAACAACACACAGCTTGCTCTCTCTTCGTCCCCAGTTATTGGCCGTGGAGGTGAACAGATCAATAAGATTCAACAGGAGTCAGGTTGCAAGGTTCAGATAGCGCCAGGTACTGTCTGCATTATATTATTGTAGTTTACAATTTTATTTTCCCTTTGGTGTTGAACTTAGTTACATATGTACACTATGTGTGTGTCCAGACAGTGGAGGCCTTCCAGAGAGGAGTGTCTCTCTCACAGGTTCCCTTGACTCCGTACAGTAAGTTTCAGACTTTATGCAAAATAGGCTCATTGTTGTTTTAAAATTTGTCAGAAATGAGAGCAGAGCTAGAATATATCAAAAGTTTTTCAAAATAATGTGTGTTTGGCCTAATCAGACATGTTTTAAATGATGATGCACTTTGTTTGAAGCACCATTCTTTCATGCCATTTTTAAATGCGTTATCTATTATGACCTATTGCTTAATTTCATGAATACTATGTGCTGTAATATTAGGTCAGTGTCATTTGCCGTTGTATCGGCTTGATGACATGATTTTGTAAAATGGATGTGGAGTAACTGGTCAGCTCTTCCCCGGCTAGGAAAGCCAAGATGCTGTTGGATGAGATAGTATCACGAGGGAGGGGTACACCCCCTTCTTCTTATCACGAGTCCACTAACGGGCAGGACGGCACTGTGCACGAGATGATGATCCCAGCTGGCAAGGCCGGCCTGGTCATTGGCAAGGGAGGAGAGACTATCAAACAGCTACAGGTACATTGCATGGCATCGCTTTTGCATTTTTAGGAACTGTAATCATCTTGACAGATGAGATAGGCGAGATAGTTTTACTGAACTCAAACACTTTTAAAAAGTTGTGTTTTCAGATTGGCAATTTTGCAGTGCAGTATTCTTTAGTTTTATATATCAAAAAGTTTCATAAGTAGAAGAAAATATAGATTTTTATACTCCAGTAGTGGCAATCATGAAGACGTACATAACCATAATGTTTAATTGTGTGATATTCCAGGAGCGTGCAGGGGTGAAGATGATCCTGATCCAGGATGCCTCTCAGGGACCCAACGTTGACAAGCCCCTGCGCATTATCGGAGATCCCTACAAAGTCCAGGTGGATTTATGAAATCATCTCATCAAGTTCAAAATAAATGTGTGGTGCTGAGTTGCCATGTACTCTAATCATCATGTTTTTCTTTTCAGCAAGCCCAGGAGATGGTGCAGGAGATCTTGAGAGAGAGAGACCACGGTGGCTTTAGTGAAAGAAATGACTTCAGCTCCCGAATGGGTGGAGGCATGGATGTGAGTTTGTGTGTGGGAGCAAAGTTAGAAGTGGGATCAATTGTCTTTGAAGTTTTGTCAAAACGTCTGTTTTCCACTCAGATCCCGGTACCACGACACTCAGTCGGTGTGGTCATTGGGCGCAGTGGAGAGATGATCAAGAAAATCCAGAATGATGCAGGAGTTAGGATACAGTTCAAACAAGGTAGGACCCTGTGATGACTTTATAATGGTTGCATTAATACATTTTCCACATTTGTTGATCTAATATATTGCATGAGTCAGTGTCAAGACAACATGGAAGTTTGATGTCTGATGCCACTAATTGACACAGTAAAAAAGTAACCTTAAATGACACTCTATCCTAGTTTAAGATGGAGCCTCATGGTCCCCTACTTTTATACGTATTTATTTTTCTTTTATAGAATGATAAATGTAAATGAAAGATACATCACACACCAGAGCAATAACCTTATTATCCATTCCCCTCCAAAAAAGACAGTTTACAGGCAGCTGACTTAGGTGGAAATTCTCTGATTATGTGATTGCCTTTTCACATGAGTTTGTGTGTGCAGAGCAGGTGCCATTTTGCTCTCTTTTTTGCCTTTCTGTTGACTTGACATGCATTATTGGAAAACTATCTGAGGGAGGGGTGTGCTTGCAAAATCTAGAATCTAGTGTTCCAAGGACAACAGTGGCATGAGAGGAGCAAGTGACATGACTTTTTCAGTCTGAACTGAGTGATTTTGACCACTAGGAGCAGGTAGCCAACACCTGGCTTGTGTGAGGTCTTAAGTTATAGAATTTGGTGTTGATTCTCATTGGGTTCAGCGCTACAAGTGACCCTTCCACATTAGTAATGTAATTCAGTGTTAATATCAAAAATATTGCTTAATGCAGATTCAAATCTTTCCTACAGATGACGGGACTGGTCCAGATAAGATTGCCCACATCAGTGGTCCCCCTGACCACTGCGAGCACGCTGCCCAGATCATCAATGACCTGCTGCAGAGCATCAGGGTCAGGGAGGAGGGACAGGGGGTATGCATCACTCTTTCTCACACATGCACAAACTGTCACACTCTATGCTTTTGTTCACTCGCATGGCAGCAGGCTTGAGGCAGATTTTCTTTGTATTGATTTCATCTGCTGATCTAAACTCGTAAAAAAATCTCCTCAGCCTAAATCTTAAAACATAAGCAGTGACAACTTTTCATTCAATATAAACATGTACATACACACATACAGTATTAAGTATTATGCTGTAGCACTAAGGCTTTCTCTCTCCTCCATCCACAGGGTCCACCAGGTCCTCCAGGAATGCCTGCAGGCAACAGGGGCCGAGGTGGGGGACAAGGCGGTTGGGGACCCCCTGGAGGGGAAATGACCTTCTCTATTCCTGCCCACAAGTGTGGGCTCGTGATCGGCCGGGGAGGAGAGAACGTCAAGTCGATCAACCAGCAGACTGGGGCCTTTGTGGAAATCTCTCGACAGCCGCCCCCCAACGGAGACCCCAACTTTAAGCTGTTTATCATTCGGGGGTCACCGCAGCAGATCGACCACGCCAAGCAGCTCATTGAAGAGAAGATTGAGGTACTTAGCATTCTTGTTTTTTTGTTGCATGTAGGAAAACCAAAATACGGAAGCTGGAGTTCTCATCTGAACACAGATGATCACATCTTTTTCTTTTCTTAAAGGATATTATCTGTTTAATTCATTGTATCCTGGATGAGATTATCTTACAAATACCACCACATTGTGTAATTGTTCAATTAACCTATTAACAGATAATTAATTGGCAACGATTTTGATAGTCAAATAATCATTTTGGTCTTTTTGTTAAGCAAAAATGCGAAACATTTGCTCGTTCCAGTTTCTCAAATGTGAGAATTTGAGGCTTTTCTTTATTCGTTTTCTGTGTTCATTCATTTGATGTGTGATTATGTCATGTGTTACAGGGTCCTCTGTGTCCTGTGGGCCCAGGGCCAGGTGGACCAGGTCCTGCTGGTCCAATGGGTCCGTACAACCCCAACCCATACAATCCCGGGCCGCCTGGGGCGCCTGGACCACCACAGTGAGTACTTAGAAATAATGTGCAGCTGTTTGTGTAGCTTTACGGCAGCATTTAAGAAGAAATTTTTTTTTGTCATGTCAGGGTGATGATCCTGAGACGGTTTTAATAATAAACCATTTCTTTTCTCCTCAGTGGTGGTCCTCCAGGTCCTCACCAGTACACTCCTCAGGGCTGGAGCAACACTTACCAGCAGTGGCAGCCCCAGGCCCCCCATGACCCCAGTGAGTCACGTTTGACTTCACTGCCTCTCCTGGTTTTCAAGGATAAATGTTTATTTTTGCACATTTTAGCATGTTGGCTCTCTTTATAAACACATCATTCCTACCGCAGTACTTTCATCCCAGGCTATAGGTTTTACTGTATACCCTCCCAGTCATTTCAGATGAGTAATGACAATTTTCTTTTCTAAATCTGGGAAGGTCAGCAGGAGTACTGATGGAAATGTTGTGATGAGATGCAGTGTCTTTACCTTAAGCAGCTCTGGCTAACCCTGTCTCTGTTTCCCCACTGGTCTCCAAGCCCGGTCTCCAGGCCAGTAGCAGGGGCTCACCCTCACCCTATGAGGACCTCACCCCCTCCACCCTGCATCTTTTCTAGGCAAGGCAGCAGCCAATGACCCCAACGCAGCCTGGGCGGCCTACTACGCTCAGTACTACCAGCAGCCGTCGGGGGCTGTGCCAGCCCAGTACCCTGCTAACCCAGCTGGAGGTGCCCAAACTTCAGGGGACCAGACCCAGCCCACACAGACGCCGGGGGGCCAGCCAGACTACACCAAGGCCTGGGAGGAGTACTACAAGAAGATGGGTAAGACTGCCAAAGAACACCATCTGTAACTTTTACCTGCTATTAAGAAGCAAATTAATGATTTTTTACTAGTGCTGAGATATGATTATTGGTTTAAACAGTCGAGCAACAGAAAAATCAACCAATCACTTTATTTGTACCCAAAGGGGAATTAGTTTGTAGTAGTGAAACACAAAACACAAGATGAAGACACAAAAAAAAAACACATCATATAAATAATAATAAAAAAACAGATCAATGATATGATGATCAATTTTAATACTGACAGTTAAATAATAGAGTATTTGAAAGAAATAAAAGGTGTAAAGAAAAGAAAAAAATAATGTAGTGCAGTGTAAGAGCTTGAGAGAACAGCTGTGTTTCAAATCCATACTACATACTAATTCTATACAGTATATACGACATAAAAATCACCAAAGAATCAATGTACTTTCACTGCCAATTAAACTTCATAAACACACATCAAAATGTTTTCTCTAAGACTTAATACTTATTTTTTGTTTTCTAGGAAACTACTCACAATTTATTTTGTTGTTTTTTTTCTAGCTGTGAGCAGCTCTTACATTTTCTTTGTGCATGGGAGAATAGTGTGCATCAACAGCACACTCAAAAGTCGACCAAATTTAGTATGCATTCTGTCTGGTTTGAGTATACTTCATTTTGTCACTTGAACACACTACATACATAATATGGATTTGGACACACCGAATGTTTCGTTCCTAAGGTAAACTATTGCTTGTCTTTAAATCAGCATGAATGTAGTGGTGAGCTGGGTCATGTCTCTTTTGTCTGTCACCTCCAGCCCAGGCAGGTGGCTCTGTCCCTGGGACAGCAGCTGCAGCCCCAGGAGCAGCAGGGGGAACAGCATCCACAACGGGGGGCCAGCCGGACTACAGCGCAGCCTGGGCGGAGTACTACAGGCAGCAGGCTGCGTATTATGGACAGACGGGACAGGCCCCTGGACAGCCATCCACTCCCCAGCAAGGACAGGTTGGTACAGAGGCCACAGCGAGGTTTTCATCATGTTTCTGTGATATCATTCAGTCTGCTGCATCTGACACGGAGGTTTCCATTATCTATCTGAAAGTAATACATTTTACAGTTTATAGTAAGAGGTTGATCCTCGAGTGGTTTTCACACAAAGGATGTGCTTTCTTTCCACCGTTTGTATTTTAGACGCAGTGAGAGTTCAAGGCAGGAGGTCTCTGATGCCGGAGAGAATCGAGACAACGGGATGAAGAAGACGACCCTGAACTTAAGGCCAGAATCTAGCCTGTTAAGATTTTTTTTTATTATTATTATTTCTTGTTAGAGGAAATTAAACTCTTCCTCACCACCGAACACCATCTGGATACTTTTTAATAAAAATGTGAACTGAACAAACGTTCTAGTGCTTTGCTGCTGAGGGGAGGGAGAAGACTGATGATCCCGTCCTGACAGCTACACGGCTTCTCAATGCCTCTACATACATTTATATATGCCATTATGAACATGGACGCCTTGAAGTGCTTACTTCATTGCGGAGGAGTCTGAGTTGCCAATAAATCTATCTCATCTTCCTTTTATTAACTTCTTAAGACTTCTAAGTCCCATTTTTAAAGCACTAACCTTCATACCCCTGTGTTATATTTACTGAATTGCACAGAGCTATTAGGACTATAATCATATTGTGTATCTGGTACAGATAATACATCAGAGAAATCCTTTTTAAAGCTCATTTGATTTGCTCAGTGTTTTGATTTTTTCTTTGTTTATTAAATTGTCACATTTCCCTCTGCTGAGGCTTGCATGGTGTTTCAACTGTACATTTGGATTGTTTTTCTTTTGCTTATGAATGTGAGACAGTTTTACAGTGTACAAATGGAACGCGACAGTGTTGATTCATGCATGTGGGATGACTAATGGTCAAGCAGTTAAAAGTAAGGCACCTAATAAAGAGCAGGGCCACCCTTCACCTGCAGAACAGCTTCAGTCGGTCTACTAGTGACATGTAAGTCCTGAACTGTGTGTGATGACGTGAAAGTATTCTCCAAGATGCAAAGCCATGAGTTGTTTGAGAGATAAAGGTGGATATCGGGTTTTGCACCCAGATATTTACATATATACCATTAAAGGTCAAAGGTTCATGTTAAAATGGTTTAGTTGGGGGGACTATGACAGGTATTAGACTTCGTCCTGGAGTCCTTGAAGATTGACAGATTTTTTAAATTGCTCATAGGTTGCAGCATTTATGCGCCGTACACCAGGTTATGCATCTTTTTTTTTTGGCCTTGGATACAAGTGGCTTCCAATAAACACCCCTGCCATAAATACCCATCAGCGTGAGGATCACTACATAGAGCAGAATGTTTGTTTATGATGCCATGATTTAAGACTTTTCTCCTTGCCTCAGTTTATTTTGCATTTTTATCTCTGCTGTTCAAGCACCTCTTTTGCCTCTTTAATGTCCACTCAGGAGTTTTTTTCACCTGAGAGCTTTTGTTTTTGGGCTAAAAAACACACCGGCTTACTGTGGACAGAAGGCCAAAATGGAAAGATTATTGCTTAGAAAACTCAAAAGTGATTGTCAGACCTTTTTAAAACCAACACATACTGCTTATGGGCATTCACCTTGAGGCAACTGCATATCTGTCTTTGTCATGTACTGACTTTAAAGTGGAGGTTCTGTCACCCTCTGTAGTTCGTACAGCTGCAGGTTCTTCTACAGTGGGGAACATGTCATGTAAGGCTACATTCAAACTATACATTTGAAACATGCTGTGATTTTGTTTCATCTCAAGGTTGCATGTGATTGCTTTTTACATTATATACCTTGGTTTTTATGAATGCCAACAAGAATCTGTTGATTTTTTGTCTTCCCACAGCCATTGTTTGTGTGTAAGGGAATTAAATTTGGTCTTCCAATGTGTCCCACTTTACGATATATTGTACATATATTCAGCAATATAAGGCCATTGGTTTTGACTTACAGAGATGTATCAGGTATGATTCTTGTATTCTGAATGGCAGCTGTGAGCCTGCCTTTGGCAGCAGTGTTGATATTGTTAATAGATGACCACCAGCAGCAATACTCTGAATTAAAAAGGGGCAAATGTCAATTACTTTCAAATGTATGTTGAACATTTTGTTGTCTTTCACGTTCTTTTGCAAACAGTGACGTAACAAAAGCAGTTGAGATAAAATCACCACTGGATGTCACTATTAGTCTTCCTCAGATTAATCAGGCAGTACTGCAAAGATTTCTGAATCTACACTTAGGATAAATCAAAAATCCCATTGAGTGAGTCCCATTCGGTCTGGCGTCTCATGGTGGCCCAACACCTTATTAAGACACTTTGCTGTTTTTTCCAGCCATCTGCATGTGGCTGGACATTTGAACCCAAATCTCAGAAACCTCAGGAAATAGACTGAATGCATTCGTGGTTTCTGTTTCAGTGTCATACTTTGTACGTTGCAGCCGAAGTGATAACAGACAAGTTTGAGTACAACCCAGGAAGTCACTGTCTGTTTATCAAACTAAAGTGTAAGATTGTGGCTGCATGTAAGACAGAAACCCTGTTTATCTGTAAGCCACAACGTTATAAATACTGATGCACTGAGACGTGTAACCAACCGTACTTAGTGTTCAAAACAGACACTTTTGCTCACACTTCGAGGAAAATAAATGTACAAGAGTGCAATTTTAAAAATTCTTTAATTTATATCTTTAAAATTAAAAACATCTGAATTGCATTCTACCACCTCCAAAGGCACAGTCATACTTACAGCAGACCAAATTCATAAAACACTGCCACTGAACATCTTTTTTTCTCAATTTGTTTTGTACATAAGAAACAATGCACTATAAAAATGACTAAACATTTTTCTTACTGGGTAAACAATGGCCATTCTATATGCTGTAGAATAAAAGACTGGAGTGATATGTACTCAGCTGTGGTAGCATTAGACTCCATATAAAGGATGATGTGCTGGTTTGAGGCTGCCAATGCCTGTTGAAAACATGCACACTGCAGCTATTTAAAGACATTGTATTTAAAAATCCAAAAATGACATGTTTACAACAACCAATCTTGACGAACAGTGTTTAAGAATATGGATGTTTGAAGCAAAACAAAGCCATTGGCAGGAGGGCGGAAACGCGGTGAGATGACAGCACAGTGGAGGGAGATGAGTGTCGGTGGAGGACTGTGCAGAGAGAGCCATCAGATCTCTCACCTCTCACCAAATTCTCTGAACCACAACGAGTGGTACGAGACGTTTGCACGAAATCTGACACCTGTACCCCACCACTAAAAACACACCTAAAACTTCAATGAAAATGAAAAACATTTCAGATAACTCTGTCAGAGTTTTAAAGACAATAGTCAATATGTGCAAAGAGGCAGGACATTAGCCTGTTTGTGGAAAAGTCATCAGATATGATATAGGGTTGATAACTGAATGTACAATCACAAATCAGTAATGCACACAAAGGTTGCTTACAATGTGTGACAACACAGCACCATACACTGCACAAGAGGTTCACTTAGTGACAACAAAATTCAAAATAGTGGATAAATATACAGTAGAATATAAGTGTATCACCGTTCTTACTCAGGCACAGTCCTCCTTAAAACATAGATAATTTAAAAACAACGGATTCAGGGATAAAAGCAAACAGGTTTGGCACACATGGAAAAATATATTAAACTAAGGCAAGAAAATGATATAAAGGAAAATGAGGCCACAGAGGAACATATTAGATGGACAGGAATGAAGCACTTGAACATAAAATATGACACATACAGTACCTCTCTCGTGGAACCAGGTGTTCAATAAAAGAGAGAGGATTTTTTGCAGCAACTAACGGGAGCCCCAATTCCACAGCCATAGCTTTATCTTTACAAGTGTGTGTGTGTAGCAGCTGCGACAGGCACTCCAAGAACACAAGAACGTTTTTTTTACAGGCGAATAAAATCAAACAGGAAATCTACGCGCGTCTCCCAAATCAAAACCTGAATGCCTTAGAAAATATCTACAGAAGAAACAGTCCACACTTGGCATGACTCACAATCACACAACCAGACACACACACACACACACACACACACACACATACACACCATCATGGAAAAGCATGTTCAGTCAGCCTCCAGAAGTAACAGCAGAGCGGTGTGACCCCAGTGCTCATACAGAAAACACACACACAAACAAGACAAACCCACCCAAAGATCCCAACCGCCTGCTGTCTTTCACAAATGTCTCTTCACCTTCTGAACGACACAGCTTCCCGCAGCATTTAATGAATTAGTAACAACTAAATTCAGCAACCATTTACTGCTGAAGGTCCACTTTGCACCCTCCTCCTGTAGGAGTTACCTTTACACACACACACATCACAGTATTTTCAAGACCACTTTGATACGGCAGTGACAGTTTTAGGAGGATCTAGGGTGAGCAAAGGTTTCTCAGCAAGGAGACAGCGAGGCTACAGGTTGCAATGCAATGAGAGAGAGAGAAACAAAACATGCCTGGCTTTAGTTCATTTTTACAGATCAACACAACTGAGGGCTAAAATGCTCTGTGGTTCTGTTTGCATTGACAGAGTCTGGTTTTTGAAGCCACATCCTATTGCACTGCCAATGATTGTGTATTGAATCAATGGTGCCAACAGGTGGCAGGCAGCAGCAGTACTGATCGAGTTTTGATTGTGTGTGCGTAAACAAGTGGAACAATTACAGTATGCAGCGAGAGTGTGCACACACATTTACAAGATCTATATACATGTGTCAAGTGTATAAATTAGTGTTCTTTGTACATCTGTGTGTGTGTGTGTGTGTGTGTGTGTGTGTATAATCAATATAATCAACCCACATCTAGAAGTGTTACTTTATGATTAATTGTCAGCTGATCCGGTTGTGAAGAGGACTCTCTGGTCGGTTCTGGCCAGCTTGGCAGGCGGCTCCAGAGACTCCTCTCCTAGCACGCCCCCATCTGAGGGAAGGGACAGCTCCTGACCTTCGTCATCACTCTCTTCCTCCTCTTCCTCCTCCTCTTCTGGGATAGACATGGGTAAATGAGTTTGTTATAAAACAATTCTTGAAACGTGACTGTAGTTAGTCTGAGATACACTAGAAACACAGTGTAATTACCTTTGTCAGGATCCAGCTGGCTTAGACCCCGGCCTAAACTGGCAAACTAATGGCAAGAGGGGAATGTGTTAATACTGTAAATATGGCTAACATTATTTAGTTAATTTGTGTGTGTATGTGTTGATACCTCTCCCATGACAGCAATGGGGGTCTCTCCTTTAGCCTGGGCGACTCTGTGCTCTATCAGGTAGTACATGTACTCATCGTACAACAGGCGGATCAGGTGAAAGGAACCAAAACTGGCTGCACTCCTCAGGGTCAGGTCCCTGATCACCATAGAACTGGAGAGCAGAGATGGAGGGAATTAAGCCATTGTTACACATATATTCTGTAACTTACTCTAACCACAAACAGGAAGTTTTTCCCATGTCCCAGTTTATTAAACTGATTTTTTTTTTGTTCTTTGCACATTAGAGATCGAGATAATACATTTATTACAGGGACCTTCAAAGGCGGTACAAGACCTGCATTCCTCTCTCTCACTTTCTCTGCATGTTTTACCATGTGCTTCTGCAGCCTTTATGTTAATCTGACACCATTTCATTCAGATTTGTGGCGTGTTGAAAGTGATAAGTGTGTCTGAAAAGGGCTTTAGTCACTTGATGACCTAATGATTGCCTTCACTACAGCTCATAATGTGCAACTAAACTGATTGCAATTCTGATCTGCCATGAGCAGCAGTGGGGGCTGTCTTGTTACCTGTGGTCAGGAATTTATCACACTGATACCTCAACATAGCAAATTCATACCATTCTGTTTTGTGAATTTATATTATTCAAACCAGCCATACCAGTTCATACACAACAGTGATTTGCTGCCCATTTACTGTGTAACAAAAGCTTGTAGCTAAAACTCACAGCATCAACAAAGACAAATAAGTAGAATGGAAATGAAAATGTCCAAATGTTTCCCATCACACCTGTAAAAGGACCACTTGAGCAGGAAGAGCTTGGCGGCCTTCGGGAAGGCAGGGCTTTGCTGGTAGGGCTTTAGGACCTGGGAGACCACACCATCCAGCCACGCAGCCCACTGCTCCAGAGAGTTCTGCTGCTGGAGGGTCAGCTTGAAGTCCTGCTCCAGCCGCTGGACAACGCGGTCTTCACATCGGCACACCCATGAAGCCTGCTCCTGCAAAAGGTGGACAGGATGAGGGCAATGTGTCAGTGAGAGGCAGTCATGCCTGGCTTTAGTTGTACCAGTATGGGGCAGTGGGGCGAGCTAATGTTTAGAGAGATTATCCTTCAAACAGAAGACTCAGGTTACAGTCCTTCTGTAAAGAAATACATTCCCTGCCAAACTGTCTTTAAGCAAGACACTACATTACTACCAGGTGTGGGGTTCTGTGTCTAACCATGTACTCTACTTGAGTTTCTGAGAAAAAGCTAGAGGGCTTGGTTTACATTTCCTGGGTTAGAAAGTTGCAGAAAAGACAGAATGGTTGCCACAGTGCCTGAATAACTAACACATGAAACCTCATTAAAACCACACACTACAGTAGAAATTGTTGCATATTATGCACAGCACCAAAAACAATGCAAGATTAAACCACAAACACTGAAATTCATGCGAGGTGAAATGAATGCACAACATTCAGAGACTAAACCAACCTGGACGTTAGCAAAGTCGACGCGGTTGAGGTCGGAGAGCATCTGGTTGATCTGGGCCGTGTTCTGGAGGACAGCGCGGGCTGCCTGGGCGAGGTGGTTCAAACTGGTGTAGCGACGCAGCGTCTGGGCAAATGCATTGGCTGACGTTACCTGAGAGAGCACAAGGAGAAAAGGACGAAAGGACATCAAAAATATGTGTTACATAAAGGCACGCACACATACAAATATCTCTACAAATAACCTAATCTAACAGTTTTTGGGCTACTTAGGGTAAGCAACGTACTGTAGGTTCAGCTCTGGCCTGGGCCATGATGAGTAGAAGGGGCATGTGAGAGAGGCATGTCATTGATCAAGTGTTGTAGGGCTATATTTATCAACATGACCTTGAATTTCACTTAAGCACATAACATTGTCAGGATCAGTAATTCTGGTGAAGTAATCCATTCACCCTGTGTGAAAACACTTGATAATGAGACTGTTTCCATAAGAAATACTTGCTCAGAATAGGCTATTTTCTACTCATAATGAATGACCTAGAAATGTTGCTGCATTTATTTTCACAAACGCTGCATCACAGAGCTGGCAAATAATATAACTGTATTTTAGTTCAAAGTATTACACCTAATAATTTCTAAGCTTGCAATCAGCAACAAAAGTATAGTTTTGTAATGGCTGGTCCTGCAGGCCTAAAAAGCAGCTTGCTCCATGCCTCAGAAACATGTTGTTCTACCAACTGCAAGCTAATACAAGGGGACTGTACCTTGATGCGGACCATTTCCTCAGGGATGTTCATCATGGCGTTGGTCAGCCAGCTCTCCAGGCTCTTGGCAAAGTTGCGGATGGCTTGAGTTAAGGCACCTGGGGGCAGCAAGAAAAAAATGATGAGACTTTAATACATAATAATAACTGATTATCAAACACCGGGTGAACATAGCTAAGTTTTTGCTGTACAGATTTCTTGTTGATGTATATGCATAACCACATTTAATATGATTCCAAACATGGAAGACAAAGACCTAGGACATGGAAAATGTTTATGAGGCAGCAGTGCAGCAGGATGAAAGGAAAGATCCTTTCCCATAGCCGTGTTCCAAGAAATTAAATTCAATGTCTGACTAAAACTGAAACTGAAATAAAGAAATAAAGTCTAAATCCAGTAAGTCACAGTTTCCACAGAAGAGCAGTAGGTGCACAGTAAGGGAAAACTGTGTGCTCTCCCACTACAGAGCCAGTCCAAACATTTCCCAAGAGAAGGAAAATCCTTGTTTGTATATGTGATATGTCGGGTTGACCTTTGTTCTCTCATAGGTTCATTCTAAATAGTCCCAGTTGGCACTGGGGTTAAAGAATAGCTCTTTTTCTGTATAGGCGTATACTGTGGGTATGGACAAATATGCTTTAATGTCACTACTGACAAGAGAGTAAAGTAAATGGACAAATTTAATTTAAAAAAGTCATATATAAAGAAATTATTTTTAGTTATTTTATTTGTTTTCTGTGGGGTTCACATTTGAGGTAAAAATATTATTATATAATATTTTGTTATGTGCATATAACACTCTGCACCATACTGTATTTCACAGTATGGTGTTTTACTACAAGCATTACAAGCATTCTTCTTGTAGAGCCTTACTGGGGATGGGCCTGAGGACATCAGGGATGAGGATCTCCACCAGGCCCTGGTACAGGCTGTTGTCACAGTCACGACTCCAGCGCAGCACTGGCTCATACTTGCACAGCAACACCAGGCAGGACTTAGGGAGACGCTTCTCTGACTCATCATGACTGCCAACACACATACAGTTTTAATTACCTGCATTTTGTATAAAATGGCACTGCTTCTGCAATAAGAGATTTTTTTCTTACCATGTTAGGACAAAAACTGAATTTTGAATGTTTGTCTGCAAGTCTTGACCACTCACACAGCCAATGTGGCATCTCCAGCCTGACTCTGGCTGAACCTCCAGAAGGTCTTCCACAGAGTTTCCACCAGGGTAAACTGCAGGTTGACCATCACATCTAGTATGGCCTGCAAGAACACAGAGAGTACATCTTGAGTATACAATGTGTGGAGAAAGGAGTGCATTAGTTTAGAGGCATCTTCTCCCTCAGTTGTCTAACAACATGACTTTTCCTTTTCCCAGTGAACGTTCAGTTAGTATTGAGTACTTTAAGTTACAGTACTTTCATTCAAAGTAGTCTTCCAGTGACAACTATAGCTTAGAACTATAGATAGAAAAGGCAACCTCATCAATACTCAAGGGGTGCCCGCCAGCTAACCAATGTCCTTTCAGTCAGTTACCTCACAGTGTTCTCTGTACAGCAGCTGAAAGCTCTTTATGTGCTCCAGCTCAATGCCCTCTGGCAGAGACTTCCCCTGGAGGTCGATGTCTGGGAACTCTGGGAGAGCTCTGGATGCATCTGGAACACAGAACACAAGAACACAGGATACTCAAGGAGAAGTCACATTAAATGCAGAGGGTAATCAGTATTAATTGTAAATAATATTGTATTTTATGTACCCTTCTTTTAGGCAAATCCTTAATCATCACTTTTATACATGCAGGCATTTATTCACTGTTCACTGAACTCACCTAGGAACTGCTGGTACTGCTGAACCTGGGTGCTGATGTCCACCTGCCCTGACCCCTGCTGCTGTTGTTGCTGCTGGCCTGCTCCGGATGCTGTGCCATTGGTCATTCCCTCTACTTTATGCACGGGCTTCAACCTGATAGGAACAGGGATAAAGTGCATACAATGACATAGATGAAACATTCAGATCTACACAAAGATGATGAATAATAAAATGAAATAACATATATAGTGTGAGAGTCAGAGATAGAACTGTATAAAGGAAATACATTCAGATGAAAAATAGATATTCAAGAGAAATGGTTACAGTGGAGTAATGATAGACAATAGATGTTTGAGTTTGTACCTCTGTTTCTGTGAGAAGGGCTGCTGCCTCATGGCCAGATGTTGCTGGTCTTCCATCAGACGGAGAAGAGAAGAGCCTGCCTTGATCCTCAACCCGTAGTAGTGGTATTTAGAATTACCCCTGCCAGGAACAGATAAAATATGTTTTTACATAAAATTGGACCTGTGTTGGTGAATCTGTCTTCCATAGTAAATCTACAGAGGAGAAAACAAAAGGATGTGAGATGATTTATGTTGTCTATGTAAACCTATGGTAAGTCCCCCAAACCTACATACATAGTCTCAACACTGACTGATTTAAAAATATATATCTTTAATTTCATAAAATACAATAACTATACATACTGTATTGTTTAACTAAACCCCTATTACCAAACATTTCTAAAATGCTCACCCTCCCCTCCTTTGTCACTCACTCACCCACTCACATGCTGTCTGTCTTCATCTCTACCCACACTTCTTCCTACAGTAGGTGAACATTTTGCAATGCTCCAAGGAGCTTTACAAAATCACCACTGGTCTTTAGAAAAATCACCATTGGTCTCCTGTAGGAAACTTTGCATGGGTGTCCACTAATTGAGATCTACATGTATGCGGATCATACAGTGCATATAAGGAGGACGTCTGTGCTGCTGACGTGCATCGCTGTGGTAGGGAGATTGTGGGAGAAAGTGTTGTCTCTGCACTTCTCTCTCTCTCTTTGCCTGCTCTCTCTGTGATGTCATGTTGATATCTAACATTTTCTGTCTAATTTGTTTCAGTCAGCAGAAACACATTTGACAGAAAAATACATTTAAAAATCAGGACATTAGTAAGGGTGTCAATATATACAACCCTGTCATGTCATACAGGGAAGATCTGTATGAAAGAGGTATATGTATGTGCACCCCTATGTGTGTATATGGTCTATCATGTCTTCTATACCTGACTTTTGGGTGTCTGATGACCCGTCTTACCGTGTGCCCAGGCGTCGTGTGCGTAGCCCCATGAACACAGATCTAATGAGTTTCCCGAAAGAAGCAGCATTAACAGGCTCTAGTTTCTGCTCCTGGCAGTGCAGCAGATAGTGGCAGTAGAGGGTGGAACGTGGCAGACTCACTCCTTCAGCTGTCTCATAGTTGTCCAGCAACCACTGTACCTGACACGCAGGCAATAAAAAAAAGAAAATAGCTGGTGCAGTTAGCAAAGCCAATAGATACAAACAGGAAAACACACCTCAACATATATGCACACAAAAATACGCACACTTATTTGCAAACACATTACCCACGTTTTTCAGCTCAATATACAGTACATGCGCACACATTTTTCTAATCAATAAATTATACAAACACAAACAAACCCACACATTTACCGTTTGTCAATCATTTGGGAATGAAAACACAAATACGTTTGTTTGCGTGCCGTGGCATACAACTTTGGTATGCAATGAATTAATGACCTGGAATACTGATGGGATGTTTGCCAAACATAGGCTGGTTACCATTATCATATGGGGTTCAATATGATGAATTTGGGATGAACAATATAGTGTTGGGACATTTCAGGCAAATTAAAAATGCCCCTCGTCACATGCACTGTAATGATATGAAAATGATGAGGTCATGGTTTTGTTTTCTTTAAAGAGGAAATCACAGTTAAAAATACTGCATGCTACAACAAGATTTATTGTGATCAGTATTATATCACCCACAGCTAACATTTTCTGGTCCTAATACGAATCTCCACATTTTTAATTGTGCTTTCCACTGGACAAAACTATGACGTCATCTGTGTGCGCCACTAAAGGGTTGTGTGGATGAGAACAAAACAAGAGGAAATTCCTGCGCTTGGCGCCTCTGCATACCTTCTTGTCTGCCGACGGCACGCTACTCTCCTCGCCCTCTGTAATACTCACA
Organism: Macquaria ambigua; assembly: GCA_008360985.2. Taxonomy (NCBI): domain Eukaryota; kingdom Metazoa; phylum Chordata; class Actinopteri; order Centrarchiformes; family Percichthyidae; genus Macquaria; species Macquaria ambigua. The sequence goes on along the minus strand of VMKM01000409.1, from coordinate 194,904 downwards.
GTGGCTGGGGAGGCGCGGGCGGTGTGTGAGTAGTTCTGACTGTTGCCAGCTGCCCCTCCGCTGCTGCTGCCCAGCATGTAACCCCCCTGGATCACATAGCTGCCTGCTGCGCCACCGTTGGTACCTGCCCCTTCCCCTGCCCCATTGGTGGTGCCACCTGTGGTCACCACAGTGGCCCCTCCCCCTGCTGCACTGGTGGGCTGGGCCACAAACATAGACACACCCCCTGTTGTGCCAGCAGTCACAGAGACGGTTAGAGGAGTACCAGGGGTGGAGGCCTGTGAGACTGAGGTTGGCTGACCTTCATAATACTGGGCAGCTGTGGTCTGAGTGTACAGGGGTGTGTCAGTGTAAGGGAAGGCGCTGGAACGACTGGATGAAAGAAATGAAAAGATGTGTTAGAAACTGTTGGAGAAATTAAACTGTAAAAAGGATTAGGATTGTTAGATGATGGACACTGTTTTATTCTAACATGGTGCTGGTGGTGTAGTTGGTGTCTCCTCCTTCCACATACTGCACTTGATTGGTGTACACATGTTGCACTGGCACTGGTGTGAGCTGCTGCTGGACCTAAGGAGTGGGCACACACACACAAAAATTCAATAAATCCTTGCCCGCCTAGTTAGACCATATCAGCTGTATCATCGCCTGAGATTCCTAACATCTTTCATGTATAGTTTCTTTTGCAATTATAACTTATTCTTAGCTACAGACAGTTTCTCTGTTTCCTTCACTCTATAGCAGCAATCTCCCTTGTGTCCCTGACCTACTTGGAAAGTGGCAGTTGTAGCCTGCAGTGGTGGCTGATCAGGACGTGAGCTTGTGACTGCAGGGTGGGCTCCTATCTCTTTCTCCGCACATACAGAGAGCAAGTACAGTGATTGGTAATACTGAAGGAGGTCCAAGGGGAGGTAGAGGGGTTTTCCGCAGCATTCTCGTATGACTGCTGATGCCCAGGCCAGGCACTCTGGCTGTCCTATCTCATGACACAGCTGCCATTCTTCTAGATTCTTATCCCTGACTAAGGCTGTCACCTCGGTGCTAGGAAGGAGCTGGAAGTCGACAGAGGTTCAACCACAGATGTGATTAGTTGACTAATACTAAGCCAAAATGTAAGGAAATTGTAAAGTTTTGGATTTCACATGTGATCCCCTTTTGTGATGGAAGCTGTGATGACCTGTGTGTTTGTTTGTATTCCACAAATGCATGCTGGCCAGTGACTGTACAAGTGTCAGACATCATATTTGACCACCAATGATGAACTGTGTTACTCTGCGTGTTTGACTTACCTCCGGGCTAATATGAACAGGCTGTAGACTGGTGACACTGAGCTGTGTGCCTGGCTCAGTCTTGGCTATCTGAGAGGTGGCCTGCACCACGGACCTCTGCTGAGATAAAGATACTATATAGTTTTAAGAGTCAAGGAAACATTCATTTCATGTTGTGTTTGTGCGTGTGTACATAATTTACCTGTTGAGCCGCCTGTACCTGCTGAACAACCTGCGTGGGAACTCCTGTCTGCACCACAGCTGGAGGGGGGCTAGAGTCCGACACACTGTCACTTGAGTGAAGGGAACCCTCTGAAGGACAAAGAGGGGAATGTAAATACATTCACAAGTTGGTGACATTATTTCACTTTCATGAAGTTGTTGATATGCTGTCATTTTGTAAGTGTACCACTCATCCATTCCACCATACAGGCAAAGTCTCAAACTTATCATAGTTACAGAAACTAAACAAGGAACTGTGTAGCGAGGCAACTAGCTAAATGTGTTTATTTGAACTTGTGAAAGTATATCTTAGTTCTACACAATTACAATCCATAAAACTTTCAAGTATCTTAACTGACTGACCTTTAGAACATACAGTGTTATTAAATTTGATAAAGACAGATCTGACTATTAAAAATAAATAGGTTTGTATAAAAAACATTTTTTTTAAATGAAAGACATTTAAAAAAATCACCTTTATTAGACATAAGCGACTCAAATTTTATGAGGAGTAACCACTAAAATATGGACTTATTGAGTAAAGTACTGCTTCTGTGCATGTGTAATTGCAAAGCCCTAAACTAGCCTGGTCTACGTTAGTATGTGATGTTCAACCCTTACCTGTGACTGTGACAACAATGTACTGAGGAGTGCTTTGAGCATTTCCAGACTGTGTGGGGGAGCCCTGGATCTCTGCAGTCACATACTGCGTCTGGGCTGGCTGAGTCTGTGCTGTGGACTGGGCTTGACTACCAGCTGCAGGCTTCTGAGTGGTGATGGAAGTGGCTTGATCAGTGGGAGTAGTTTGTCCTGTGGGTGTGACGACAGTGGGAGTGGCAACAGTAGTCTGAATCTCAGCCAGAAACTGAGTGGCAGTTGGAGGGGTGGAGCTGGCGTCAGGTTGCCCCGGTGTGACAGTAACACCAGCCCCCTGGGGTTGGGCTGCCGGCTGGATCTCACCTACGTAGCCTGAGGTGGCCATTACAAGAGCTGGGAATCACCCTAAGAAACAGAAAGAAGTGACTAGTTAGGTATTTCTAGTAACTATTAGGGACGCTCTGAAATTGTCAACCCAAGTTCAAGGTCGAGTTTATTGTCACAAATACAAGGAAATGTTTGTGCCCCAGCTCTCTCATCCTTTGTGTACATAAATAAATATAGACCATCCATTCTATAATATTTAAAGCCCACAACAACCCTTCCAGCCCACATAATAGTAATAACTCACAACTCTCATAACCGTATACCCAGTGCACTCACATGTAACATTGCATACATACTATTTACAAGAAGTGATCACTGCATGTGGGAGAGCATCAGCTATTCAGCAGCCTGACTGCCTGTGGAAAAAAACTGTTACTGAGACGGGTGGTGTGAGATTTGATGCGCAGGATTAATGCTGGAACTGTTTGTGTCCAGGTATTATTTGGTTAGAATAACCTAATGTCATTTGATCTTTCAAGCCACTGTATAATAATTCAGATAGAGACAGGCCAGGGGATAGAGATCTAGTAAGAGTTTTGGTAGGTAGGAGGGATTCCCATTTCCCCATTTTGGAGGATATAGCAGAACAAAATGTAATGAATCACAGCTTCTAGTAAAATATTACTTTTAAAATGTGTAACTAGCAGTACAGAGTAATTCATTAATATTTTGGAGTAGGGAGTCCAACTTGTAAAATGACATGGGCAAATGATGTTTGTTGCATGATCTCTTAAAAGTGAAAATATCAGATGCTGGTCTGATTACTATTTCCCTCCCCCCTGTCTTTTTCTAATAACTTTAATCTGTGGTCAACAGTTCATATCCTAGAGACATTAGGAACATTCTCATTTGTTGCCTAGATGCAAATGAATGAGTAAGAGGAAAGTACTACTGTGGCTGACCTGTTGGTGGTGCAGCTAATGTGGAGATGTGGGGGAGGAGCATTGACGGGAACAAGCATTTCAGTGTCTCATTACCTGTAATGTGATCACATTCACATATGTATACCGGTATGTGAATGGCTGTACACAGTTATGCCTGTAGCACAAGTTGGGAAAATCCCATACCACATTGCTTTAATATTGCAATGCAGGCTGTTGTCATGCTTTATGTCACACACAATTACATGTACACCTACATGTAAGCCTAACCCTTAATTTATGTTTAATACAATATCCTAAATACTAACTTATAAACTTCTTGCCTCTGTTCATCTTTGTTTAACTGACTGAAAAAAGATGGGACAGGCGAAAGGGTTTATTATGACCAATGCTACATCTGTGTTTTCAAAACCAAATGAGGGTTCTTAATCCTTACGTTAATGGTCAATTTGCAGCAAGACACCTTATTACACAATTCCTCGAGTTGCTCACATAACAAATCGGTGAACACGCTCACAACAACTCGGACCTGCAAAGCACCTGCACAACGCCCTCGTTCGCCACGCCCATTAGATGTTAAATGTCCGCCACCTGCCCCACCTTCTTCAACTTTCCATTATCGACAGAACAATATTTCAGTTGCCTGTGATTACAACTCTGCCTCAACAGTAACCCAACAGCCGTTGAGCCGGCTGCTGAAAAAACATAATGTCTTAAACCGTCACATAATGCACGTAAATGATCGTTAAAAAAGACGAGTGACCGTTACTGGTGAGCAGTAGCGAGCGCACGCCTGTCGTGACAGCACTGATACTAGCTATCTAGCAAGGTAGCACGGGCAGCAAGCTAACTGGTCTCTACAACAACCGCCATTTTGTACCTTTTGCATTTGACATCGCCATAACAACGGCCTGCTTGAGTATGCATCTGTGGCTGCGTCGTCATGGCAGGCACAATTCAGTGTCACTGGAATGAGTTGCGGGCACAAACTGCCCCGTTCAAGAAACGGACTCGACTGATTATCAGTACGACGGCTAGCTTGCAGGCTAACCTCAGCTAACACTGGAAGGCAGTTGCCTGTTATGGCTACTGAAACAACAAGGGAAAAAAGCAATAGCACAATTCAGCTGAAGCATAACTGGACATAAAATATTTCCTATATGTTAAGAGCTTCACCTCTGGTTCCACGTGTGTATTTCCCACCGGTAAAATATCTTCCTTTATTTTTATGGCGGATTCAGTTGTTGTTGTTGTTGATTCTCGTTGCTGGGCTCTTGTCGCCAGGGCTACCGTGGCTATGGCGCTTCGTCCTCACCAGGGCAACTGTTGCTACCCACCCGCTCCCTTCCCTCCCCCTTTTTTGCTCTGATTGGCTGTGTACTGCCAAATTGTCTTAAAGTCACAGGAACAGCACATTTTTACTACAAAGCCTTCCACGCCCATTTGTGGAACATCCCTGTCTATCATGGATATTAAATTTTTACAACTAAGGCGGATGCTATGCCAGTAAAAGGAATAGGTTCATCTTAGTGCTTGTCAACATTCTGCAGTTAGTGATTCGATTGTGTCATAGTATAACTATCTAAAATATAAAACAGAGTGACTATAGCCAATACAATTACTACATGTACTACCCATTTGTCTTTGGTGATGATACATCTGTCTGGATACATTTAAACTAAGCTTGTTCAGTGAATGGCCTCAGGGTCTAGCAGTTTGACTTATCGGACAAATAATGAACAGTGATTTGATTCTAGTGACAGTTGTGTTCAACCAAGTCTTCTTCCTTTATACCGTAGATTTATTTTACAAATATGTTGGACACACACTCGCTTCATCTCACTTCAGCAAGGCATTCTAGCTCCAGTACCAGTATTGCAAAGAAGCCAATTTTCTCTCGTTTCTGACTCTTGCCTGTCAAGACTTTTGCATAATGTTATAGGATAAAACACAATACATCTAATTACATGTATTCCTGTGCTATAAAAAGTGTGAACAACCCATTTACCAGCTACTGCCAGCCCTGGATAGCCAGTTGGCAATTTTCTTACCCTAAGTCTCTTTTTATAGTTATGCAGCCGTCATACAACAGAACAGAATATAAATGACAACACCTGCTGAAACACAAAAGGCCTAATTGGTAAATTATTTCAAAAGTACCCATTAAAACAAATTATACAGTATGTAGGACCAAATTATATAAAATTATCTACAGTGCACATTGTCGATACACCACATATTTATAGAAAGTATGGGCCATTGCATTTTCATGTTGCTCCTGTGACCTCCATAGGTCACTTCTGTGACACCGTGTTAATGAAAGTCAGGGTGGACACCCTCCTAAAATGCCATTTTGTTTGCTTGTTATCGTCACATTAATTACAAATTCATCATCCCCATTGTAATTTCCTAAACGAGCGACCTTTGACTATGTGGATACACAGATAAAAATGTGCTTTATTTTTGCCTGACTCATAATAAGACTTCTATGTTATCTGACTTTGAAAATGTCACTGGTCCTGTCTCGGTCCTCCCAGTTCACCTTTTGGCAAAGAGATGACAGAATAAGCGATTTTCAAGAGAAAGGGAAAATGATACATACAGAAGTTATACAGGGTCTTGTGTGAATTAAAAATGGCAAAACTGATGTAAACAATTGTGATATTAGTCATAATGGCCTAAATATATCCCTGTAGTGGTGTCAGCAAGTGTTAAATCTTATCAGGGGAATTCAGGGAAACATCATTTCATGTGTTCAGGCAATGTCAGTTCACCATATGTATTTATCATTTTTTATTTTTGAGAGGAATGACCTTTACAATGCACCTCTTCTTTTAGGAATTAAGATGTAGCTCTATATGTTGAGTATCCTTATGGTGTATTCATTGGTGTCAGCTGCCAATTTGAAGATTCATTTTGCAATTTAAATAAATTATCTGTTTTTATTTTTATTTGCTTTGATTTGTTTGACTAATTTAACTAGCTTATAGAATATCCATGCACAAAACAATCTATGGTATCAGTAGGAGACAAGAGGCCATGATAACTAGTGATTTAACTAGTTATAATGCCACAATATAAAAAAGGAAATTGCCATGCCCTGTGGGAAGCATAGAAATAGAAAGAGTTATAATTTGCCAGTATGCTATAAAAGTTTATTATGTCACATAGTCTCATACTTTTTGCCTTTGGTTGACATTATTAATGTCAATATGCTCCTCATGTTCACACTCACTACATGACCCATGATTATGGAATGTTTTACACATTAAATGTAAGTGGGATCTGATAAAGTCATAATATTGAGGGACATTAAAGGTGACAGAGGTGCTTCTCATGCTGAAACACAATTAGATCATCAAGGCCTCTGACATATTCGTTAATTATGCCACCTTTGGTCTGCTTTTTGTCTCCATAAAGGTCTCTGACTGTATCTCTCTTTCAAATCTGTTCTTCTCTCAGAGAAGGCCTACATGCGCAGTATGTCTCCCTTGCAGGGCTCCAAACCCCTTTATAAACCACGCCTGGGTCACCTGGAAAGTCATAGCTCTTGCAAACAGGGAGACAGAAAGCTAAGTGCTGCTCAAAGCAAAGAATCTCCTGTCATTTTAACCACCTCTATTTTGCACTATTTCTTTGGGGTGCTATGTGGAAAGCTGTGGTTCTGGCTGTATGTCTGCTGGTGGCTGGGGTTCAGCCCATGGAGGACCCAGCATATGGGGTGAAGCTATGTGGCCGTGAGTTCATCCGGGCAGTCATCTTCACTTGCGGAGGCTCACGATGGAGACGGTCACTCAGGAGTGCAGGTGAGAGGCTGAAGGCGCCAAATCTTCACCATTACTGACCTTGTGATGTCTCTTATCTACAATCACTGTTTCATCTGGTGACTATGTATATGATGCTGACTAAAACATTGCTGTATGAGATCTTTCCCCCTAATTTCTAATGTTATGAGATTTGTGATTTCTCTGGGTCCTTGTAAATTAATTGTATGTACATGATGAAACTTCTGTCCTGGTCTCCTTTTGCTCATTTGTGATCATGTGCAATTGTGCAGAAAAGCATGTGCCAATGATAACTTCAACGGAGGTAGAAGAAAATCATGTAATTTTAAGCGCAGATTGAGAGAGAATACTACTAATTACATTTTTATTGAATGTACATGTTGTTTGGTATAGTTGGCTTAGTCAATGTTTACAGTATGGAAAATCTATGCTGGAATCAGAGAGCTATAATTCTCATTTTTAGTGTCATTAGATGTACAGTATTATGTATTAGTAAGTAGGCTAATGTTGTTGTTTTTTTGAGCCTTTGACCCTGAAAGAACTTAATTTTATGCTTGTAAACCAGGTAAATTTGGCATTTCCCCCAGAGATGTCCCTGGGACACTCACTTCCTCCTTCATGCCATCTTCAGCAATTCTTTTAATGACAATACAGATAATGGACAGGGGCAAATTATTATTTGATCTCTGGATGCCAGAGAAAAATGTGTATATTCTCTAATGCTTCGTTTACCCATTTTACTGCAGCAGATGTTTCAGAGGACCCATTCAGCTCCCGCCAGGAGGAGTCCTCAGAGGGCTTAAGTCACAACTCTGCGGTGGAGAGTCTGCTCCAAAGGAACAGAGATTCAAGCTTCCCAACCAGAGACAACCAGGAGGGAGTGTTCAGCAGGCCGACCCGTTCTTTCATCACTGAGGAAATCCTGGAAGCCCTTCGCAAGGCTGACCGCAAGGGCCGGGACGTGGTGGTGGGCTTGTCCAACGCCTGCTGCAAGTGGGGCTGCAGCAAGAGTGAGATCAGCTCCCTTTGCTGAGAGTCGACCTTCATCGAGTGAATACACACATATATTGTATACATAAGTACACAAACAGACACACAAATATATATACACACACACACACACACACACTCATCTTTTTTTCCATCTTTCGTGAATCTTAGGTCATTTTATATCCAGCGTCTTCACTTTCAGTTAAACCAATATAAGTGTTTGAATTGTTGTTTTATTTTTTAGTATCTATGAAGTGTATGGAAAGGGCTGCCATGTGTTCAAAATGTTTATATATAATTCTGTTAAAAAATGTATTCTAGGCTTTTTAATGAACAGCCTTAATCATTCAGTCTTGAACCAAACTGTTTTGTCTTTCCCAACCACTATCATACACATTGTAATAAACTTTTTTTTTTTGCATTAACAGCTGAAAATTGTGTGTCTGAGAATTTAAGGGAATAAAATGCTTTGTTAAGATCATTTGACAACAACTGCATAAAAAGTCACTAATGTCTAATCTTGTTTGTAAATTATAAGTAGATTGTTGGTATTTTGCATTTGTTTCACACAGAGCGCTAAATGGGTTAAAAGTTCAGACCCATAATAAAAAAATGTGTTAAAAGAACCAAATTGTTGCCTTTTTAAGTACAAGTTGAAATCTTGTCTTTCCTCAATTGCCAAGGCTTAAAAATACTGTCACTTCAAGTAAAATATACCTGTCCTGGCATATTTTGCATTTGATGCATTATACTTCCATAAAAACATACTTTGAGACAGTGACATTTTCAGTGATGGAAGAAATATTCAGATCCTTTAAGCAAAAGTACCAACACATGAAAATACTTCATTACAAGTAAAAGTACAGAAGTATTATCAGCAAAATGAAGAATCAAAAGTAAAAGTATCTGCATAAAAATGACCCCTGTAACTGATATGATATTATTATATAGCCTATTACATTATTAGATTGCTCATACTGATGCATCAATTTGTGAGCAGCATTTTAGTGCTGTAACTGGTCAAGGTGGAGCTAGTTTTAACTAGCTTACTTTATGTACAGTTAGGTATTTTAGTCCAGTGGTTCTCAGCCTTGTGGTAGGGCCTTTCCAAAAGGTTACAAGATAAATCTGAGGGGTCATGAGATGGCTAATGGGGTAAGAAAGACTTTTTTCTCTAATCTTGCCTTTGTTTTTGTGAAATAATGGATACATCTCGTTGGGCATTGAATGATTATTTAAATAAAACCATCTCAGAAGTTTGGAGGGGAAAATCACTATTTGGTGGGACTGCTAACAACTCATATACACCTGAAACAGGACAAGGAGCCCCAACCAGACTCTTTTTTTGTAAGGGATTGCAAATTAAAAAGGTTGGGAACCACTAGTTTAATTTTCAACAATGCATTGTATTTCATACGTTTATCATATATCTTTATAATGTAAACTCTTAATCTGAAAAGTAACTATTGTACAGTTAAAAAAAAAACTTAAAACAAAAAGTAATAACAAAAAGTTTGCTTCTGATAAAAAGCCACCAGTGTTGCTTCTATGTGAAGACACTAAATGTAAAACACGTTTTTTGGACGCGCAGCAGCCAGAGTGCAGGAAGGAAGTTGTGTAAAACACTGTACACGTTGTACTGCCACTGTGTGTGTGTGTGTGTGCGTGTGTTTGCTCACGTCATCGGTAATTCCACAAATGGGCGGAGCAACCCGGTAAACTGAACGGACAATTTCAACTTCACAACAAACTTTCTTTTGTAAACCTTATTTTATATCGCTGCAGAATGCACGACAGGAATCTCAGTGTGTCTCATAATGAGGTAAACCATTTATAGTTAATAGCTTTTAATAGTTAGTTAATATAATATAATACAATATTTAGATACTGTACGAACTACACATTTAGCTACTTTCACTTGGTAGTAGAGGTGTTATCGCAGTTCTTTCACGTACCATGTACCGCTTCGTTATTAGCTGATTTCTGTTTGAGTAGATATAACAGGGCGTTGTGTCTGGTAATTAAGACTGTTGGCATGTAGGCTATTTATGCCAAACTACACAGTGTAAGTTATGTTTCGATGCACTGGCTCCACATGTTGGTGATTCTTAAAGCTCACTAATACATTTACTGTGTCAAAAATAGCGGAAAAGTGCTTGGATTTGAGGCATGAATCTGTTACAAACTAACGTTATAGCTTCCGTGGTTGATACATGTGTGTATGTGTGTTTTCCACAGACACTAGAGGCCTGGGTCCAAATGTAATGGCCACATTTGAGACCAGATGGCTTCTGTCCATCTTGCTGGTAAACCTGCCAAATTGTTTTACTCTAGCAGGTAGGCTTATTCAAGGCTTGTGCACATGTTTCTCAAATGCTGTATGAGTTCACTTATTCCTAGGTGCTTGGACTTTGCTTGTGTTCTGTTTTTTTCAACTTTTTGCTACTTCATACTTTTACTCCACTGCATTCAGAGGAAGATATTGCCATTTCTATTACTCTACATTTATTTAACAGCTATATAATACTACTTACATACAAAATACATGATCAACTTGTAAGAAATAATGTTTTGTTAAAGAACAAACTACCCAAGGGTAGATAAAGTATGTCAAATTATTGACATTTCAACCAGCTACAACATTCAAATGGTGCCCATAAGTTAATGCAATATAAAGTTTGTCTAAGCTACACTGAAGGCATTACATCAAGCTTAACATGTTTTAATGAAGGACTCTTTTGCTAAAATATGCAGTTCAGATGCCTATATGTTTTCTCATTTGTAGACTGACCCCATATGCTTTTTGCATTACTGTCTGTATTGAAGAGGAAGTGGGGACGAGGGAAGGGTGCAGTCATTCGGACCCAGACTGTTCAAAGTGTTCATTTCCTGTTAACGTTACTGGCAGCGTGATTCCCTGCAATGCGTTGCGTGCAGCATCAAATTGATCACCGCTAAAAGTGTATAGGCTTACGAGAAATGGGTAAAGGTGACAGTATTGTAATGAAGAGAAAAAAAGGTGTGTGTGTTTGTGGGCGGATGTACGTATAAGTGAATAGGACTCTTTTTTGTATTTTTCTTGTGGTTAAGCTCAGTTTTCTGGCTCTTTTTTCAATCTTCTCTCTCTTTTTGTCTCTTTGCTGTTATGACAGTTACATTTATCTGACTAAAACACTAATGAATATTAATAAGATTTTACATTTAACTTGCACATGTAAAACTGCTTTGACATTAACATGACATTAAATGATGACAATAAATCATTACTGGTTGTTTCAGTTCCCTGTTTGACTTCAGTATGAAGCTTTGTAAGCTCGGGGTTAGGGTTAGGGCTTGAGGGCCAGACCTGGGCCTGGGTAGCTTGTTGTAGGCTGGTCCAAGGCTTAGGGGTTAGAGGGCTGGGCTCTTAGGGCTTGGTCGCCACAAGCCAGTATGAGCTTTGAAGACATTTTAGAGATTTCTTTCAGAAAAGTTTAGTGTTTATTTTGATGTCCTCAGACGAATCACATGCATCTGTTTTATTTTAGCTGTATATTTCTTTGGTTATTCGTTTTTGTGACTCATAATATCCTGGAAGTTTGCCACAAGGACTTAGTACCTTTGCTTGTTGTGACTCATGGTGGTGGCATTTTGGATTAAGCATGTTAATGTTTGCCACTGCCCCTAAGTTCACTGCATTTTTTCGCCACTAAATGATCTAATGGATCTGAGTACAATTAAAGATCTCTTCATGCTAGGCCTAATTCAACAGCACTGCAATAAATCCTACCTTCTCATTTTTGTTACGAGATAATGTCTTATTTTTTTTATGAGTTTTGAAGTACTCTGAACAGATAATCACTTTTGGTTTTATCCCCTACACTCTTTGTTTCTCCAGGTCCTCCTGCTCCTCCCTCTCCTCCTAAGTGCTATATCCCATGTGATGAGAAAAACTGTAGGGTAGATATCCACTGTACTTTGGATCCAAGTCCAGACCCTCAGATCCCCACTAACTACAGCCTGCACTGGGAGCCAGCAAATGCAAAGTAAACACAACCAAAAATATTCCTTGTCTTAGTCATCTGACAAAGCTTTGATGACATTAATCTGCTAACTTTGAGAGAAGCCTTCTGAATTTGTTTTACTGCTCTTGTCTTGTCTTCCAGGGAGGGGCATGTGATCGGTGGGACCAGTTTGAATGGGTTTATCCAACGTGAACAATTTTCCAACGGAGAACTTCGTGTTTGGGTCCAGGCTAAGAACCAGCACGGTTCAGCCATATCTCAAAAGACTGTGTTCTATACAGCAGATATCAGTGAGTCAGTCCTGCACATTCTCGTTCATGAATACAGACACCGCCAACAACGACAACAACAATAATAATATTAATAGTACTTGATGCCTTTCTGACAACTACAATCAAAGTAATTGACCTGTTTCAATGGAAAAAGTTGGTACTGACTTGTAATTTATCTTCAAATGATCGTTTTTGATTTCAGTGATATTTCATATTAAATTGTGTTGGGTTTCTGTCTCTGTTTCTAGTCAAGCCGCCCCCTCCTAAAGTCAACTTGAACCATCAGGAGCCATTAGAGATTAACTGGATTTCCACTTGTGATCATCTGGATCTCTCTTTGGGAGTCTGCGATGTCCGACATCGGACTGAGGCAGACCAAGACTGGCTTGAGGTGTCTTTGGTTTAGGCTTTGTCTTCCACTATTTTTCTTTTTAACATAGTCCACACTGTGTAATGGAGTATGTTGACAGTGAGGGGACAGTGCTGATGAATGAATAAATGAATGAATTAATGTCCTGAAAAAAAAAGGTTAAAATAAAAAAAAGTTAATCTTGCAAGAAAAACTGTTGTTTTGAAATTGAAATTGTTGTTGAAAATTGTTGATTGGCTAAAGCTTTGTCAACTGAATGCATGCTCAAGCTAGTTTTTTCCTTTCTACACAGGTGGAGGGCGGATACCATGGCAGCTATACATTCGACAGTCCGCAGTCCTGCACAGTATATGTATTTCAAGTTCGCTGTTCCTGTGCCGAAGGCTTGATGAGTGACTGGAGTGAAATCCATAGAATACAAAGCACAGAGACGGGTGAGTCCTCGTTTGTGATGTGGTCTCCAAGTTTAGCTTGGCAAAAAACTTGGAAAAGGTTGATAAATGTTTATTGTTTATTCTGTTTGTTTTATGCTATTTTTAACTGTTGAGTTCAAAAGCACTTTAAAGTGTGACATTTTGGAAAATACTTGCTTATGCTTATTCAAGAGTTGAATAAGAAGTGAGCTTTAGCGGTTCTTATGGGCAGATTTTGTTACAGCTGTTTCGTCCTGTTTACAGTCTTCGTGCTAAACTAAGCTAACCAGCTGAACTTACCGTACAGACATGAGAGAGGTATCAACCTTCTCATTTATATCTGAGCAAGAAAGCAAATAACTGTAATTCCCAAATGTTGAACAATACTTGAAGTTGACACATGACCATAATTCCGTTCTTCACTCTATAATCTTAGTTTATGTAGTATTGTGACAGTAATTCTGCAAAGATGAAACAAAAGGCACAATTTAATATAATTTATCTCAACAGTGTCGTCTCCCCCACCAAACAAACTATCCATTTTCTCTGCTAAAACTATGAACCACTGAGTTCCACAAACTGGGTTCTGATTTTGCCATTGTGTCTCTGGTTTTCTCTCCTTCTTGCTGTCTTTTCTTGCTGTCAGCCCCTGTTGGAGAGCTGGATATATGGAGGGACTGTGGGATATCCCCTGCAAGCTTTGACTGTGTTCTGACCTGGAAGGTAGGCAAACAAACTGCCCACAATCATTATTCTCTGGTTGAAATAATGAATAAGAATGAGTCCCACTTTATGCAAACTCATCCCTCGCTATCCTCTCCTTCTCTTCATCTCATCCAGAAGCTTCCTATATTTCAGGCTTGCCGTCTCATTCTGGAATACGAAGTCAGACTGTTTTACAATAACGGCACTGAAGTATTGGTGAATGTGTCCACAACTGAGCCAAGGGGCCAGTTGTTGTGTGATGAGCTGCAATGCCACTTCAATTCCTCTCTAAAGGATGTATCATCAGTCAGTGTATCAGCCTACAACACTCATGGTCCCACAGTGCCTTCTTATCTCGCTATGCCAATACCAGGTATCAATTGCCCAGACTGTCATAAAAGTATGGAAAGCTATTAGTTAAAAGTTATAGTTGAGGTTATGGTCACTGTTTTAAAGTGACTTGTCTCTCTGGAAAATGGCGCTGCGGTAATTATATATTTGTATGATCTAATGCTCTAATTCGTTCATTTGTATTTCTCCTTTTCCTGTGGCTCAGCAGAACTAACAGAGCATTTGTCTCTTGCTAAGGTAAAGAGAAAAATGAGCAGTCTTTGAACCTCAAGATGAATGAAGAGAACCTCACTGTGTCCTGGGATCTGCTCTCTCAGCACTCTGACAACCTGAAGGAATATGTTGTGCAATACAAACAAGCAGGATGTCCTCCAGGCCAAGGATTTGATTGGATTAAAGTGGACAAAAGCCAAAGTTCAGCAATATTTAAAGGTCTGTTTGATGTGGATACTTTCATAGCAATACCGGTAATTAGATTACGTATACAACAACGCTGCCTAAATATTAACATCTAATTGAGTAGAGTAGCAATTAAAACAAAGTTTTAAAGAAACCATCACCCATTGATGACCGCTTACATTTTCATCTTGAAGAGTGAATTCTTAAAAATCACAAGGACTCATTGGAGTACTTTATGGTTGGACTTGTGCTGGCTGTTTTCAAAATGGCTGTCTTACGCTGATGTGTGTCTCCACCTACAGGTCAATTTAAAAAGTACACACCCTACCAAGTCTCACTACTCACAGTATCACACAGCAGTGAAATCCATCACCTTTTATCAGTTATTGGATATTCTCTTCAAGGAAGTAAGTATTTATGCATTGTTCTTTACTTCTTTTAGCTAATTTTGACCTGTCATCTCTCCTCATATCAAATGGAAGATAAACTTGTAATCCTCATGTCCCTTTCTCAATCATTTTTCAGCCCCCTCCAGAGTGCCATCATTTAAGGTGTTTTCCATTGCTGCCACTCACGTGACCCTTCTTTGGGAGCCTGTTCCCCTCTCAAAGCAGAATGGGGTGATCCTGTACTACCAAATAGGAGTAGACAGACAAAGTGGTACATATCAACAATATGTAATACAGTTGTAGTAAAATCAAAGGAAGCCCAAGGGGTTTTTGCAAAGATAGTGTCATAGCAGTGGATCAGATATATTTGTCATCAGATCATTTTTAGCCACGCTAGCATCATGGCTCTTTGGATGACAGTCTGGACCACTTTAGTCCTGACTGACATATCTCAACAACTATCAGATGGATTACCATGACATTTTGTAAAGACATTCAAGGTTCCCAGAGGATAAATCCTACTGACTTTGGTGATCCCATGAACTTTTCTCTAGAGCGCCACCAGCAGGTCAAAGTTCACTTTGTTCACTCACTTATCCTGAGAAAAATCTCACCATCTGTTTGATGGATTGGCACTAAATTTAGTCCAGAGGATGTATCCTTATAACTTTAGTGATCCTCTGACTTTTCATTTAGTGCCACTATGATGTTCATATATGTGGCTTTAAGTAAAATGCCTCAACTATTGGATAGATTGCCATGAAATTTGGTACACAGATTCCTCTCACCCTCACGATGAGTTCTAATAACTTAAGTAAAAACTTAACTTTTTCATCTTGCACCATCATTAAACCAAATTTTTAAATTGTCCAATTTTTTGGTTTATGACTAAATACCTGCAAAATGAATGACATCAGCCTCAGGTGTACTTTGTGTTGAGTGCTAATTAGCAAATGTCACCATGCTAACATGCTAAACTAAAATGATGAAACAAAGTGGTAGTTAACAAACTAAAGTAATACTATAGTTAGTTTGGTGTGTCTCTGTCAGCTGTTCTCTGATTACTTAACCTCACTCCAAACAATTTGTCTCTCCTCTAGTGTACAATGTGAGTGCATCCCCACAGCATGAAAATAAGACTTATGAGCTGCGACATCTTAGTCCAGGACAGGAGCATGAGGTGTGGATAAAAGCTGTGACTGCGGCCGGGCCTGGAGCAAATGCCACCACAAGGTTCAAAACCAAGCACCACGAAAGTTTTGGTATTGCATCACATCTTAACTATTTTCTTGTTGCATGTGACGAGTTTAGGATGAGCTGTATGAGTGTGAAGAGTTTTTAAGAGGTGTAATTGGATATTTCTTACAACATAACAGGTGGATTAATCATATTCAAGTTTTAATTATTTTGTCTCTCTCTTTCTCTCTCTCTCTTTTTCAGAACTATTAATACCAGCCGTGTTTGGAATAATAATTATTCTGGCTGTAATATGCTTTTCTGTTGTTTTATTCAGGTGAGATAATCATCTTTACAACTTGTCTTTTACTTATGTTATACTTCTGAAGCTCTGCTCTCCTATCTCTGATCTATAGATGTGGTACATCACAATTGTTTTCCTTTTTGTTGATAAATACTTTGACAATCACACCAGAATGTGGTGTTATCCATTCTCAACGAATCTGTAATAACTTAAGACTTTAAGAAATACTTTTACAAGCAAAAAACTATGATTATTATAATCAACACTGAAGCTCAAGAATACATTAAGGTATATGTATTTTTAAAAATTGATCTTCAAGATTGTGGAGAGTTAATGTGATTGCGAGGGGTGTCTTGTGTTTTTTTTTACTCTTATGTGTCTGTCAGTGCTTGTCGAGGAGAAAACAAAGCGTGCCCGCTGGTGCATCCGTGTTTCTATGAGAAAGTGCCAGATCCTCGCAATAGCCACATTTTCAGACAGATGAAGCACCAGGTGAGAGACTGACCGAAATGATAGCACTTCTTTGTCATCTGTGATCTGTGGTCTAATCTCGGAACAGGGTTTACACTGATTGTTGATCCTGAGTAATGCCATTATTTTTGCCATTCCACTGGTAACTGCTTATCCCGTTTACAACTACACGCTCACTAATGTAGTCAAGTCCTAGTTTGTTACTGTGCATTACCAAAATGCAAAAAAAATGTCTCTGTGTGATCTTCCTGTAGATTAATGACCCCTTGACTTGGATCTGCTTACCCGTCTCTGAGCCACATCCCAAGATCTCTCTGTTGGAGGTTATGGAAATCCAGCCCGGGGCTTTCAAGTCCTCCCTGGAGAAAACCTCAGACCCTGACGGATTAACTAGGCCAGTGGTCGGAGATGGGTGCTCACAGATGGACTACCAAGATGATCAGAGGGAGGATGCTGTCACAGAGGAGTGTCATAGGACAGACCACAGATATGGAAGAGAGGAGTACAGCAAAATGGTTGACTCCGATGAGGAGAGGGACAGGGAGGAGGAGGACAGGGAGGATTGTTGGAGCTCATCAGAGGAAGAACAGTTCACGTCAGGTTACGAAAAGCACTTCATGCCCACTGCTTTGGAAATACTGGAAGTTTGATGATGTCTCCACATTCATCTCAGATGTGTGTTTTTTTTAAATATGCAGAACATTTTCAATGTGGAAATGTGATTATAGATGATGACCCTCTGGACAGGCTTCTGTAGCCTCTCTCAGCAGGAGGGCGGACTCAGGTCATTGGATTTGTCTATGAAAGCAAATGACAGCCAGCCAGTCCCTCTCTCAACCCTGGCTTCCATCCTTTGCATTTGTTTGCTTTGGTATTTGGTTTGGCTACATTTGATTAGACACCTTCCCTGAATGCATACATCTGTAAATCAGAAATGCCCCTATATAACCCCAATTGATTTAAAAGCTACAAAGCTACAATAACTATTGCTATTTTGAACCTACTAAATTTAAATGTTAGCATATCAGGTGCTATTTCATGTATCCATTTTTTTACATTGTACATTTGACATACGTGCAACTGTCATATATGATTAAATAAACATTTTTAATAAGGGTCTGGCCTCAGAGTTTTTAACTTATTCAAGTCAGTTCACACATCCATGCTGGTGGAATATGGTACAGTATGTGTCAGCACAGTTCCCATACAGTACAATCATCACACAGCCATAATAAAGTATTACATCTAATAATAAAGCACATAAAGCCACAATACATAACTCATACATTTATAAGATACACTCTTACAAATCATCTTCTGTACATCCTACCTATTAATAAAAATTACATGATCATTTGAACTCTTTTAAGCTAATAACTAGGCATACGTTTCTAAAATGTCAAATTCCAAAAAAATTCCAATTTTTATTTTTTTATTGAACACGTTTCATACGATCTTTGATTAAAAAAAAGACTAGATTGAAGACATTGGCATATTCATTCATTTTGGTGCGTCGCAACTGATGTATGTTTATTCTGTACCATTATTTTCAAAATGTGACCTGTAATCTCGCGTAGTTAGAGAAATGTGTACTCAACAGAAGCCGCCATAGGTCAATTTCAATCGGCGTGCTCATTTGAACAAGAGGAACCGCTACGAAACACGGGAGAGGAGCGGCCCAGTACTGATAATTCAACTTTCAAGTCAATATTGTACGTACAATATTGGTACGCTTGTACTTTGACAAACATTTTAGACATATTACATCGATCTGATCGCCTCATCGGGTAAGGTGTTCTGATAAAGCGAATATCAAAGCAACTGTCCGTTATATAGCATTAGCATGGCTAGTAGCATTAGCGTTGTCAGTCAAATGCTGTGCTCATACGGCTTAGCGGCTAACGCCAGCTTGCAAAACGTGTTCACCAAGTTTGTTCATATTATTATCTGTCAGCAATGTATTAACCGCGATGCCCTACATGTCCATTCAGATGTTAACTTTTCCTATAAGGATGAGTTCATACAGGACTTCCTTTGGTTCGCAGATGGCGGTATTTGCCTATTTTTATGCCGGGCACATTGTGACCACCCAGCCTGGAACTGCCCTGTCGACCAGGCCTTAGCAAGAAGGGCAACTTTGGTAGCATCAGGTCAACTGTGTATATACATCTTCAGTGGTGCGTAACTAACCGATAAGTTAATCGATAATGCACGTTATTATGGGAGTAAACTAACCAGTGCAGTCAAGTGTAACTAGTTAAGGTAAATCACACGGACTGTTAGCTTTGAACCGGACAAGGCGGCCCTGCTACATAGCTAGCTATAACTTGTTCCCCGACAACTTTTCTCGCACTCTGACCAACCACAGTTGAACACGACCCCTCGGGTAAATCGCGAGTTTCGGGTGTTGCCATTTGAACGAGAAATATTGAAGCACAAAGCGTTTCTGTAATGTAGACCAACAGGCCGGGTGGCGTGGGGGTAGGATTAACTTGGAGCGGTTAAGCTGGGTCACAGAGATTTTAGCTGGTCGTGTTGTCTAATGTCCTCGTTTTTGTGCCGCAAGCTGATTTCCAATTACAATTTTAGGTTTTGGCATACTGGGATTCTGAGGCCAACCGCTGCTACGTGTTTATTTTACCCCTCAAATTACCTCTTACCAAACTCTAGTGGGCCCATGTGCACCTTCAACTTCCTACATATATACCATTTGGTTTATTTATTGGCCCTTTTAGTAGTGTATTGCAGTGACTAGTTGTAAAAGTACACAGCAGAGGACCATCAAATGATGTTTATACAGTAATTACCAAAGATATTTTATACTTTATATAGAATCCTATGATAGAAGATATGGTTAAATGCACCTGGACATAAAGTCTGGTGGTAGAGAAGTTCTACAGATTAGTTCAAAAGTCTGTGCTTTGCATTAGGAATCTTTATAACATAATGCATACATATGCATGTGGACTGGAGATGATGCATTAAAAACATCTGACTTCCACTGATGGTGTTTGTATTCATACTGTCTGATCCAGAGACCACTTGCTTACCTATTTCTCCCTATTCCTACTTTAGTAATCTATGTAAATTATATGAATACACTGGAAAACATGTATAGAACAAAATGAATATGTAGATTAATTTTTGTGTGTGTGTGTGTTCTTCAGGATGGAGTGGCAGCCAGATGAGCAGGGACTTCAGCAGGTCCTCCAGCTGCTCAAAGACTCGCAGTCACCCAACACAGTCACGCAGAGAGCTGTCCAACAAGTATCCTACTACAATGTAATCTGATGGTGGGCATAGTAAAGCTAGTTAATGGTACTTTTCTAAATTGTTCCCCTCTAATGACATACATGATTTTACGCTAGTGCCAAGTGCAAAGGGATTTTAAACTGTACCATGTTAATTTATTGTTACTTCTGCCATATTATCAAGCTGGAAGTTGAGTGTTTCCCACATGTTGAGGATTATTCGGTCGTTGCCTAGAGTGGAGTGGAGGGGGTGGCCAGTTGTTCATGTGCTGGTAGCAAGCCTCCGATATCTGACACTGGAGTCAGCTGCAAAGCAGGGGAAGTCTTTTTTCCCCAAGTATACAGTTCCACTTAAATGCACTTTTGTTGCAGACTTTTAAATCTCTTCACACATTTCAATTGTATTTATGCACAGAATTATTTAAAAAAACAAACTATAAAAATATTTTTGGTTGATGAAAAATCTATTTGGGTGATCCACCCAAACATATTTTATATGTGGAAAACACTGGTGGTTCCTTTTTAGAGGAACATGTCATTCTTTTTTGTTCATTACTTGGAGATCAAAACTTAGTTTCTTAATTTTAGAAGCTCAAAGTGAAATGGTCCTTAACTGCCATGCTAGAAACTTGAACAACTCAACCAGTTCCCTGACTTCAACAACTATCTCATCTTTGTCCTCACACGACTCAAAACTGAAGGTGAGTAGCCAGATGTTTTCCCCTATTATGTACTTAACACTTCTGTTACATAATTGTAACAGTGCAACTTTATAAACCTAGAACAGTATAATACAAAATTGCACAAGCTTAAAAAAATATACTGAATGAATGTCTTTGGTTATAGTTAGGAAGTGATGTGTAGTGACAGGCTACCGTATCTAAGAATGATCCTGATCAGTTCCACACTGTGAGGCATACTGATTTTAAATTGAAAAAAGAAAAGGAGAACTGCTTTGTATTTGATCTGTTGTTGGTATTGGCCAAAACCTTGAGTTTAGGTATAACTCAGAACTGGTATCTGGACAGGAAAATATCGGATTGGTGCATCTCTACTGGTTATCAGGATATATTTGAATAATGTAAAAAAAATAAAATAAAGTAAAATCAGGGATTTGCTCACCTTTATCCAACATCGTAACAACAATGTTCCAAATGCACACTGACGTTATTTGTTGTTTGGTTGTCTCTCAACTTTTCGGTACCTTTCCTCTTTTCTCTTCATCTCCTCAGACGAGCCGACTCGCTCTCTGAGCGGTCTGATACTGAAGAACAATGTTAAGGCCCACTACCAGAACTTCCCCTCAGCTGTTGCTGATTTTATCAAGCAGGAATGTCTCAACAACATTGGTGACCCCTCGCCGCTCATCCGTGCCACCATTGGTGAGTTTGTACATTTTGTGGGCGTTGTGTCGGCGTGTGGCTGTAATTGTGTTATCCATCACCAATTATTTTTGAGGGCTAGCTTCCATCCACACACCCAATACACCTACTCCTCCCCCACTTTCCTTCTGTTACCCTCTGGAGATGATGCATAAAATCACCTGAGTGACTGTGAAGGTATTTGTATTCATACTGTCTGATCCAGAGCTGCTGCTAAGACAACTGCTTATGGTCCCGTTAATTATAAATCACTATCTGAAGTCTGGTATTTTCTGTCCCTCTCTTGCTCGTCTAGGCATCCTGATCACTACTATTGCCTCCAAGGGAGAGTTACAAACATGGCCTGAGTTGCTGCCCCAGCTCTGCAACTTGCTCAACTCAGAAGACTACAACACCTGCGAGGTCTGCACTTACCTACTCTGTCCTTATTCTTTTGTCTTTTTTATGCTATAAAAGGCAGGGAAGTCACTTTTCTTTAAAGCCCTACACACCCACACAGGTGTTTTCAATTATTCTGGCTCATTATATCTCTTGAATGTGGGCATAGCCATACCAAACTTCAAATACAGATTAAAACTATTAAGGTTTCATTTGTTCCACCCTGGCAGATGCAACAAAATGAACAGTAGAGTGAGGAAGATGTCAATCAAGCATAGTTTGTACATGTCTCCTGAGAAGAGGTCTAATCAGGCAAAATAAGTGAAAACACCTGTGTGGGCGGACCATGGGTGTGCAGAGCAATCTTTATAATGTTGGCATGTAAAAGCAGGAATGAGCATGATCTGATTTCTTTTTTTTTTTTTTTTTTTTGGGATGATTTATGTTTAATGTTCAATGTTTTGAATCATTTAAGTGACACTGTATGAAACATTGAGAATTATTTTTCAAACATCACTTGGGAGAGCAGCAGTCCTTTTGAGAGGCGGAGTATCTTCAATATGGAGTTAGATGTTCATTTCGATAGCATTTTTTGACATATAGGGAAGGCACAGGTGTAACTAATAATATTAATGATTGCCCTCTAGATGCGCTTGTTAGCCTGCATATGCAGTATATGACCCCTGGAACTGGCATACCTGAATGGAAAATAGGCATGATTAGCTCGTCAGTTTTATTTTGTGTAGGAACCACTGAAATCCTCTCAATTTTCAAAATAATGACAAATAAAATAGAAATTTTATAAGTTGCACCTCCTGTGTTCGACATATAAAATCGTCCACTGTGAGAAAGAGCTATTGACTGAGAAAAGGTTTGCATTTGTGACATAAAATTATTTCTGTAAACATTCAGCTGAAAAGCAAAGTCTGCACTGCGCATTCAGTACTTCTGCTTCAGTTGTATTTTCTGATGCAGTCTCATTCTCTCCTCTGTGTCCCTGTATGTTTGCGTTTGATTTGACAGCTTCTCTGTGTATGTCCGTGTCTCAGGGCTCGTTTGGAGCACTACAGAAGATCTGCGAGGACTCGTCGGAGCTGCTGGACAGCGACGCTCTGAACAGACCCCTGAACATTATGATACCTAAATTCCTTCAGTTCTTCAAGCACTGCAGCCCCAAGATTAGGTACAGGAGAGAAAGGGGCTAATTTCTGATTGTTGTCTGTCATTAGCATCTGGGCGTGATGCATAATATAACATCTGACTGACCATGAAGGTGTTTGTATTCATACTGTCTGATCCAGATATTCTGATCTTACCGCTCACACTGACGTACCACTTAATTAATTAAACTTACACTGTAAGTGGCATTTAAAGGTTTCCTGGCTCAGAAAGAACTATGGGTGGTGTTTCAGTGTTGCAAGTATGACTTTGTCATTTTGGCCAACACACAAATTAATAGTAGGGTTTTTGTTTATCACGCTAACATGAGCGCCGTGCAAGTTGAGGTGTTGGCTTTTTAAATACATGTTCTTCATTTTTTGTATGTGTGAAAGAGGACCAAATGATATAGGTTGTTAAACTGAGACATTGTGCATTTTAACACACTCTCTTTCATCACTAATCCACTTCTCTGGTTGGCTCGACTGTCAAGATATTACACTGGCTTGATCAATTTTCTTGTCGTCCCTGCAGGTCCCATGCCATAGCCTGTGTAAACCAGTTCATCATTGGCAGAGCCCAAGCCCTAATGGACAACATCGACACCTTCATAGAGGTGAGCTGTGTGTTTGAATAGCAGACCAGAGAAAGTTGTTTGTCATTCCCTCCTTTTTGAAATTTGCTTTGTCCACCCATTTTACTTGTTCACCCCAATCCTGATTTTTTTTTTTTAAACCTTTTTTTATGAATAATTTCTTCCTTTGTTTAGAGCCTGTTTGCGCTGGCAGCAGATGAGGACTCTGAAGTTCGAAAGAATGTGTGCCGAGCCCTGGTCATGTTACTGGAGGTCCGCATTGACCGTCTCATCCCCCATATGCACAGCATCATCCAGGTAAATGTTGGACAACTGCCCAATCAGCTGTGGGCCTTGTGTACGTCCACGTAATTAGACGTGGGAGAACATTTAGATCACATACATATTTCACTCCACTCTGATTTAAGTAGACTTGCATCTGGAAATGATGAAAAACCCAGCTCATTGATTTACAATGATACCTATAGTTCCTATTGTTTCTGATCCAGATTTGCCAGGGCTCTGTGCTAGGCTCAATTGCAGAATAGCAGTGTTTTTCTCTCAGCCCCCACTCATTTTTTGATGTGTCAGCTCACACCTTCCCAGTCTCAAACACATACTTTTCTCATCTCCTGCAGTACATGCTGCAGAGAACCCAGGACCCTGATGAGAACGTGGCTCTGGAGGCCTGCGAGTTTTGGCTGACTTTAGCAGAGCAACCCATCTGTAAGGAGATGCTGTCTGGACACCTGGTGCAGTGAGTAGCATATTAACTACTGTTAATGCAATGTGTGTTATGTGTTGATGATGCCAGATGACAAACATGATCAGCATGAACCTCGGTTGATATATTACATGCCTGGGTGATTTTCAGTTTTTTTTAATATAATGTGAAAGATTTGGTTTGACCAAGCAAGTCTCCTCCTTCTCTCCCCCTTTAATATAGACTGACACCTATCTTGGTAAATGGGATGAAGTATTCAGAGATAGACATCATACTATTAAAGGTGAGCTATCTTTGTTCTTGTACAGTTTTACAATACCCTCTCATTCAGAAATATGCCCTTACATGCGCTGCAACCAGAGGTCTGTATAGCATAATACTGGAGGAAGATGATGATGATTTATAACTGGCCCTGGGACTATTTTTAAAAGTGTGTCTCTAAAGGTACATATGATGAAATAGCTGAAGTAAAAATGGTGTTTTTTTGTCCAGGGTGATGTGGAGGAGGACGAGGCAGTACCGGATAGCGATCAGGACATCAAGCCCCGTTTCCACAAGTCGCGCACCGTCACCTTGCAGCACGAAGGAGGGGAGGGTGAGGAGGGTGAGGACATCGAAGATGACGATGACGATGATGACGACACGTTGTCTGACTGGAACCTGCGTAAGTGACGGAGAAATGCGGTTACAGAGACTTTCCAAAATGTGGAAAGGGGCATTCTGATGACTTGGCAGTATTGTACATTTTGTCAGGCTTTGAGTCTGAATCCATCTGGTGTCTATTTGAATGTCATCTCCAGTCTTTCACACCTCTCTGCAGGTTGTACATTAATTTTAATAAAAGTAGAATGTTGGTATTTCATAGGAGATTGGCATATAAACTCCCCAAATGGGAGCATAGGTTTAACACTAACAAAAACACTGGAGTGGAAACTTAGTTTTGAAAGCCCAGATGTCATGTAGAGTTTTATAAAACTAAAACATCTTCTGCTGTCAGGTCACCTGTAATACAAAGAACCAGCGGGTTGGGGGTTTAAGAGAGATTGTAATTGGGCTTTTCTTTTTGATGTAGGAAAGTGTTCGGCCGCAGCACTGGACGTGCTGGCCAACGTGTTCCGCGATGAGCTGCTGCCCCACCTCCTGCCGCTCCTGAAAGGCTTGCTCTTCCACCCTGACTGGGTTATCAAGGAGTCTGGCATCCTGGTGCTGGGGGCCATAGCTGAGGGTAAGACTCGCAGGACTAGAGTTCTCACAGAAACTACAGATTTATTGTCGGAGATGCCACAAGCTATCTGGAAATGATGAAAAACCCAGCTCATTGATTTACAATGATACCTACAGTTCCTATTGTTTCTGATACAGATTTGCAGAGCCTCTGTGCTAGGCTGTTGCACAATAGTGGTATTTTTGGAACTTGTCCTTTCCCCTTGTAATTTTCTTGTTGGCTCCTCTCTCCATGCCTCAGGCTGCATGCAGGGCATGGTACCCTACCTGCCGGAGCTGATCCCCCACCTCATCCAGTGTCTATGCGACAAAAAGGCCCTGGTGCGCTCCATTGCCTGCTGGACCCTGAGTCGCTATGCACATTGGGTGGTCTCCCAGCCCCCTGACTCCTACCTCAAACCCCTTATGACAGAGCTTCTTAAACGTATCCTGGACGGCAACAAGAGGGTGCAGGAGGCCGCCTGCAGGTGAGCAGCATCATACTCGTCCCCTCTTTTGTATGTGGATATGATGAAAATCCCAGCTCATTGATTAACAATGATACACTTTGTTCCCATATTATTCTCTGATCCACATCCTGCATTTTTATCATTCCTAGACTGGAAGAACCATATATATATATATATATATATATATATATATATATATCAAATATTAATATGTCGTCCATCTTGGTTTTTCTCTTAGCGCGTTTGCCACCCTGGAGGAGGAGGCGTGCACAGAGCTGGTGCCCTACCTGAGCTTTATCCTGGACACACTGGTGTTTGCCTTTGGGAAGTACCAGCACAAGAATCTCCTCATTCTCTATGATGCCATTGGAACACTTGCAGATTCAGTGGGTCACCACCTCAATCAGCCTGTAAGTGCCTGTGAAATTTAGATCTGCACTCTGTGTTTTTCACCACATGCAAGATCATACTGAGAGAGAGCCCCCACCCATTTTTCTTATAAAATAGGTTTAATAGTTTGTTTTTGCCCCTAACTGAGCTTTAGCTAATGGAATGATCATTGCACACAAATACCGTTTAAAGGAATAGGTCACCATTTTGAAGATTGATGCCACTCATTTGTTTTACACTTCGGTTTTTGTGCGGATTAAACAAACAAGATATAACGCTAATAAGCGAGTTTATAGGTGCTAGCATGCGGCCTTTGTTATCATTGGACTGAGTCAGGCTAGCTGTTTCCAGTCTATATGAGAGTGGTGTGGATCTTCTCATCTAACTCTGCAAATAAAGCAAAAAAAATTACATTATGTTTTGTGTTTAGACCTTTTAATCATACGTCTTTGTTGAAGAGTTTAAAAAGTGAGGGAAACCCTGATCTTACTAATTCATATCGTTTCTCAGGAGTACATTCAGAAGTTGATGCCCCCCCTTATTGCCAAGTGGAACGAGCTGAAGGACGAAGACAAGGATCTCTTCCCATTACTAGAGGTGAGAAGATGATTTTTAATGCAATACTTGTACTACTGGAGGTTTTTATTCAATCAGGCACATTTTCCTGACGCACTGACCCACGCTGGGTTTAGATTATATCTGAGCTTTTTCCATAATAATAGCTCTCACACTGAAATGTCACAGAAAATAATAGTGGTTGCTCTAAGGAGACTCTCTTGCCAAAATACAATGACATTGGTTTTTGACTGCTTTTGTCATTATTGGGCGTACACCCCAAACAACAAATTGTGCCTGTCTGTCGTTCTTACAAGTCATCTTTGTGTTTCTTCCAGTGTCTGTCTTCAGTAGCCACCGCCCTGCAGAGTGGGTTCCTGCCTTACTGTGAGCCTGTCTACCAGCGCTGTGTCACACTAGTCCAGAAGACACTAGCTCAGGCTATGGTGAGAACGCAAACACACACGCCACACAAAATAAATGTGTTGTGTATTTAGTGATCTTTTTTCAGAGGCAAAGAGACAGTGAAACTTGTCTGCTTTGTCTGTACAGATGTACAACCAACACCCAGACCAGTATGAGGCTCCTGACAAGGATTTTATGATTGTGGCCTTGGATCTGCTGAGCGGCCTGGCTGAGGGTTTGGGGGGTCATGTGGAACAGCTAGTGGCACGCTCTAACATCATGACCCTGCTTTTCCAGTGCATGCAGGTATGAGGGCGTGCTTTTTTTGTTTGTTTTTCAACCAAACATCTATCAGGACAGTTTTATTCATTCATATTTACTGTGCAAGTATAACACTACGCTGTCTGGTTTGTGTTGCCAGGATACTATGCCTGAGGTGAGGCAAAGCTCCTTTGCTTTGCTGGGTGATCTAACCAAGGCGTGCTTCCCCCATGTTAAGCCCTGCATTGGTGAGTGTGCTTTATCAGAGCACTGACTAATTCCGCATCACATGTCCTCCACATTTTGGCTATCAGGGAGCACCCAGCATTGACTGATTGTGATAGCTGTTGTAGCCACAGATAGTCCGTCTTGAATGAGGGACTATTGCAGATGGGAGGTTGTAAAGGAGTTTTGTTTTTGTGTGTGCGTGTGTGTGTGTGAGAGAGAGAGAGGGAGAGAGAGAGATTGGAAGTCACTCTGTTTGTATTGTAACCAGTGTGTGTCCATGTCCTCCCTCCAGCTGAGTTCATGCCCATCCTGGGGCTCAACCTGAACCCAGAGTTTATCTCAGTGTGTAACAACGCTACCTGGGCCATTGGAGAGATCTCCATGCAAATGGGTGAGTGGGTGAGAAAGCAGGTTGCACTTACTGTTAATGCTTTTTCTGTTTCCTTTTTGGTTGCGTTCACTAAAAAACAAGTGCCCAGTATCTGGATATGATGAAACACCCAGCTCATTGACACACAATGATACATTTTGTTCCCATAACATTTTCTGATCCAGACATTGCACACCTCATGTTGCTTTCCGAGGTTCTAGGTGGCATAGTTGAGTGCTTGCATGGAGTTTACGTGTGCAAGCTCGTGTGTGATTCAGTGTAACAAATGCAAACCGATCTGCAAGTCTGTGAAAACCACACTGCCTTTGTCTTTCCCTTTGCCGTTAATTGTGATTCTTGGAACTTGGCAGAACATTTTCCACAGTTCACTACTGGCAGAACAGTTGTAGAATATTTTTCAGACTATTATATGCAATTACGATTTTGGCAAACTTTGCCTGATTGTGAAAGTGGGGTCATGCAGTGCGGTTCCCCTTTTGCCTGTTGTAACACTTGTGCCGTGAAATGACGTAGCACAGAAAACGAACCTCATTATGCTTGCGTATATTGTGTGAACACGTGCGTGCGTGCATGCCTGGCAAGCCATTGTGCACGATCCAGTCAGCCCAGTGACACTCTGTGTGATCTCCTTACAGGCACAAGTGTCGAGCAGCAAACAAGGGATTGTCTTGGTGAGCCTATCTTTTAGACCAAACACTGCAAAATCAAATGAGATTTTTCTTTCAGAGATGTTGAGAATTACCACCTCCTTATTATACAAACTGCCCAAAGAATCACATAAAGACTATACAATTACTTTAGTTGTGCTCACTCCTGTATTGATTGCATCAACACTTTGTCAACTTTTTGTCGTAGCTGTCGTAAGGATTGAATTCATCCTGTAAAAAATGGAAATTTTGTGAACGTTGCTCATTCTGCCACAGCGATCAATAGATGAAGAACATGCATTTAGTATCAGAGCAGAAAGGTGAGGTAGTTAAATGATGATGATAAACTGAACTGCTGTCTGGCGTTTGACCATTGCGGTTAATACATAATTCAGTCTATTTAAACCTCGGAGGGCCGGGAAACGAGCAGTCCACCATGTCTTCAAACCTCTGCTGGTCAGCCGTGTATTAAGCTGAGGCACCAACTTAAGGTGACAGATTTGTTAAACGGCTATTTTAATGCCATAGTATTTTTGTATTTGCAAAAGGACTTTCATATCTGTCAGTGAGAGTTTAAATTTAGTATCGGACTTGGGCATAAGACAAAATATTGTGTTGAAATTCACTATACAAAATTATTGCAAAACGTGTTTAGTGAAATTATTATAGCTTTATAGGCCTGTTAAGTGTGAGTAAGCGTGCATAACG
Organism: Macquaria ambigua; assembly: GCA_008360985.2. Taxonomy (NCBI): domain Eukaryota; kingdom Metazoa; phylum Chordata; class Actinopteri; order Centrarchiformes; family Percichthyidae; genus Macquaria; species Macquaria ambigua. The sequence goes on along the minus strand of VMKM01000409.1, from coordinate 165,195 downwards.
GTGTGCAAATGCACATTGATATTGTCAGTTTGAAAGTCATGTTGCATAATAAATGCAGTGAAGCATTCTCAATGTTTTACAACAAACTAAGCATGGTCATTGGAACATTTCTCTTAATTTCCGTTTTTATAAATTGAGAAAAAATGATTGGATTGAATTCTTAAACTTTCCTTTATTTAATAAATTGATACACCATTGGTTAGATTTTATTAAGGCCTTGAAACCTTTTTTCAGTTTCTTGCTATGACTGATGGAGTTCCACGTGAACACAGTAATCTGCCATAGTTAAAACAGTGTTGGTTATTTCACATGGGTTTTCTGTATTTATGTTTTTCTCTGTGCTGCTCTTACTGGTTCGAAGTGGGCGAGGCTCAGTGTCTCATGTCTGATTGGCATCAAAGTCAAAACTGCAACATTGTGGCCCATTTTCCTCAGATGGTTGATGGAGTGCTCGCTTTCTGCTTTGTAACTGTAGGTGCAGAGATGCAGCCTTATGTGGGCATGGTTCTGCCACACCTGGTGGAGATCATCAATAGACCAAACACACCCAAGACTCTGCTGGAAAACACAGGTACACACACAGTATAAGTTGGGATGTGTTCAGACGTCGGAAAGCATCTGATGGGGAGTTGAGGTGAATTGTTTTTCTTTTCTCCTTGTGTGCAGCCATTACGATTGGCAGACTGGGTTATGTCTGTCCCCAGGAAGTGGCACCACAGCTGCAGCAATTCATTAGACCATGGTGAGTCATATTTGTGAACATTATTATTATCTGGATACCATGAAATGCCCAGCTTATTGATTTTAAAATAAGTATAATTCTTTCTTATATTTTCTGGTCCAAAGCCCAAAATCAGTTTAGAAAACTCTGGATATGATGAAACACCCAGCTCATTGACACAAAATGATACATTTTGTTCCCATAATATTTTCTGATCCAGATATCGCACACCTCATATTGCTCAAGGCTTTAGATGGCACAGTTTGAGCGCTTGCATGCAGGTTTACATGCAGGGGGGAAATACATTTTAGCCTATCATATACAAGGGGAAACGTGAGTCAGTTAAAGACCCAGAGCAACTGAATTGATTAGCACCTTTGTCTCCTTGTTGTATCTCTTCTCAGGTGCACATCGTTGAGGAATATCAGAGATAATGAGGAGAAGGACTCGGCCTTCAGGGGAATCTGTGTGATGATTGGTGTCAACCCTGCAGGGGTGGTGCAGGTGAGGTGATATGCTTTAAAGCTGTTGGGGTTACAGGGGTTAGAGAGATAGGGAAGCTCTACCTCACTGTGTAGTTAAGTAACAAGTCCTCTCTGTCCAGGATTTCATTTTCTTCTGTGACGCTGTGGCTTCCTGGGTCAACCCCAAGGATGACCTGAGAGACATGTTTTATAAGGTGAGTGCCATATTAAAAGGAATTACCATATCACTGATCCCATCTTGTCAAACACATTGATCTGATGGATGGACCTTAGCTTATTTTAGATGACTAGTGTTATCATTAAAGTGTTCCCTCCCCACGTCTAGTGCTGGCTCACCACATTCTATGATGATCACTTATCAGACATTCGAAATCTGATTACATGGTGCGGATGATTTTTGAGTCTGAGAAGTGTGGGCAGAGCTTTCTGTTTGGGGAGGGAGAGCAGTTGTTCCTAAACACAAAACTGGGAAATTTTCACATTCAAGATGGCATAAGTAATAATTTAAGTCGATTAGTCCAGGTGTCCAGTGGATGTTGACAGTTAACTGTTTGCTAAATCCCTCCCCTGAACTGTGATTGTCCAATCATAGCTTAGCAAACGTAACGAGGCACAGCAGGTCTGTCAAGCTTTGTATTTCTCTACATGCCGAAGCTTTGAACATTGGGTTCTACTTGGAGCAATTGGCATCTAAAGAGTTTGGAGGTCTGTATTAATATTTATTTGCAATCCGAGTTTAGGGTAAAGTTAGCAGCTCTGTCCTGCTCTTTAGTGCACTTGGGGAAATTGACACTCCAGCAACCCCAGCCAACATAACCGAGATAGTGTTACCTCCTCCAAACACATTAGTCAGAGACTGTGTTTTGAATCAACGTATTGAGCTTATGTTAGTTTAATTATCTTCTTCAAAAATTACTGGAAAAGGTTTGAGTGGTAAATCTGCCACTGTTGTCATTGTAAACTGATGTACTGTTTAGAGCTTAGTCAGCCTCCATGATGGTTGTCTTTTGTCTTTTCCAAGATCTTGCATGGCTTCAAGGACCAGGTCGGGGAAGAGAACTGGCAGCAGTTCTCTGAGCAGTTTCCTCCTCTGCTGAAGGAGCGCCTGTCGGCCTGTTACGGCGTCTAACCCAACCACCCCCTGGTCCACACAGGACACCAACCTGTTAGGTATGTCCAGCAAAAGGATCTGCATCACAAACATACAACCTACCCCCAGACCCCCTTCTGGAAATGATGAAACTCCCAGCTCATTGATAGCAATGATACATTTTGTTCCCAAATAAATTTTCTGATCCAGAATCACACTTTTCACCCACACCACTGCATCCGTTTGACCCCTGAACCATTCATATCACCTCCACATTTACTAGTTGTTCATAAAATGTGATTTTAATCTCTTGTGCCTGTTTGTCTTTTTCCCCAGGTTAATGTAGGGGAGGGTTACTGGGGAACTCATTGCACTGCCCAGATTGTGGGGAGAAACGAGAGCTGGAGGGATGTGACTGGCCTTGAACCTCCACTCAGCGGATGGCCCCCTTTCCCCCCGCACCCTGTGTGTCTCTGTAAGGGAGGGTGGGAGGAGGGTGGTGGGTGTGGGAGGGTAAACTGGGGATATACATATACCTCTCGGATTAAACGCCTCACTAAATCCAACACACTCAAAAGTGACTTTCGCCAACCGCACCACAGGGATCCTAGGTAGCCAAGGACAAAATAGGGGCTGGCTTTGACCTCCCCTCCTCGATTTGATTATTCTGTTAAGATAGGTGACGACTGGGAGGGGAGGGGGGTGTCAGATAGGTACATAAAAAGGAATAATCTGAACCAGCATAGGGTGCCACAGTCCCAAATACCACAATGCATGTAGTCAGAATGACTCGCACATGTAGTTGTGTTTAAACAGGCTCGTGCCAGAGGCTAAATAAAAAAAAAAAAAAAACATGAGACGCTTTTACTATGTAACAATGCAGGAAATGTGCACAAGTTATTTGCACCTTTTTACTGCGAAATTGCATAAACCATTTGGTGTGCATATACATGGGTCTTATTCTCTTTTCACATGTACATTTAGCTGAATTTAATTTCCTTCCTCTTCCCTTGGTTGCTGAATTACCCTCGAATCATAGGTTCCTTTTTTTTCCCTCCTCATTTGAGGCAAAAAAAAGATGCAGTAGGTCTGTCCGCTAAGGTTTTACCACCGCAGTACCAAGTTATTGCATGGCATATGATCACCTCTTAAGTGACGCATGTTTGAGTGAATATCTTGTTGCTCACTTGATTTATTACGTGAATTGTCGTCGGTATGGGGAGGCTGCCATAATTTGAAGCTGTCAGATGCTTGGTTCTTTTGTCCTCCCATTCATACATATTGTCTAATCAATGTCCCTATAGGTTAATTGAGGCTGTGTGTGTGACGACCAACTATAGGTAGATTAATACAGCAATCGGCTCATGTCTGATTTGTTTGGAGAATCACTCACTGCAACAAGAGTTCAAATACTGTAGGCAAGTTGAGAATCCTTTTTGCTGCTGCTGCTTCGTTTTTAGAGTATTTACAAAATGGACTTAATGAGAGCGATAAGACATCACCAAGAATGAATTGGTTCTTACTGATATAAATGCACTTTTTCTTTTGTAAGAAATTTAGAATTTCAATAATATACTGATCGTGAGATATAGTTTTTTGATAAGTGATTTTAGGACTGTTAATGGCTTGCTAAAGTAAGCATAATGATAATGTTAAGCAATGGTAAAATGACTAGGATAAGACTTGAGGCCTCTTAACATAGTTATATAATGTAGCTCCTAAAATGGATTGAATAGGATTTAAGAGGAGGGAGACATCTTAATTACAGTATTTTGGATCCATGTCCCAGTGCACCTGTCAATCCATATGTGTTTGAGTATGTCCCTGTCTTTTTCATCAAAGCTTTTTGTTAAATGATGGCTGCTTGAGCCATCAAGGCTTCTCCTCGTCATGGACATTGCATGCTTTTCAATGAGTCTTGCTCCTTTTTTTTTTTAGTCATTTTATAACCGGTCCTTTTGGAGGGATCTACCTTATAAGAGCTTTGTCAATGGCAATTCAAATCACTGCTGGACTAATAAGGTACTTCTCCAGCTTATGATCAAACTAGTGATTGTTGTTGCCATATATTCACCCGTTGATACTGTGTAGGATATGCCTGGGAATACACTGACTCCGAGTCCTAATAGTTCTCCCTTGACACTGGTTAGCTTATTTGAGAGAGTGGTGGTCTTTATCCAGCTTTAACTTTTAGTCATTGTCCATAGTGGACGGTTGTAATGGAAGTGTGTATGGCTGTTTGCCTGTTGGTGTTTTACTATAAAGGTGTGTACGCGAGTAATGCTTAGATGTAACTTTGCACCAGCCCTACAATAAAGTTATGTCCAGGGCATAGTTTGTCATGCCTGAGTTGAAGTGGCCACTGGTAGTATCAACATTTGCCTGCCAGTTAATATCAGCTGGATCATCAGGGTGCTCAAATCTCCTAAGATGAAGACCGTTACTAATGGAAAACACCGAAATCTATTCCTTCCTGATTAAAATGTTTTCCTGAATATCTGCTCACATCAATAGACTATGTATTTTAAAGAACATAAAATTGATGTGTGATTTGTTTTTTTTCCCTCGACCAATGTGACATGGGAGGTTTTTTTGTAGCACAAATGTTAACGATGTGTGTGTGATGTGTTTTGGATCCCTGACCACTTTTGTAAGCCCCAACACCCCCACAGGGTGAATACTGAATGGTGTCTTCTCGAGGTTTAACTGGGAGGCAAGCATTGCGATATGAGGTGGCCACTCATCGATCACAGGCCGGACAGATGTTCCTGGTGAAGCATTCATTACAAGAATGTTTCAGAAGGATGCAGCTCCTGTGCCACAAAGAAATTGGTAAAAAAGTTGAGGCTTTACCACTCGCCATGTTGTGATACACTAAGCTATATACAGAAGTAAATTTAAATGCAAGTTGTCCACAGGTTTTTTTTATTTTGATGCTTGTGACAGTTTTTATTTATTTATTTTATTTTTGATTTGTTTTTTATTTTGTTTGTTTTTTCATTTTTTGTGCTCCAGTGCACAAATTGTTTTGGACTTTAAAAGTTTTTTTTTTCCTTTTTTATTCTTTTTATTTAAAGAATAATTTGTTTTTCGTTGTTTTATAGCGGACCATTTGATTATGTCAAATTTGATGATGTGGTTGGACTGAAGGAGAGTCTGCTTGGTGCATACCTTAGGGAAGAATGTGGGAAAACTAATTCATAACTTTGTTTCAATCTGATATCAAGGCTGGCAATTGAATTTGATGTAGTTCCTTTTTTGCTCAACTGTGGTGCAGGTGGGATGTTATCTGATGTATCCCTTTTTATTTAATTTTTGTGAATAGGGGAAAATAAATTTTTTTTTTCTATTAAACTTTGAGTCGGCTGAAAATTCTGTGTTCTGTGTGATCATCGGAAACTGGATCTATTTGGGTGAGACTGGAAACAGCAGGTAGCACTCACTTCCTGGTGAGCTAGAAGGCATGTTACCACAAGTCGCATTTGAATGAAACTCCATGCAATGACAAATTTGTTTGTTTTCCATGAATAGTGCAGGCATCTTAGCAACTCTAGCTGCCTTCAAACTTCAGACTGTTGAGCCCTCTCACCTCTGGCCAATTGTTTCCCAGGGCACGTGCTCCATGAAGCAATGACCACACTTGTCTAATTCAAGGCAGTGTTCTGAAAATGCACACCTGATTGTTGCTTCTCATGGCATCTCTTGACAGGATGCAACAGGAACATTTACCAAGTACCACAACATAACTGTGGTACTCAGTGGTACTATTTGTTTAATATTCAGTCACTGCAAAAGTATAATTCATGTAATATAAAAAGTGTTAGAGAGTGAAGTACATTAGTATTTAACCTATATGGAAATCAGTGTCAGGGATATAACATTAACACATGAACATAAAACAAATGGTCTACTTGCAGAAAGAAAATAAGACTAGGAGCCATGCCAGTGGTTCTGTGAGGCTGTAGCAGAGTGTGGTAACATCTTCACAATGACAATGCTAACATACTAGGGGTATTAACAGGTATAATGTTTACCATGTTCACCATCTTAGTTTAGCATGTTATGCTAACATTTGGTTATCAGCACTAAACACAAAGTACAACTGAGTCTGATGGGAATGCCATTAGTTCAGCAGGTATTTGTCATAAATACCAATAATGCTATTATACCAAAATGCCACAATACCTGTATGTCTGGTTGTCTTACAAGTAGTCTTACAAATAGCCACCAATTAGGAACTCCTCTGGTATGAGATACATTTACACACAGCAATCATTTCCCTTGACCTGATCTGGTTTCAATATGAAGCCAAGCTCAACAACTGGTGTTGTTGAGTTGGGTCCACGACACAGAGAAAGCTCAACCTTATGCTCCAGTGTGAACCAGCCGTAGTTACAGTGGCTCTGTCTCCCAAGTTGTGGGTGAGACAGAGACGGGGCTAAATTTATATTAGTGGTAGCTATCTCCTGAGGAACTGAGAGTAGTTTTCTACTCTTATTTTCTAGTCTCTCCCTGCCTTTAGCTGGCTAACATCAGGCCTGTTCAAAAGTGCTTTGTGTGGACTGTTCTCATGTTCATGATTCCTTTTTGCATCCAATGAGTTTACTTCTAAGCGTCTGCTCTCAGTGGCTGCTACCAGGCACTTAAGAACTTGATTATATCTCCAGGTGTATCCCCCTTGAGACAGGCTCGAGGTGTGATTGAGGTGTGACAGTAAGTCGTCATACCAGTGAGGCAACATGCACATTATCTGAAATGGACTGCAGCCATTACTTTGTCATGTTTGCCATGTTATTTTTACACCTGCGTTTAACAGGTCAAAATGTCAGCTGTGACAAAAGTCTATAGATTTGTATTATTTACAAGAGTGAAAATAAATGTTATGCTGATGAATAATATCTTAGTGGTAACCAGTACAGAACAGAAATGATCCTTGTTGTATACCATGCTAACTCTAATGGCTCATATAAAATATTTTGTTTTTAAAAAGGTGGTTGTACAAGGCTTGACCCATCAAACAACACAACAGCTAACTTGTTAATGCTAGTATTATTGGAAGGTGCTTATTCACATGCTCAGATAATTACTGAAAGAAATTACACACTCCTTGGAAAGATCTATTCTTATTTCTGCTGTCTTCTGGGAGAATTGGTGACCTGAAAATTACTGAAATCTTTGTAGTTCAATAATTTGGCACACCTGGTACAGGACACATATTTGTCTGGGTAAAGAGAAGCATTATGTACTGTTCCCCATCTATTTAATGCCCTTGGTAAAGGCTGATAATATTAGATTTATGGACAGAAGTTCAATAACCAATGTAAAGAAAGGGGGCTCATGGGGCACCCCGACATGTATGTCTAGAGAGATCAAAATACAGTGCATTTAAACTGTGACAAATGATGGCTTAGGAGAGGCTTAGATAGATTAGTGTATTACTTTTCTATTTTTAAAAATCACAAGCACTACGTATGGCAAAACAGAGATTGTGTGCCAAGCCTTATTAATTCATAATGTATTCTCATCTCAAGCAATAAAAAAACAGACATGCAAAGATAGGGATACTGATTGAGGTTTTGCTCTCTAATTTAATACATGGCCTGTTGTTCTGTCGCTCCAGGTGTTTGCAGATGCTACCATAATCTTCCCCTTATTAGTGGCAGAAACCTTCGCTGTTCATGCTGATGAGAAGAAGAAGAAGAATCGGCAAGAAAAAGGAATGAGTTGAGACCTCCTCAAGTTCTACATAAATGGCAGCAACACCTATTTGAATTCTCTCTTTGTCACATTTGTTCATACTTTCGGTTTCAAAGGGATGTTTGATAGACCTTTGTCATAGTGGACTTTTTTGACTTATCATTCCAGAAAAAGGTGTACCTGATAACATTTATGGTGCCATTCTGTCTATGTGTGACACTAAGACATCATACAATTATTAATGTTATTATTTACATTTTGACAGGTCAACATGTCTGCTGTGAGAAAAATCTGTTGTCATATAACAGTGAAAAGAAAATGTTATGCTGTTGAATAATGTAACCTGTACAATGAGAACAAAACTGGTCCAAGAACTGATCCCTGTGGTACACCATGCTAACTCTAATTACAATATAAACAATTTAAACTGTGATAAATGGTTGCTAATAGTGATTAGATACATGCTCAGTCATTTTGGCAATTGGGCACTAACAGTCCATTTGTATTTTACATATTGCATTTAAATATTTCACATAGTTTTTCACATAAACCTGTTTACACTGTTAGACATGTATTTGCCATCATAATAAAGAATTCGTCTGGCTTTGCCAACCACGCTGGTACATTGTTCAGACTTGTTTCTTACAGACTGACCTTGAGTAGATTTGAGTAGATTGGCTTTGATCTGTACACAACAAGGTATTTAATCACTGCAGCAAAATCATAATTCAAACTTTCATAACCAGTTTGAGAACAAGCTACTTTGTAGAGCTGTTAGAGCAATACCTGGACTTGGTTGTTGAACATGTAGGGTAAGTTTACATATTGTATATACATAAACATGCATATTATTTTGATTGAGGCATACTGTAAATGTTACTAAAAAGGCTGTAGCCTACTTCGATGCTGCAGCTTTTGTCTAAGCACCAGAGTGAGCTCTGGACCATCTGTACATTTTATGGTACCCTGTCCCCTTGCTACATGCAAATTATGCATGTGGATCTGGATCTGCATCAAAATACACAATTCAAGGGGACCATGACCAGTGAATTAATGTTTTAATTTAAACACAACTTCTGCTTACAGCTGTTAACACAACTGTTACTGCAGCTTTTTAGCATTTGCTGTAGTGCTGACTACATAGACATATAGAAACCTGCATATAATTTTGGCTGTGACATAAAATACTTAGCTCAAATGTTTGTTATAGGTTGTAGTCCATAGCAGCTGCCTACTATATCACGCTACCCTGCCCTCCTCCTATAAAAATAAATCAGCAGGTCTACATCTATCTAAGTTCTTTGGTGAAAGGTGCATGGAGTGAGTAACATCTGAAGGATGGACCAACATCCCTAAAGACACCATCTGTCAGCAAACTGGACAGGTAATGTTAAAATCTACATGCCTTGCCCATGCAAAGTGTAGAAAGATATTTCTAAATGTCACGTGACTTTTTTCATGGACCCACTGTAAAGCTATTGTAGCTACCACCTTATAATTAAGGGGATGTGTTAGTGTGGCTCCATCTATTTTTTGACAATGCCCACAGAAGCTATAGACTTAAAACATATGTTTTTGTGATAAGTAGTGGTTACTGTGGTTACTATAGAGCAAACTTTCTTGCGCTTTTACTTTACACTGAATATATCTCTGTCCTAATCCATTTTGTAGTGGAGGTAAATAACTGGGATGATTTAGATTAGGTTTAAGAAGATTTAACCATTAAGGTTTTCTACCTCATCCACCTAACAGACACTTTAGAGACTGAACTGTTGCAAACTTGGTGAGGCTGAATTACCCAGCTAGAGGGCTCCAACCTACCACCCTCTATATACACTGTGTATCTACCTTGTCACCTCAATGGTCCATATGTAATAATCTAACCTCGTGGAGGTTGTGTCACATATTTTTAACAGTGTGAAATTGTATTTTGTATTATTTAGGTAGAGGTCAGGAACAGGCCCTTTGGGGCTTTTTTCCTCATTGTCATTTGTCTGATTTTACCAAATTACCAAAACCAATTGATGTTCAGTGAACCTAGGACGTTTGGGGCCCCAAATGGAGCAGTTCTGCTTGGTAATCCAGCTGTGAGCACAGAAAAGCTTCAAAATAATGCGCTATGCTCCTACTACAAGGTGAGTGGGTGGGAGTGTTCCTTCAATTCGCAGGTTAGGTTCTCTGTGTGTTCATCGCTTTCCAGTATTCCTAGTTTAGTGTTAGTTTCCTTGACTCCTCCTTGGGAGTTGGCAAAACTCTCTGCCTGGATTTGTGTGCTTGGATTGATCACCTATGTATGACTGCCTGGCTTCCTAGTAAAGATTATTCCTTTTTTTGAATCTTACCTCGTGTACTGTGTCTTTCTCTGCGCTCTCTCTAAGTCTCTGATCTGCCTAGAAACGTCACACAAAACAGTCCACAACATTGCTACATCTGCTGGACAAGAGATAGAAAACGCATTGCTGTAAAAAAGTTACTATCTTGCTACGCAGTTTGATGACGACATCTTTCTACACCGGAAGTGATGTTTTGAGTGTTTTCAAGTTCGCCTAACGTTAGGAGTTGACAGTTGACTAATGGCAGTTGATATCCCTCCATTAACGTTACATGAGATTTCAGTTTAATTTGGTTAATATAGCGAGAGTGGTCACCATTGTGTTACACTGACTCGGGCAAAGACTTTTGACCAGCGGCTAGCATTGTCAAAGGCTGGGCTCGTTTTCAATAACATATAGCGGCACTTAAAGCTAACGCTAATCTGCATCTTAACAGCTGTAGCCTACTTACGTTTTTTGTGTAACGCTAGTTTTTTTTATATGTGTTTAACAGACATCTGTAGCAGATACAGCTATCCGGTAAAACCGAAAAGAAAATGATTGTATTGATGGGTAGCTAAAGCTGTCTTCAAGTAATGTATCTCTGAATTGTAACGTTACCAATGTAGCTGACGCGGAGATAAGCCCTAAAGAGCTAACATTTTGTCGAGGTTTCATTGTCACAATATTTAAGGTTTTATGTATTGAAACACATACAGCCAACAATACAAAATAGAGGTAGTTTAAAGTAATGTTGGCTTGCAGTGTGTGAGTTAGTGGTCTTGTGCTGAGAGGAGAAAAGGTGATGTCTGAGGTCAGGGTAAACATGTATGAACCAGAGGGAGGCACATACAGTGACCAGGATGGACCAACTCCTGACCCTGTGAAATCTCCGAGCAGTGAAGCTTCGGGGCCTGACTTGCAGGGGTAAGACTTTCTATCTCCCTCAATCAACTGGCTGTTCATATCACCTAAAGATATGAGATTAAGAAGCGAGTCACATTGGTCTTCATATTCCTTCCAGTCTTCTGCCTCCTGGTCACCCATCCTCAGCAGATGTTAGCCCTTCACCTTCTGCTGAGGCAAGTGGCTTGTTGTCATTACCATGGGAGATGGTAACCCGCATTGCCTCGCACCTTCCTGCTCAGTGTGTCATCACTGTCCTGCCAAAGGTTAGTTTTAAAGATTTTTTGGCCCCATCACTTCCATAAAATTCCTTTAAAGATGTCTTTGTCTAATTTTCTTGCTTATTCATGTTACCTCAATCACTAGATTACTAAATCACTATGTGATATCTTTCCCTGTTTCACTGTATACTCTTGAAAGTGACAAGTGAAAAATAATAGTGTCATTGATCCTCAATCAAGTTTAGGCATTTACTTTTTGTGTTCTTGCTTGACAAATTAAACACAAAAAGCAAGTATAGATTTCCAGAATCAACATTTCTTAATTTATAGGTGCCCTGTGGAGTTTTCTTGTAAACAAACAAAAGTTGACATTGTGTTACTCATCAAAACGTGTTGTGTGTATCCTTGAGGTCTAACAAATGTGTTGAATGTATTTCCTTCATCATAAAACAATTGCAAAGACGTATTTTAAATCCTGCATTGTTTACATTCATGTTTACTAGCAAGCAGTCTTCTTCTTCCCTGCCTTTGCTGGCACATTGCTGTGTTTCTTGGTGCATCACCACCACCCGTAGATCACTGGAATAGTGCAAAGCCATTGGCAGGAATGTGTACTGTGTCACGACCGTGCATGTGCGCCCACAAGACAAACAGACGGGGGCCACTCATACAAAAAACTGCTCCATAGGGCTACTATAGGTCAGAAACTCCACAGGGAACCTTTAAGATTCTATCTTCTTGAATCCCTCTTCCTCCTCTTTTTAGGTCTGTCATGCATTGGGTAATGTGGGTAAGGACAGCACCTCTTGGCAGCTCCGGGCACGCAGACTTATAGGATCCCAAGCTGGCTTTCCAGTGGGTCCAAGGGAGGACTTTGACTGGCCTTCTGCTTGCCTGGAGATGGAGCAGCTGATAACTTGCTGGACAGGCGAAGCACACCTTGTGGCCAGACAGACCCAAGACGTTGAGGAGGGAAGGGAACAAGTGAGGCAGCAGCAAAGGGCAGGGCAGGATGGGGAACCAGAAGGACAGGAAGATGGTGGAGAGGATGAGGTAGAAGGGGTGGGAGTTGTGGTGCAGGAGGTTGCGTATGGTGTTGATGAAGGGATGGAGGTGGCCATGGAAGGTGAGGATGGTGAAATGCAGCTCATCGTAGGTGTGGACCAACTGGCTAGATTGAGAGAGGAGTTGGAAGAGAGACTGGAGGATGATGCAGCAGCACTAATGGAAGAAGACAGGGACCACAGGATGGTGTTTGATGCTGATGAGGGGCAAGATGGTTCTCTCAATCACCAAGGGGACTTGGCGGACCCCAGGAATCTGGGTAACGGAAGACAGGTAGAGATGGAGCAACGTCAACCCACCAGAAGTCCTAGCCCACCCCCAGCGCTGGAGTGCATCACCCTACCTTCAGGCCACATTGCCCAGGTCAACTCAGTCCTCCTTGTGGGGGGAGAGGGGGCAGTTTGTGCCACAGGTTCCAGAGACTGGAATGTTAAACTGTGGGATCTACAGGCAGGCTCTGGTGGCTCGCTGCTGCACACACTGGGAGGGCGTGGTGACTTCAGTACCCATCGGGGCTGGGTCTGGTGCCTGGCATCTGAGGGACCTCTGCTGGCCTCAGGGGGCTTCGACAGTACAGTGAGGCTGTGGGACCTACAGGCAGGTGGTGCAGAGAGGGGCCTGATCAGGGCTGGGGCCGCTGTCCTCTGCTTGTCCTGTCAGCCGGATGTATTGCTGGCTGGTACATTTGACAAGAGGGTCAGCATGTATGACACCAGAGGTAAGCGGGTTTTCCATTTAGTGGCATAGTGTGCATAAAATAAAGGTAGTTAGTTTTATAAGTGTGATGAGCAGTGACACATGATGTAACTCTTAAATCATTCTTACGCAACTCCAAATTTATTTGATGTTTTTTAGTCTTAGCAGTTTGCTATCAAAGACATTATGAAGACAAATCACTTGGTTTCTGAGGTTGATTATGTCATAATTTTGTCCACAGCTGCTGAACCCCTGGTGAAAAGTCTCTGTCTCCACGGTAAAGCTGTTATGTGCCTAGCTGCTGATGACAAGTACATCATCTCTGGGAGTAAAGACTGCACTGTCGCTGTCTATGACCGCAGGGCAGGCAAAGGCTTGAAGAGAATTCGGGTAGATGCAAACACACAGACACACATGTAGTTTCTTAAGTTTGTGTGAATATATATGCTCAGACGCAAGTATACCAAGATTAACTCCAACCATCCCTCCCTTCCTAGCTGAGCTCTTACCTGCTGTCCATGAGCTACAATGGTTGTGAAGTGTGGGCAGGAGACAACAGCGGCATGCTCCACTCCTTTTCCATGCAGGCGGGGACCTTAAAACCCCTGTCCCAGTTTGATGTGGGCCATACAGCTCTGGTCACTGGCATCCACAGGTCCCCTGGAAGCCTCTACACCTGTTCATCTGATCGTACTGTCAAGGTACGATGAGGCAAATTCCTTGTTACTTCGCCTACTTAACTATCTCTGCCACTGAACAGTCTTAAGTTGTAATTTCTTGTCTGTATTGCAGGTACATATCCCTTGTGCGCCTCCAAGGACATTATGCACACTGCATCACCAAGCTGGAGTCAATGGGGTCAGTGCTTTGTACCACATCTTGTAGATGATTAAAATTTCACATTATTTTCCTTTTGAAGATTATGTTGTAACTTTAATTATATAAAGATACATTTTTATTTAACAAGGCATGTAACTTAAGAGGAAATTACTAAATAGCTATTTGATCTATTTGGGAAGGTGAAATGTATTTTTACCAACAAAGAAATAACAAAACAGAAGTAGTTAAAAAGTGGACAAGAGCACAATGTCATAATCAATACAGTATCAGCTGTCTGTGTGTTTTTTTTCTACAGTTTTAAAGGTATTTGTAATTAATTGATTTGGGCTTATTCTCATATCTGAAATGTTTTTTCCTCCCTCTTTCACCCATACTCCGCCTGTCTCTGTCTTCACCTGTCAGCTGAGTGTGGATGCTGGAGTCCTTGCTGTAGCCTCAGGAGATGTGTGCGTGGAAGTCTGGAGGCCCAGAAAATGAAAGAGCAAGACCTGCAGACTATGTGGCAAGACTTGAAAGCAGGTGGATACCTGAAGGCTGTCAACACCATGCCGGTCTTTAGCACTTTGGAATTGGGAACACACAGAGTAAACAACCCCAAGTACATAACATTAAAAAAAGGTTATTTGTGTTTTTTTTATTTCTTGTTTGATCTTGTTGAGAGATTTTTTCTACAAACAAAAGAACACATATGTGAACACATGAAATTGCTAATGTTTGCCCCATGCACTTATTTGCCATTTTGTGCCAGTACTCAAAGCTGTCAAAGACATTGCTCTTGAGGAAGTTTGTCTCTCCTCTTTTAATTGTTGTACGTTCAGACAGCGTGGAAACTAGTTCATTGTATTTACATGCTCACAAATTGAGTAAATCCATTACAGTTACTGACATTGTACCAAAAGCATTAGTTACTTGTCATGTACAGTGAAATATTTGTATCCAAGCTCTCTGTGACACATCGATTGTTTTTGTAAAGCTATTTATTTGAACACACTCAGCAGTGCTAATCAATATGATCTTTTTTGTAGGTATGTCTGCATATGTCTTGTGTGTGTGTGTGTTTATGTTAGTTTTAACAATGTATAACTAATTGCTTGGATAAATCTAACTATATATCATTTGCACAATACTTGACAGATGAATCTGTTAAAACACACTGAAAGACGAATAAATTATCTGAAACCCTAGTGTCTGAAGTATTGGCTGGATTTGTTCACTGCCCTGTGGGAAGTCATGATTGATGGATTGGACAAAGCAGCTATTATCATTTCAAATTGTTTACTTAATCTGAGCAATTCTTAAAAAGTGACCTGAGTCAAGTTACCAATGTAATTCCTTACTATTGTAAGGTTGAGATCAAACCTTTTAACAGACACATACATTAATTATACTGTTATGTAAAAGAGAAATATTAATTGAAAGCCATTCAGTGAAAGAATTATTTACCAACATAAAACAATTATCTGTACTTTCCACATTTCCTCCTCACCTATGCCTAGTGCTGTCTTTAATGTAGGCTTGAAAGGCAAAATCTCAAAGCAGATGCTCTAAGGGAAAAGGTAGATAAATAAAAAAATCTGTTGCCATACTAAAAGTTTTATCTTGTCCATGGTAGAAAATCTGTGGTCGCACTCTCAGACAGAAGTTGTCCATATGGTGGTCTGTTATGTGTCGGTCATCTCTACTCAGGACTGTCAAAGCAGCACACAGGTCTTCTTATCTTTGAAAGGATTGGACGAGGCAGCAATGCCGGTGAGCAGAGGGTCGCTGCGCCTGTGGTCCTGACAGTACCGGACCAAGTCTGCTGCTGTCAGGGAGATCTGCCGGGATAAAGGTGGACAGGGTGGCATTTCACAGGATGTCAGACATTGTAATACTGAAATAGTTATAAAAAACTATTTGATGTTGGACATTGGATGTTAATAATAGAGACATGAAGCACATCAGTACACTCCATATATTCTGAACTATGGAGATCTTTAAGCAACTGATCTTAAGTGGTGCAGTTCAGGTATTTGATGATGTGAAACCAGCATGCATGCAGTTAGATTATTCAGATTCTTACATACCTTGATTCTCTCCATGCCTGCCTCCACCCGAAGTTGATCCACCAGTTTTTGTGCCTGAAGAACGCTGTTGCTGCTGCACATCATTCCTGACATTGCCTTTCGGTATAAAGACTCAGTAAGAATCCTACTATCTGGACTCAGTATCTTTCTTCAACACCAAAAGGAGCTGCAGGAAAATTATGTATTTAACTGATCCAAAGAGTCAGCTCAGGTTGTGCAGGAGAGTCTTGTCAGAGAAGCTCCTGACTTTCCTTTCTCACCTGTAACCCCCTTTTTATTCACTGTTGGGGGCAGTTCAAAGGCTCTGTGATATAAAAGGTCATACAACACAGTGTTGGAAATGTCACAAACATCACACATCACTTCATAGCCACCATTGATGAAAAGATTATTGGCTATTGCTGTGCTTCAGGTATGCTTTCTGCCTTTAAGCTACAATATATGTGTGTACTTTTTACAAAAGATACAGCTGACTTGGACACAAAAAGGATTGTCTCCTTATGCAATAATATAAAAGGTGGGACATTTGAAGTCTTTATTAATTTGGTTAACTGTATTTTAGTGGGCATTAATACAGGTTGTCAAAAATTAGTTATACTTTTTTTATTAAATCAGTGCAGACAAGGGGGTGTCAACCACTATGGTGAGGATGTAAGAATATGTTAAATATAGAAAAATACGCAAGGACTAGTATTATGTAACTACAGTATGTATGTTTACTCAAGTGCTGTACAGTTTTTAAGAACGGGTGATTTAGTATTACTATTGTCTTGGAATTTATACTTAATATTTTGGATGAAGATTTCCCCCTACATTTAGCTGAAAACTGCAGTTTCTAGTTACTTTGTGTGACCTGCAAAACATACACTGATATGCCATAACATTATGACCACCTGCCCAATATTGTGTAGGTCCCCCTTTTGCATGGACTCCACTAGACCTCTGAAGGTGTGCTGTGGTATCTGGCACCAAGACGTTAGCAGCAGATCCTTTAAGTCCTGTAAGTTGCGAGGTAGGGCCTCCATGGATCGGACTTGTTTGTCCAGCACATCCCACAGATGCTCGATTGGATTGAGATCTGGGGAATTTGGAGGCCAAGTCAACACCTTGAACTCGTTGTGTTCCTCAAACCACTCCTGAACCATGTTTGCAGTGTGGCAGGGCGCATTATCCTGCTGCACCCATGACCCTGTCGCTGGTTCACCGGTTTTCCTTCCTTGGACCACTTTTGGTAGGTACTGACCACTGCAGACCGGGAACACCCCACAAGAGCTGCAGTTTTGGAGATGCTCTGACCCAGTCGTCTAGCCATCACAATTTGGCACTTGTCAAAGTCGCTCACATCCTTACGCTTGCCCATTTGTCCTGCTTCCAACACATCAACTTCGAGGACAAAATGTTCACTTGCTGCCTAATATATCCCACCCACTGACAGGTGCCATTGTAACAAGATAATCAATCACTTCACCTGTCAGTGGTCATAATGTTATGGCTGATCGGTGTATAATGAGCTTTTAAAGTGTCACGCACTGCTGTATATAGAGTGATTTAAACCACCTTTGTCCAGCTCAAATAGCCCACAAGGTGCAGGTTTGAGCATCACACTGTTCATGTCAAACACAACAATAATGTAAAGCTGAGACAGAAAACATTCTTGACAATGAGTCATTTTATATTAGATACATGTGATAAGTACAAAACGCTCTATATTATTAATTCTAAATAAATTTACATACATTTCAAAAGCTGCACATTGACGTTTAATGGAGTAAATCAATTGTAGTATTGTATAAAAATATCTGAATAAGGTAAATAAAATAAAACAAACTGTTTATGTGTATAATCATAAAATAATGTATTTATTGTAGTTTTGGCTAAAAGTCCTCTGTATAGGAGTTTTCAGAATATTCCGTCCCCCTCATGTACTTAAATGGGATAGGACCAAACATTAGAAACACCTGTTTGACACAGTGTAAACAAAAAATGGATCATTGTGACCAGACAGGATTTTATGCAGACGATTGTGTTGATGTAATGAAATGTTTGTCATGTTGTCCCTTCGCACTTTCCGTAGATTAGAGCTCGCCTGTCGTAAACGAGGCATGCGTTGTTTACAGAAATGCTAATTTTCAGTAACCGTCTTCGTTGTGTCTGGTGACAGTTGATTATTACTTAACCACCTTCATCACCTAACGTCTCTTCAATATTAGGTATGTTTTCATCTCTGTCTTCAAATGTTTAATCATGATTAAAGCCAGGCGATGGGACAAAACCAGCTCACTGCTAGCTTGTCTCCTAGCTAACATCAGACCACATTGATGCTGCATGTTTTGATCGATGTTACCCTGCACCTATTAAACACAATATGTGCAATATGTTCATTTAAGTTATTCCCTGTCCAATAAACAACAACCTCTCCAAAAATAGGCGGAATTTTACACCTAGACAACAGGGACTAACTTAAACGTTTGTTTCTGGTTTATTCTTTATACGTTTAGTTGAATTGTATTGCTGTAAAGTTGTTGTTATTGTTTTTATCGTAGTAGCTGTGCTAGCTAGCCAGACAGTTTTCAATTACATCAGGACTGTCTTTCGTTTATCCGAAAGGAGAAGCTAGGAAAGATAAGTAGCTAGTAACGTTATAGCTGTCAACACCCACATGAGATCTCAAGTCGCACAACACATTAACTGTTATGTCATAAGACAGTGATAGGCAAATAAATAAGATAAATGTAGTGGAGAAAAACGTTCAATATTTCCCTGTGTAATGTAGTAGAAGTATAAAGTAGCTTAAAATAGAAATACTCAAGTAAAGTACAAGTAGCAAACATTTTTACTTAATTACAGTACTTGAGTATATGTACTTAGTTACTTTCCACCACTTCCTTGAGCACAGTAGGCTCCATCGTTGTGAAGTTTGGAACCACCTGGACTCTTCCTGGAGCTAGCCATCCAGTGAAACACTAAACGGACAGCAGCGGCCTGGGTCAGGAGGGTGTAACAGAGCTTCGAGGTCGTCTGCAGAGATTAAAGAACCTGCAGGAAAGACAACCCTCTCAGAAGGACTCTGTCAGTCTTCAAGAAGACTTGAATCTGTAATTGCTGTCAAAGGTGCTTCTACAAAGTACTGAATAAAGCGTCTGAATACTTATGTAAATGAGAGACTTCAGTTTTTGATTTTTGATAAATTTGCAACAAATTCTAAAAATGTGGTTCAGTCATTATGGGTTATTGTGTGTAAATTAAGTAAAAAAAAGTAAATTGAACCTAACACAGAGAGCGTTAAAAGTGAAGGCGTCTCACACTTTTTGTAAGCCACTGTATATACAGTTGTGTTCCATTATATAATTGTATTATTTCATATGCCAAAAAATCCCCAAGAAAGCCAGTTCCATTAACACTGCCCCCCTGAATGCCTCCTCTGAATCCTCTCTATTGATCAGTGCCATTTGCCCAAAGCTGCTCACCCAGAGGCCTTCTGGAGAGCCTGTCCTTACAGGATGTTTTGTGAAAACTTTCAGTGCGGTTTGATTTATAAGCTATGCTAATATTGTTGGATCAGATCTACTTTTTTAGCTGTTCATGCATCAGATGCACATGTTGCTCAGCAGCTGGGAGGCTCAGTCATGGCTCAGTTTTCCTGTACACATCAGTGAGAGCAGAGCTGCTACCTGTCACCACAGACTGAAGAGATTACATCCATTGTTACTTGATCAGGGCTCTACTGGGCATCTCCTTGATGATAAACACTCCACTTACATGCTGTCTTTGTTTTTGCAGAAAGGATGGCAGACCATGCACCTCCTGTTGCCATGGAGGCTGTCCTTAAGCCCAGTTGTGACCTCCCAGAGGACATGCCCAAGATCAGAGGCTACGACTTCAACCAGGGGGTTGATCTCCAGGCAGTGCTGAAGTCCTACCTCACCACGGGCTTCCAGGCCAGCAGGTTGGGCTTGGCCATCCAGGAGATCAACCACATGGTGAGAAGAATGGCTGTGTAGCATTTTGTATCTTACAAAAAAACGATTTTTTCATTTAGCTCTGCAGATAAGATATTTTTGAGATGTCTCTGAGATTTCTTTCTCCACCCCAGTACAATTGAGGTGCAATTGAGGATTTTATTGGTGGGGCTCACAGCACAAAAAAAAAATACAATTTAAAAATACAAAAGCCGGAAACAATGTCATTGTTACTCTGGAAAAACCCACACACCTCACTGTAATGATTCTTTCTTTATTATTCTTTTTTTTGGCATTTTTTTGGCTTTTACAGTCAGTGCAGAGAAACGTGGGGAGAGACGGGTGTGAATGTTGACCATTGTTGTCTAATGACTCCACGCCCACAGATAGAGAAGCGTCTTGAGCCAGTGGAGGCAGATGAAGGAAATGAGTGTAAAGAGTCTGGTGAATCCCCCCGCAAGTTGGGCTGCACCATCTTCCTGGGTTACACCTCCAACCTCATCAGCTCTGGTGTCAGAGAGAGCATCCGCTACCTGGCAGAGCACAAAATGGTACAAATTTATACACTTGTCGTAATCATCCAGGTTATAGTTACATCACAGGTAACATCTAAAATAATCAATCAATTTGACAGGGGGAGTAGTTTATCAGAGTCTGTCTTGTTACTCTGTGTTAGGTGGATGTGATTGTAACCACAGCTGGAGGCATAGAGGAGGATTTAATCAAGTGTCTGGCTCACACGTACTTGGGAGACTTCAGCCTGCCTGGCAAGGACCTCCGCCAGAGGGGCATCAACAGGTTGGTAACCACTGATACAATACACCTCTCACATTCACATCCTCAGAATGATGCTGAAAGAAATAGTCTGACATTTTGGGAAATGCATTAACTCCTTTCCTGCTGAGAGTTAGGTGAGTAGACTGGTACCACTCTCAGTAAATATCTAGCTGGAGCCAGCAGCCGGTTAGCTTAGCTTAGCATAAAGATTGATAACAGGGGGAAGAAGCTGGCCTGGCTCTGTCCAAAGCTAACAGTATCCACCTACCAGCACCTCTGTTACTCATACAAAAAACCAAAGTGCAAAAAAGACAGATTCATGGTTTTAAGTGGGGTTATATATATTTTTGGAAATAGTCCATCACAATAATAAATAATACAATGTGAATTGCGTTTTTACATGTTGTTTTTGTACGGATTAAACTAGCAAAATATAACGTGTAAATGAGTGAGCTTTAGAGCTGCTGTTAGGAGGATTTTGTTTCCTTTGGACAGAGCCAGGCAAGTTGTTTGCCACTGTTCCGGGTCTTTATGCTAAACTAAGCTAACTGGCTGCTCACTGTACCTTCATATTTACCAGACAGACACGAGAGTGGTATCAATCTTCTCATCTAACTCTCGGCAAGAAAGCGAATAAGAGTAGTTCCTAAAATGTGGAACTAGTCCTTTAGGCATGAGAATGTCAGTAGCAATACCGTTAACATCAGTCTTGGGCCAGACCGCAATATACAAGCGTGCTTGTTATCTGTCCCTTCTTTATTACACAGTGTGTCACCATAACATCATCAATAGCAGACGTGCGGTGTACTTAAAACGACAAAGGACATGATACAGGGGTTTGGCAGGCAGGTACTCATTTTAGGAGTAGCAAGCTTATATATCAGATTCCCTAACTTGTTTATTTATGTTTGGTCCCTGTTCATTCCCGTCATCTCTCCCTGCTCCTCTGTCCTTGCTGGGTGTAGGATAGGGAATCTGTTGGTGCCCAATGACAACTACTGTAAGTTTGAAGACTGGCTGATGCCCATCCTGGACCAGATGTTGTTGGAGCAGAACACAGAGGTGGATATTGGATATTAGATTGGTTTGTCTACTGCACCCTGCACAGTGGAAACTTGTTAGTCTGATGTCCTCACATAAAAACATATTTTTTCCACAAAGTTGTGCAATCAGGATGTTCCAAACTTGTCTTTTTATAATATTGTCTACTTCATGTGATTTTTGACCTTTGACCTTTCTTATTTCAGGGCACTCGTTGGACTCCCTCCAAAATGATCCATCGGCTTGGCAAGGAGATCAATAATACTGAGTCTGTCTACTACTGGGCGTACAAGGTGAGTCCTGGTTTATATTAGTAATGTATTACATCATAAGGGAACCATAACAAAGTCTTAATGGGTGAGTTTGTGTCAAGTCTGAAGTTAGTTAAGATAAGTTGGAAGTCAAGTCTAAAGTCAGTTCATTTGCAATCATAGTCCAATTTGTCATTTCAAAAATTGTATCCAATTTATGTGGATTATGAATGAATTCTGGTGTCTTTGGTGATTAGCAGTAGTGAAGTCAGTGGACTAGAAAGCCAGTATGAAACTGTTGACTGAACTTGATTGAATTCTGCTTTGTTCCTCACTTCATCCTGCTTCTCGGCCTTACTAACTCTGTTTAGTTTGTACATACAGTGTATTCTTGATCAATGTATCAGTCATTAAATGTACTGTTTTTATTCTGTTTCAGAATAACATTCCAGTGTTCAGTCCTGCTCTGACAGACGGCTCTCTGGGCGACATGATCTACTTCCACTCTTTTAAGAACCCTGGTTTGGTTTTGGACATAGTGGAAGGTAAAAGCAACAGAACAGGATCACCGCAGCTGTCTCAGTGTTATCTGTTGGTCATATCATGAATGTGGACTTGTATTTTTCAGATATTCGCAGGTTGAACAGCCAGGCGGTGTTTGCCAAAAGTACAGGAATGATCATCCTGGGAGGAGGGCTGGTCAAACACCATATATCTAATGCTAATCTTATGGTAACTAACTTCATGTGATCTTTGTTACTTTCTATTATTCATACATGTCTTCACATCAGGTTTTGTATACAATTCTGCATAGATTTGAGAAATTAAGTTGGTGGAATGTAACTGCATTTATTCAAATACAATTTATTCCCCCAAATACTCAATTTTGAGGTACTTTATTGGAGTATTTCCATTTCATTCTACTTCATACTTCTATTCCCCTACAAGTCAGAGGGAAATATTGTAGTTTTTACTCCACTACATTGATTTAAGAGCTTTAGTTACAAGTTATGTTACAGATTAACATTGTACATGCAAATAATATGATGATCTTATAAAGTAAGATGCATTGTTATGGATTAAATAGTATATATAAAATTACATTTTAAATTATAATTGTAAAATTCTACTTACACAACAATGCTTTATTAATATAATTAATACGTATAATAGTATAACACTCACATGGGGTGTTTTTCTGTATTATGAGTACTTTTACTTTACTGCTACATTTTCAATGCAGGACTTTTACTTGTAATGGAGTATTTTTATATTGCAGTATTGCTACTTTTACTTAAGTAAAGGATCTGAAAAGGTCCTCCACCACTGTTGGCCATGAACTTTTTGTGTGAAGCTGTGAAAACGTTTAAAGTTAAGAAAAATATTGTCGTTCACTGTAGATTTATACATGCCTATATCTGTTGTGGATAGTAATCTTTGATTATAAATGGACATTACCTAGCTGACTGTCATAAAGTACAGCCACTGTTAAAGTACATAAGGCAGAACACCCATTTTTAAATGGAGTCAGCAAAGAAAAC
This sequence comes from Macquaria ambigua, assembly GCA_008360985.2. Classification (NCBI taxonomy): domain Eukaryota; kingdom Metazoa; phylum Chordata; class Actinopteri; order Centrarchiformes; family Percichthyidae; genus Macquaria; species Macquaria ambigua. The sequence continues at coordinate 141,527 of VMKM01000409.1, read as the reverse complement.
CTCCTCAAATATAACAACAACATGCACAATCAGTTTCCTCTTTAGACACACTGTCTCTGTCTCCTTCCAGAGGAACGGAGCTGACTATGCGGTGTTTGTGAACACGGGTCAAGAGTTTGATGGCTCTGACTCTGGGGCCAGACCTGATGAGGCCGTATCCTGGGGCAAGATCAGAATGGATGCCAAACCTGTTAAGGTACTGATATTTATCCCAGCAATATTACTTATAACCAGACCCAAGACTAATGTCAACATTATGGTCCATAATTATATCCCCCGATACCCTTTTATTAGAAGTTATTGTGAGATGTCTTCCCTTCTTCTGCTTCACTTAGTTATTTCATATATTTTCCAGATGCCTTTTGACAGCCCTTAGATAATGCACCTCAACTGTTTTCAGATGTGGATTTTTCCTTGCTCTTTAATGGTGATGGCAGTGTGACAGATTAGAAAACCACTCCACTAAACAACACATTTGGTGCAGAAATAGGGGTTATATGTCAGTAGCTGTTCATATAACACAATTGGCATAACATCTGTGACTAATGACGTATGAGGAATGGCATTAACGTCCATTCAGATATAACCTACAGCGGATTTTCTGCTTTATTTTTTGCTTTTAATTTTCCACAGTTAGGTTTATTTGGAAAAAAAAATCAGTGTCTTAATTTGACATCGTTTTCTATTTAAATAAATTTTATGGGTGAAAATTGGTAACAAGGCGAGGAGGCTGAGTAATAGCTGGCTGGACGCTTGAAGCTGGAAAGAAAACGGATGTTCATGACAAATGGTTTGAGTGGTCACCAGGAGCTGTGGTCCCCGCTTTGGCCTCAAGGTGGCAGTGTCTGCAGAGTGTTTGATCCAAGGGGTGCAGGGTGGCATCAAAACATAAATATAAAAACCAGGGACTGGATTCAGTTTAGTGTAGTAGGTGTGTAACATACATTACAGAAAAGTGATGCACTGCTCCGTTCTTTGTTCCCAGGTGTATGCAGATGCCTCGTTAATCTTCCCTCTGATAGTGGCCGAGACCTTCGCTCTCCACGCTGACAAACTGACTGCCGGCAAGAAAACAGATTAAATAGTTGCCTCCTTAAATACTCTGTTAGAAACAACAATCAGCTTTGTTCCTCTGGTTCTTCCCTTGTTTGACTAAGTGCAGATGGAAGTTTGATCTTTTAAACATTTCTGTTGAATATATGTAGATGGTTAGGGCTTTGCAACTTTAAGAAGCAGCATTACATACAATGCTGCAATTAAAAACCTTGTTTTATGGGAGTCATTGGTGAGGGTTTCCGGTCTTAATGCTTTCCATAACAATATTTACTTGTTAAAACAAGTACAGTTTTTTCCCGTCTATTCAGATAGCTGAAATAGCATGGGTAGCATGCTATTGCATGTACCAAAGAGACTGTCTAGAACGCATCAAGTTTTAGCTGTGAGTGTGTGTGAGATACACACTCATGAGGCATTGTTATTTAGCCAAGAGTTTTGATTTATTTCACATAAGTTGTGGTATTGTGACATCAATACAACAATATTATCTAAACCTTTACCTTACTGTCACTGTTACAGGATGGAAGATGTGCCTGTATAGCTTAATAAATCATAAATGAATTATTTCGTCCTGTTTTAAATGAGGTTTTAGTGGACTATTACAAATAGTTTTTGTGCAGTAGGTCTGTGTGAGAGGGCCTCAAGGGGTCCACTTAATTTCCCCTGACTATGTTTGTGATCTTTGTTGTATAAAAGGATATACAAATGTTTTGCATTGCAGGCACACACACTACTGCTGATCTATCATGAAAACTAATATTTAGAATATTAAATAAAGTTTGAAGCTCCTCAGTTGCATTTGAAATATGTCCAGGAACAAAAAAGTGAACCACTGGTGTTGCTGTTGTTATTTTAACACTTTGAGAGATACACTCAGTGGCCACTTTATTAGGTACACCTGTACAAGCTATTGCAATTCAATACAACAGCTCTGCCATAAATTCTACCTTTACAAAGTTTATAATGTTCGGTTTTTGGTGACATTGTAGGAAATGTGTAAATTCAACTATATGTTTATTATTGAGATCATAGTCAAAGGTGGTGTTGGACTGGACTGCATTATATTGAGAGGTGTTTCTAATGTTTTGTCTTCCCCATTTACATACATGATGCAGTATAATATAATCAATATAATGCAGTCAAGTACAACACATCACTAACTATGACCTCCATGCTAAAACATAGTGTCAACAAAAACTGAACATTATAGGCATCATAAAAGTAGACTTTATGACAGAACAGTTGTTTTGGACTGCAGGTGTACCTAATAAAGTGGACACTGAGTGTATTTATCTATTTTATAAAGCTTAAATTTTACAACCTGTATGTTTTTGTAATTGAGAGACTCAAACATCCCTCTGGAAACTGATTCAGCTTCCAACCTTTTGACATTTCTGTTCTTAATAAACAAAAGACAGAACTCAACATGGTGCACTGTCGCTGCTGCAGCCAGAGTTTGTCAAAGGGTGAAGAAAAAAAAAAAAGAAAAGAGCATCTCATTCACATCAAACCTGCTCAGCTACAATCCAGTGAGTGGCTTCAGAGGTCAAATAATGTCTGGTGAGCGCCTCCAGACACCTTGTGAGATCCTCCCCTCAAATCCCAAGAGGGGCTCATAAGAGCATCACAGCTTATGCATGTGTGGTTAGCGCTTGCTCAGTAGGTGGGTCTCTCAGATCCAGACCCTTTCTACTGTCAGCAGAATGAACCACATAATCTAGTAACGATGACAAAGATATTTTCCATCACAATACATCAGTCTGCTATTGTGGGAGTGGATATTTCCTCTGGCTAATCGCTGCTCCCATATCCTTTACACATGGTCACTGTTGCATTCACAACCCAGTTATATTTGGAGACTTTGCAATGGAAATGTGGCTAATTTTTGTATCAAATGTGTATAGTATATTCACTGAAGCCTGTTTTTCCCCCTAGAGTTGTTTAAAGTGTCAGAGTGTCTTTTTTTAGTGGGAATGGTGACCTTTTCTTTTTTGGAAACAGATGGAGAAGTGGAATTGGAACTGGGATAAGGTCAACTTTCCCAAAACCTCAGCCCCATATGTGTCTCACACACACACACACACACACGAGTTGGGCGTTCCTGTCTTTGTACAAACTGCTTTTCCATTCAGTCCTTCTATCATTTCCTATTGGCGGTGGCACTGTGTGAGTGTGTTTACCCAGGGCTTGAAAGTTAAAAGATTTTTTTTTAAAAGGCAGTGGTATATGGATTTTCAGCCCTATAGAAACGTATGTTTGCTCTGTGCTTAATGGAAAGATTACAGGGAGCCCGAGAGGGCTGAAAAGAGTGAGATAGAGTCTCTCTCTCTGTGTGTGTGTGTGTGTGTGTGTGTGTGTGTGTGTGTGTGTGTGTGTGTGGATGAGCTGTAGTCACGCTACGATAATATTGTGTGGCGTCTGCACAGAACAGACAGTGTTTGCCCCCTCCTCCTCTGCGGAACAATCAGTACACTGTGTGTGATGTGCAGGGCCGCAGCAGTCATAATGGCAATTATGTCTTCTCCCGGACAGATTGGAACCTTTTTTTTTTTTTTTTTTTTATGGTGAGAACCAAAGAGCCAGACAGGGAGGGAGAAAGAAGAAGGAGAGGGAGAGCTGACCTGCTGCACAGCTGCAGGGTGGGGTGAATCTGTGAGGAATGGAAGGAAAGGAAAGGAAATACACAGCGGATAGATTTGTGCACATGTTCATATTTATATCAAAATCCTGTTTTTTTCCTTGATTAGCCTACTTTTATTGTTTCAGGCTCATTTTTTCATTAAAGTCTCTGAACAGTGTTCTCATAATGTCCAACCCTATTCCAGATAACAGAAGGAAGTGCTGATAAAAATGCTGATATGTTGAGTTGCCTTCACTTATTACCTTATGCTCACAGCAAGCAGCTTTTCAGACCCTGGATCTGCCCTGGGTTTTGCCTCTCATACAGTCTGATCTACCATATTGGAGAAGGACTGTGTCCAAAACTACTCTGTATTTACTGTCTGCCATTTTATTTGATCCAGTATATAGTACGCTCAAAAATTCCACAGTGGAGCAGAAAAGGTAGTGTGTAGCCTAGTGTCCATACACTTTCTGCTAACAATCCCACAATGCAATGCTTTACATTTTATAGGTTTGAAAATTACCATTGTGCATCTCTACAGGTGTCAGTGATGATACAAAATGATAAGTGTCAGAAATCTGAAATAAGTGCTCACTATTGTTTATTGGGATTCCCATTCCTAGCAAACACTAGGCTACGCAGGTCTGAACAGAGTAGTGCAAACATCATTTTTTGGGTACAAAAAAATATTCTTCCAAATATTCAAATTCAGCATTGGTCAAATATGAGACAGTAAACCACAGTGCTTTTTGTAGTAAAAACAACATCAGTTTGAGAGTATCAGGCATATAAAGGAAGCAAAAAAAAAAGATTTTAAACAAGAATGCAATGGTTTAAATAAAATTTCTATTGAGATATATATATATATATATATATATAAATGAAAAGCACATTTTTAACCCCTTAAAAAAATACTTAATTGTGTCCGCCCCTGACTTCTGAAACCAAACCTACGCCCTTGTGTGTATGTGAGGTGAGTACTCTGTCCTGTTGCATCGTCCTGGCTCCTTATCTCCACCTCTGTTTACCTGTTATGTTGCCATAGGAACTCCCACCTCGGAAGCCTATTGGCCAACCTGAGGAGGTAGCGACAGGTGAGGGAGTGCAAGTGCGTGGGTGTAACGAGGGAAGAAGAAAGACGTTTGCAGGGCGAGGAGGGGCTGACTGAGACAGAAAGATAAACATTCAGATATAGAAGGAACACAATAGAGCAATAAATATAGCCTATAGAAGGCGGGTAAAGTCGTTGGTGAATGGAAGATAGAAAGACGAATGAGACGGTGATAGCCACTAAAGGGGTAGGTGTGTTTTACCTCACGCTGCTTTCTCAGAAACAGGAAGTCGTCAGTTGAACCGCCGTCTACTCTTCTGACGCAGCTGGCTGAGCCTGATGACGGCCATGTGTCACTGTTGCTATAGTAACCACCCGACAAGGACAAACATCCGGATGACTGCCGTGTCACCGTTTTACATCAAATTTGCATCGTTACTATGCATTATCACTGGTCACCATGGTGACTGGAAAATAAAGAGGATGTACAGATTTGCCCTTTACCTTTCTGACGTGTAGATACTTAAAAAAAACCCCCTCTGGAGTCCGTATTCATCTGTGAATACAATGAACATAAAAAGAGTTGTGATAAAGTCACATTACATGTAAATATAGCCTACTGTTTTATAGTTCTATTTATTGAAATTGTCTACTGTATTTGTGTGTATAAAAACAATATTTTTTAAACCCAGGACTGTTCTATAATAATATTTTAAGTGATTATGATTAAAGATTTGTACATTTTTATAGGAACCTGTGTCAGTTTTTTAATGTATTTTAGGTTCCCGGCAGCGTTATACATTGTTAAATTGACAAAATGAGAAGTCAGACTTATAGCTGAGGTTATAGATACCCTGCATGAGGGGGTAAGGACAGTTACAAGGTGCTAAACAAAGACAAAAATTAACCAAAATCTACCTGGACTCCAGAGGGTTTAATCCACTCCAATGTACACAAAGTATAAACCGCAACAAAATAGAAAAACATTGTAAGATTTGTAAGGTTTTTAATTAATTTAGCATTCTTCATTTGACCTTTAATACTAAATTGAAGCATTATTTTTGTAGATATAGATTTGTATTTTCTGAATTCTTTCTGTAATTTGAATGAATGTCGAACTTTACCGATGGATCAGAGTTATGAGTGTGCAGCTTTCAATTCTTTCTTCTTTTTTTAATGTCTGCCTGTTAGCCAGCACCTTGCTAGAATATGTGTGTGTTTTCCCTCAATGTTTTATTGACAGTAACATGGTACCATGAAACTTAATTATTGTCTCTCAGTTTTCTTGATTTTTTTCTCTGTTGTCAACATCTCAGAAAGACTTTCAGATATGCAAATGTGTGGAAAAAGTGTCAGACTGCAGAGTTCATAAGAGGTATAAAGTTAATGTTGCATAACTGTACTGTGACCTAACCAAAGCAACACATCAAAGATCATCAAAGATTTAGGTCAAGAATAGGCAACCAGGTGCCATGAGAGTATGCAGATTTTCACTCCAGCCAAAGACAAAAGTCAGCGTATTATACTGATGAACACAAGCTGAGAGGAAGAACTACTGTTTGTCAGTGGAATCTCTTGGTGTAATCTTTGTTTGGAATGAAAACCAGCATTTGATTTCCTGTTCCTGACCTGAACCAAAAAGAAGAAAAAAAGGCGATGGAGATAGAGAAAGGTGAAGGGTGAAATATATTTATTTTTCCAATATTTTTTTGTGATGTAAGATTTATTCTATAACTGAAGGCATGGTTGAATAAACACAAGACACACATACTGCTATTTCAAAGATATGTCATTTTAACTTTAATGCTGGTGAAACCACACATTAGTATCAACTTAGTATTTATTTTATACATTCAAAAGCAAAGGCACATATAAAGACACTGCACCTTTGTCCCTCTTGTATTTAGTGTTTTTTACAGACATTGTATCAACAACAGACACTGAACAGAAACGACACAAAGTAATTTTGGCTTTGAATCACTTTAAAAAATAAAAGCAACACATACAAAAACAGTGAAGCAAATATTGCAGCAGTCCTTATTAATTCATATTTATAATAGTATTTTATTACAATGCATTTCAAAGTCTAATTTTTTCTTTTTTCTTTTCACATCGATTTTTGATTAAAATAGCTTATATGGTTTCATGAAAATTGTAGATTTTAATGGTCTGTAAATGCAATAAGGCAGCAGGCATAAATCCAAGTGAAGTGTTTTATTACAGAATGTGAGTGAGTGTGCGTTGAGGAGAAAATGTTGCAAGTAGGAATTCAGCAAGACATCGACTAAAATTATATTGTAATTTCAAAATACATATATTTAAACATGCACGCACACATCCAGATTTTAAGACGACGTAACAGGCTGCAGTCATTATAGTGGTATTAAAGTGAGCAGTATGTGTGTGTGTGTGTGTGTGTGTGTGTGTGTGTGTGCACTGTGTGTGTGGAAATGAGACCAGTCCCCTGTTCCTGCTGAACTGAGCCAGCCGACGTCACACACTGATTATCAGCACAGCAGGCACAGGAGACCGACCCAGCAGGGGTTGGGGGGTGGGGGGCAGACAGACACACACACACACACACACACACACACACACACACACACACACACATACAGGAAAGTCAGACAAACGCACACACAAGTCCAACAAATGACACTGATGCTCATGCAGAAATCAACAAGTGGAAACTGCTACAGAAAGAAAATATGAGTGCAAACACAAAGTCACACACACGATACCCCTGAGAGACCCTGGCAGCCAGCGATACAAATGACGACATAAGATCACATATTGCTCGCCCTACAGGAACAGGAGCGCCCCTCGACACTAATGAGACAGCTGACATTTAGCAGACACTGACACACTGAAGCCGCACAATTTCAGCTAATTCAACAGATTACCAGTTATTACCAGAAGCTCATAGACCGTGATACCTGCTCCCATACATCCCTCCTGGCCACAGTGCACCACCCTTTATGCTTTCACAACACAAAAATGAGTCATCTGTGAACCACACACACACAAGTGATTAGGTGTGAGTCTTAAGTTTGGTGGGCCCGTAAAAAGAGAGTCCAAGAATCAACCAATCTAACAAATGAGAAGCATGCCTCTTTATTGACAACATCAGACTTTTAAAAAGAGTTTTAAAAAGAGAAAGTGCCTTTTGATGCACAGTTTCACATGTTAAGTGGCACTGAGCTACAGTATAGTCAAGTTTCCATCTGAATTTAGTGCAAAATTCTGAATGAATTAAATGTATGCATGTTTCCATCCACTACTGTTATGTGAATATTAGGAGTTGGGCGCTGGTGGTGCTAATTCTCCAGTCAGGTGCCATTAAACCATTGCAGAAGAAGAAGGTGCAAAATGATGTAATTAAAAAGTGCAAGTCAAACAAACGATGATAAAAACCTTAAAAACGTGATGGAAATACGGCATTTATTTTTGTTTCATGTATTGATTTGAGGAAAGTTACAGTCTCCTTATTGAAATTGAAAATGCTCATAAAAACAGGTGGATGGAAACACACTTTATTTAAAGAGTTTTAATATTTTGAGGATATAAAATGGCTCTAGGTCAACCATGGTGAGCAGCTTTTTGCAGTCGATGCCGTCGTTCTCGTCTGAAGTCTGGTGTTGATGTGAAGAGCAGTGGTTTGATGCAGTGCGGCCCCTCCCTGACCTTTACTCTCCCCCTGCAGGCTGCAGCCCTGTGGCGGCAGAACTTAACCACTGTGAACATGGCAGACACTCACTGTTCACATGTGGGTTAAGTCCTGCTGCCGCACAGCCAGGTCATACGAGCATCTTTTCATGACAGAGAGCGAGATGGGTGTGTCTGTGTGCGAGCATGCAAATTAGAAACATGGGTGTGACTGTGTGTGAGTTATCAAATTAGTGTGTGTGTGTCTGCGTTTGTGAGAAAGAGCTTGCTTTCTTCATGTCAGCCATTGGAAATCCCTGGCAATGTGATTCAGTCCTGTAGTCTCAAAAATCACTCTGCCAGGAATTCCCCTGGCCAACAGAGACAACTAGACAGTTTGTGGTGAGAGGGAGACTTCAAAGCATGCAAAAAAACCAAAAAAACAACCAAATAATAAACACCATAATAGACCTCCTTCATCACTGTCACCTCTAATACCTAATGCCGCCATCTTGTCATTGCCAGATTACCTCAATCCCACATCTATACCTCTGTGTGAAAGAGTGAATTATCACAGTAGTCAGATGTGCTACATCTTTGTCATTCACGGGTCATAGTCACTGCGCCTTCTCGGCCCTGTGTGTACTGTATGTGCATGGTTCTCGTCAACTTCCAGACTTCCCGTGGCCTCTTATAAAAATAGCTTTTCGATGACAGAATGGAGAATAAGGTTAGAAGGAAGTGGCCAGTCAAGTGGCACTCCCTTTAAAGACGTTTGTCCCGCTCTGTTCTACTTCTGCCCCTTTATCTGTGCCCCTTGTGTGGAAAAAAACCCAAAAAAGGACGGAGAGCACTGGGCCGTGTTTCCTCTGCTCCTAAGCTACTGCTGAATCTCTTCAGAAATTGTCAGGAATTTTCATGTTGTGTAAAGAAACCGATACTGTATTTATATGTTATTGCTTCTTATTACTGTCTGTCAAAGATATCTGATAACATCCTACGCCAGCTAAGAAGGACAAGTACATACGCTCATCACCCCCGGAGCAGAACTTATTACTCTGAATTCCTTTTTGTTGAATTCTACTTGTCTGGACAGGACATATTTAAATAACTGAATGTCAGTCCAAGCTCAAGATCCATGTTGAATTATTTTTTTTTTTGCCATCCTCTTCAAGTCTCTTTATTTTCAGCAGCATGAATATTCCACCATGTACAAGGTATGAGTCAGTGGGACACTTTTGGGGAACTCCAGACTCTAAATAAGTTTTAGCTGGCTGTTGTCACTGTGGGCCTGCTGAGAGCTGTGCCAGGGACACAGTGAACTCACTAACGCTGTATCATTGTTGTCACAAATCTGCTGCAGCCAGGTCTGAGAGTTTGGAAAGAGCTTTCCCAAAATAGCACAAACCTACTTCTTATTCCATGCCATATTATTTAAGAAAGTTGAATATTTTAAATGCTACTCAACGAAGCAACCTGTTTTCCACTCATGACAAAAACCCCAACGCTTTCTAGTTTCCTCCAGGCCAATGTTCTTTCTCTGAGTCTGTGGTCCAATCAACCAATAACACCAAATTACCACCGCTCAGAACACACTATGATTTTGGTGCTACTGGGAAGCAATTAGACAACCGTTGTTTCATGCTCTGTCTGCTCTCTCTTATGAGTGTCTTGTGAATGTCTCTCTCTTACACTCTCTCACAGATTACGGTACGAGGAGCATTTTTGAGGCCCCAGCTAGATTAGCGTAATTTTACAGCTAAACTATCAGAGGTATTATTTTCACGTTGTGGCGCAAAGCGTTTTTTTCAGTTCAAAAAAACTCAGTTCGTTGAAACCTAAAATATCTACATAAAAATGAATCTTTATACATTTTGTGTTGGATTTTAGTTGTAAGCGTCTCCTTAAATTCAGTTTTGTTTTATGAGATGTGCATTATAAATCCCTCGGTCGGTCTCTCTCCACATGGTCACAGTAAGACGTCTCAAGTAAGTAGGTCGTTTAAGGTCCCAGCACCCATCAAAGACAGCGCGCTAACTCCTCTTTAACTCCTCTCCTCCATCAACGTAAAACCCTCTATCCCGCCATCCTTTCATCTGGCAGTGGTTCATCTTGTGTGTTATTTTCTCTGACTTTTCATCTTTTCCATCGGTTTCTCTCTTCCCCTTTGCGTTCCCCCCGTCGAACCCGCAGCCGTTAATGTCTATGAGCTCAGTCCTTCCCTTCCCCTGTAATGACGGCATTCTGGTTGACGCACGCTGTCCAACACCTCACCTCAAACGCTCGCTGTGAGGATCTCAACATGTCTCTCTTTTGCATTTGGCCTGTCTTGTTTTTTTGAGTCCTATGGTGGAGCCAGGCAATCCTGTTGTTACACTCTTCTCAAATTGGATGTTTATTATGGTTAGGAATAATCATAAGGTTCTGCCATGTGGGCTGCAACTCATTGGCAGCTCATAATTGTGCCAACGTGTTGCATCCTTATGGAGGCGTAGAATAGGAAAATTAGTGTCACTGAGTGACGATTGCCAGCAGATGTACCCTAGTAAAGTCAAAATGTTTTTAGAGAGTGTCTTCATGGCTTACGGCCTTGTGTGTGGGTGCTTTGATGGTTTTAGGGTGTACAGTTTACACGATGTGTGTGTTCTACTAAGTTTATATTCGTGCACACAACGTATGGAGGTCCAAGTGTAGACGTGGCCACTGACTGTTCGTCCAGAGCGTCTCTCCCCTTCAGCCAGAGTTCAGAATTGACATTGCCGTTTACACAAGGGCACACAGTTAAGTGGAAAAGCCTCTGTTGAGACAGCTGGATCTCAACCCCTTGTTGTTTCAACACATATCTTCTCTCTCCCTATGCCCTTGTGTGTGCGCACACACACACACACACACACACACACACACACACACACACATAGATGCACTAAGAAATGCACACATGCTCACAGGCCAGATGCAATCTACCTCTCCGCACATAATGTGCTCGCTATCAATAAACAAACACAGTTATGTCAGTGGGCTGCCGGGCAAACATGGCATGTGCGTTAGCTGGGTTCTCACCCTGTCTCATAAAGCAAGAATAGTACGAATACATACCAAACTGACATCATTCACACTTCCAGGCTGTGAACTGCTTAACACAGCAAACAGTGAGCGGGACGACCCACAGGCTGCCTGTACGCTGCTATTGTGCACTCCATTAATTATTATGCATCAAACTGAATCATGTGTCATTTTTGTATCTTTCCATTGCAACAGAGAATTTTACAGAGCCTGGTTTGTTTCCAATCACAGCTTCATGTGAAATCGATATATCTAAGTCCATTGGTTCAAGACATTATGTCAACATTGGAGCACAAGGGTTACAATAACGTCTGAATTCCCTTCTTAAAGTGTAAATAAGCCGTATCCATTACACCTCGCCCTGATAAGTGCAGAGCGTGGCTTGCAGAGGAAGAAAACATGGAAAAGTAACTGTATCAACTATCCAAAAAGGTGAAAAGATGAGTGTGGCGAGGAAAGATGCCACAGCAGAGACTGTGGCAGCATTTCCTCTGCAACTTACAGAACATTTTCAAGACAATGCTTTCAGTCTTTAATCTGAGTAATTACAAACTCAATAGTGGAGTAGCAGAACAACCTAACTTTCAAAGGCCTAGCCCTCTAAAATCTATTGGGTGGACGGATGCTAATTCAGCCCTGCCGGTTTCCTAACCCCAACCATAGCAATCTGCAAAACTGTCAAAAAACCACAGTGAAAATACAGAACACATCCCACCGACTTAAACAAAGATCTTTGAACCCACACACCTTACGCAGTACCACACCCTGGCTCTACAAGACAGAGAGTGTGTGTCTGGGTATGTGAGCGCATGTGAGTAAGATTGTATTTGTTTCGTGTGAGGGCGTAATTATTGCTGAGGCCGTGACATTCAGTGACATTCAAACAAGGACTCGCGCTCTACTATGGGCCTTCTCTGTTGCAGATCTCCTCAATCAGAGGGGAAGGTTCATTGGCTGGCCTGGAATCAATGGAACGCACCACATGTGGGACATTAGTCTGAGAATAAAAAAGTATTTCCAGCTCCAGATTAAAAAAAAAAAAGAAAAAAAAAAGAAAGCTCAAAGTCTGTTTAGGCTGTAAAGCTAGCCTCAGCAGTGAAGAGCCCAGCCCAAGCCCGTGGTCCGCTCCCTGTAGCCCAATGCGTGTAACCCTATCCTCAGCCTGATTCTTTGCCAAACACCCTTACCACCACCACCAGCCCTGTACTTAGTGTACAGCCGCCCTGCTGCCACTGAACCACACATGCACAAATGGATGCAGAAACTCCGCACACACACACTTTTATTCCACTACGCCACGGTTTCCTGAGCCTGGGCCCATTCCTACAGATTGCTGCCGGGCGCACCCACCCACCCAGCCACCCCACCAAAGCCAAAGCTTGAGTCCTGGATCCCCACCTTCTCTCCTCCTTCTTTTCCCTCTTTCCTCCATCTATTCCTCCATCCATTCATCCATTTGGCCTTCCCTGGTAGCTTTTCCAATCTAATGATTCCTCACTGTAAAAGGCAGAATAACGACACCTCCCACCTCTCTCTCCTCTTTCCCCTGTCTTTTTTTGCGTAGAGGATATCTGAAGTCACAGTCAGTCGCATAGAGAGTAAAGCAACAGATCCCCTCTGTGGGGCTAAATTAACTCATTCTTATCTTGTCTTTCCTCTGTGCTTCAGCGTCATTTTCGCCTTCCACTGCCCAATTTGGTCTATACCAACACCCCCAGAGGGGAACCAGACCGGACGGCAGACAGGAAAACAGAGACAGCCGGCCCTGAACTGGGTTAGCAACAGTAGCTGCTGGATTCCCTTCCTTTCATGGAGGTTTGGGAGCTCGCAGACTTACAGGGCCTCTGAACAATGAGAGGAATGTTTGAGCGGCTCCGGCCTCGCTTCACCACTACCATTACGTCTCTCGGCTGCTTGTCTAGAACTTTTTATGACCTCTATTCCCACTCTGTGCTGCCAGCAACACCCCGCAGAGAGGCACACAGACTGATGGACATGTAGACAGATAGATGACACGCATGGGTAGAAGCGATGACATACATACTGCAGACAGTTGGAAAGGAAGGCAGACAAACAGGTAGAGGCAAAGCAGTTATGAAGTAAGTCATTCAGACAGGTGGAGATATAATCCCTAAATCATACACACATAGAGACAGACAGACAGGCAGAAATTAAGCCATCCCATTCAAAGGAACTATTTACGTCTGACCTTTGTAATGGAGCCGGTCCACAGTGGCAGACCTCAGATCAGGGCAATATTCCAGTGCCAATATTACAGTACATTTGAACAGCAGACACACTTTACTGTCGCTCCGTCTGAATGTCTGTCCTGATCAACAGGTTGCAGGAATTGCTGTGAAGTGAGTGTGAAGTGTCTCTCTGTGGAAGACCAGTGGTTCAAGACAAAAAAAAAAAAAGAAAAGAAAGAAAGTCAAAGAAAAGCGTACAGATTTGTTGGGTCATAAAGTCATAAAACAGTAAAAAGGCAGCAATCAACTTCTGAGAAGAGCCAGACGCGATGCTGCACCTACCTGAGACAGCAGTTTTTACTCCTTCCCTCTGTTTCAATCTCACTTTCCTCATGCTCTCCAGTGTCACACTCGAAGTTGAACTTCACAGTTGTTGTCCCTCTCTCTCTCTCTCTCTCTCCCCCAGTGTCTCTCTGTGTCTCCCACTCTTCGTCTCTCTCTCGTGGGTCTGTTTCTCCTTCGACTGTGCAGACAGGAGTGTGTGTGGACCAGAGTGTGTCTGGGAGCCAGACAGGGTGAGAGTAAGAGAGTGGGCGGGCCCAGCCCTGTGCAGGGGATTCCTTTATGACGATGTCAGAGGAGAGGAGCCCTCCCCTTCTTCGTCTCTTCTCTGCCTCCCTCCCCTCTCCTCCCTTTCCTCCCCCTGTGCATGGCCGAGGCTGCTGCTAGAACACAGGAAAGGGGGCAGGGAGATAATTGGCCGTGCAGCTGCTAATAAATGAGCAAAGGCTGTTTGACTCAAGAGCAGGCAGGAAGAGGAGCGAGCTAAATGTGCAGTGTTTCAGTGGACAAACATACTGAAATAGTTTGTTACACTGTCTTCTTGTATGTTTAGGATGTTCTGTAGAGCGTTGCATGTTTTGAATCATCCCTCCCAGCAGATAGTGATAATTTCTCTCTTCGTCTGACAATGATCAGAGTGAACACATTTATCCTAAAGAGACACTGTAATTTAAACCCTTCTAATAGCAGTTGTTTAGATGTCAGAACATGCTTTCAGAACTATTTTGCAAACTTGTTGTGAGATGTTTGTGACGTTATTTTACTTTCATCCAAGAATGCACATTTGTGTGTGCACATGTGGATGAGTGTATTCATAAGATAATGATTTTTAGTTGTATAGCACTTTTAAAAACCCAAAGCACACAGAATTGAATAGAGAAAATGATCACCAAAGGCACATAGTGAATATAAAACCAAGGTATACTAAGTCATATTAACAAGGCCAGAAACAAGTAGTCAATAAGAAGCTGATGATTTGACACTACATACATACACACCCATGCTGAAATAGTGTTTGTTAAAATCATAACCTTATGAATTCTGAATGTGTATGCTGAAGTTGGCGTGAAGTGGTCTTGTCTCTTGTTTTGGTGAAACTTGAAGCTGCTTTTTTTATGCTGAGAGAGGGACTTTAACTGGGGCAGGAGTGCAGGTTACAGCAATCTAAGCAAAAAGAGACAAAGCACGGCTGATTTTTCCAGATCACTTAAAGCTAGACACTATTTCAATATGGAAATAATTTTGTGAGTGTGTGAGTGAGAGAGATCTATGGGTAACTGATGCGCTTAAAAGTGTAAATTTGAGTGTGCTACAGTTAGCGTGACACTTATTGTGGTGACATCAATGTCCCTGTCATAGCAGAGGGAAAGTCTCCTCCCTGTATTTTACTCATAAAGAATATAAATCATCAATAATGATTCAAAAGTAATGGTGGTTTCATGGCTCGGCTCATGGGAAGAAAACAGCAGAAACTTATGTTCATCATAGTCTTTGCAACTTCAGATCTGGGTTAGGATTTGTGTGCGTGTGAGGTGTTTGTGTCCAAGCTTGGTTTGATCTGCACCTGTCAAGCTTAGGACCCCCCACCCCCCTCCAAAAAAACCCCCTCCCTCCCAAACACACACACACACACACACACACACACACACACACACAAAGGGAGACAGTAACACAAGCTTAGAAGGGCTATTAGAGGCTTTATGACTTCCCCTTCTTCCCCTGAAGCCTTTGGGGTGTGTGTGAGCGGCGAAGTCCCGGACAGACAACCACGCCCCTGTGAGAGAGCGGACGTCACACATTCCACACACGCACACACATACACACTTGCGCGTCTCTTAGCAACACATACACTCAAGCTTAGTGAAATGACTATGCCAGTAAGACACATGACGGCGTCACATTGTTTATCTTCTGATGGGATAGTGTTTTGTTTATGGACCTCAGTTTCTATGTTGTCTTCATAGGGGATTTACAACTTTGCATAACAGCCGGAGTTGAATTAATACTTTTTGATTGTTAGTTAGCGAAGATGACTTGCGTTATGAATGAACTTGGTTATGATAGAGTGGAGTAGAGCTTCATAAAGTTCTCTTTTCCCACTCTGTCTCTTTGACTTTCTTTCTCTTTATATGTGTATCTTTGTGTATGTCTGTATGACTGCATGAATGCTGACTATCTGTTCATATCATGTAAAAGAAAAAAATGTGTGATTCAATAGTCAGATGAGCTGAATAGTCCTTAGACTTAGTTGACTGGGTCGTCTATGTGATGAACTCTCTGGTAAAAAAAACAAAATGTTTCCGTCTCCATTCTGTGGTCTAAACATCGATGCGTGCCGTGCACGCTCCTCTCTCATTTTGCCTCACCGAGATGACAATTAGCATAGCCGCACGCAACACCAGTACTGTAATGACTGAAATAAACCGAAGATGCTTTCAAAAGCCACTCATCACACAAAGACTCGAGACAACTCTCTTCTTTCAGCCTGGGTGAAATATGATCCAAATAAACTTGGTATGAAACTGTAAAAAGGAGGCCGTATCTTGAAACTTTTCCACCCATACCAATTTATTGAGAGCAAACTCTGGTGCGCAACGTTCTGCAATCATTCCTGCCAGCAGTGAGGGTACAGGAGTGGTATTAGGAAAATGGTGCTGAAAGAGAATTATGTGCTTCTTCTTCTTCTTCTTCTTCCCCTTAGGCCATACTACATGTTTTTTATGGTTCTGTAAAACATTATCAGCTCTATGTAAAGTGTAATGATATGTAAGCATGGTTGTAAATGTTCCCGTGTTTCAACGGATGAGTCCATTTTCAAAAGATAACAGTGACAGGTGTACCTATAGCAGTGTGTGTATTTGGCTTTGTGTGAATATACAGTTTTGTGTACAGTATGTGTGTGCATGTGTATAATAAGGAAGTCATTTATTGCAGCATTGACCTCTAAGGTCACTTTGTATTGCAGATCATGAGCTCCAGTGGTTGAATTTGTGGAGTCATCTTTAGTTAATAGTTCATTCAGAAATATGTTCCATAGTATGTTCTGCTCTGGTGTTTTACCTCAGAGGTCAGAGTACAGACCTACTGTATATGTGTGTGTGTGTGTTTCCGTCTGTACATATGCATACATATTTCAGAACATGTTTTTCTGTGTTTGATCTTACACTGAACATGCAGATTTTTGCATTTATTTCAGTGCATATATATGTCTGTAAAAAGAAAAGTTACTTGTGTACTGTATGCATGTGTGTGTGTGCATGTCTAGATTTGTGTGCATCAACTGGTCACACGGGACATTCGGCTGAGTGACCATCTTAGACAGTGAGTCAGACGACAGTAAGCAACTCTAATCGGGGCCACAGGGTCTGGGAGTAAAAAAAAAAAAAAAAAAAAAAATCAACTTCCATTTGGTTGTCATGGTGAGTCAGATCCAATTATGCAACAAGCAGTGGAAAATGGTTTTGGAGAAAGAAAGAAATGCAGGAGAACGAGAGAAAGAGCTGCTGTCGGTGCCAGCTGATCTGTGAGGTATCAGCGTTACCCTTATTTAACCAGACACGGCGGCTAAGGACGCATTATTATTACGAAAAAGTATGACAGTGCTCCTCTCTCCTTGTGGTCACTGAGAAGCCCTGCCAATGCCTTGCCCAAGGACACTTTGACAAAAAGTTCTTACAGTTAAGGAGAGCAGTGCGTGTTCATGTCCTCTGCCCCTGCATTTTCACAGCCAGTACAGGGATCTGAAACACTGCACGACACAATCCAGTGCACCTCGACCACATGCAGAAAATACTTTCAGTCCAAGTATTGACCTGCCTTCTGAATCTAGATGTCAAAAGAATACAGAACAAAAACTTCAGGCTGTAAGGACTTCTTAGCAGGCATTCGTTTGATTTTTAAATCACATTTTATAGTTAATTGATTGATTCCTTTATTGTCCCTTTTTAAATGTCTTTAAATGATTTTTCATGCAACTCAACGGAATTGGTATATAGAGATACAAAGTCCTGACGTCACCCCTGGGCTAGCCTCTGTTTCACTAGCTTCCCTAACTTTAAGCTCTCATTCAGCCTTTCTTTCATCGGCCTTTCTGAAAAAAATGAAGCTTGTTTCTGGGGTTTACTTTCCGTATTCTAAGACAAAACAGCATCCAGTACAGCACTTGCTGTTAGAAGTTTAAACCTTTGAGAGTTTAACAAAGTTAAACAATGATTATTTTTTAGCATACAAAAGTTCTCATAAAAATTGACCAGCGTAGCAGCGCGGGTACTTACGTCATCATAACTTGGTTTCAGATTATGGGCCAAGGTGATCATTAAAGGCAGCTAAAAACTGAAATACTGAATAAACAACAATATTAGATTGTTTTTTTTAAACAATTATCATCCTTATCTAGACATAATAGAGTACACTACACGACATACTAGTGAGAAAGGTTCTGTTCCAAGGCTGGATTTTTGCTTTATAAAAATGTCAATGGGATTTTGAATGAGGTTTACTTACTTCTGGATCAGAAACTGGAAGTTCACTTTGGCTCTCTATAGAAGTACTGAATAGGGTTTCCCACATAATAGATAATAGTTACATTTATTTTATAGGTGTATAGCTTAATGTAAAACGTGATCTTTTATTTGATGAACTGCATTTTGGGGGATTTGCTCAATTCCAGTTTTACCTCTGCCATTTGTAAGTACTGTAGAGGACTGAAACAGCAACCTGTCAGCTAGTAGGTGGCCTCCCGAATCAACCTGTCAATCCTTCATCTCTCTCCTCCTCCTCCTCCTCCTCCTCCTCAGCTCCACCCTGAATTAGCAGCCTCAGGCACTTTTCCCCCCATTCCGGGGCCTCCTTTTCCCCATCCAGCCCTGACCCAGTCCTGGGACATTTGAGGTCATAACTTTTCTACACCTCATCCATGCTGGACCATGTCACTGGAAACCAGTCCAGAACTCGGTCATAAAGTCCACCCAAAGA
Source organism: Macquaria ambigua (assembly GCA_008360985.2). Classification (NCBI taxonomy): domain Eukaryota; kingdom Metazoa; phylum Chordata; class Actinopteri; order Centrarchiformes; family Percichthyidae; genus Macquaria; species Macquaria ambigua. The sequence continues at coordinate 122,584 of VMKM01000409.1, read as the reverse complement.
CCAGCACATCTTAGCCGAGCTCAAACCAGCCAGCTAGGAGGCTCCGAATGGATCCACTTGACTTTGACTGGTGTGTCCTTTTTTTCTCTTTCCTGTGCGCTCTCTCTCTCTCTCTCTCTCTCTCCGTCTCTCTGGTATTTATGTGTTGGCAGTTGCCGTGGAGACAAGACACACAAACACTGTGGCGGTAGACAGGAAGTGCTGCGGAACCACAATGGCGTCACTGCGGCTCTGCACTCGCTCCCTCCCCCCTCCCTCTCTGTCTGCCCCAGCCAGCGTGCATGCTATTATCCTTAGCAAGCTATATGGAGACCACACTGCTCTCTCTTTCTCTCTGTTGTCTCATTTCTCTCATTATTATTAGCATTGCTTTTTCAGCTGTGTCTTTCTCTCTCTTTTCAGCTTTATACCACATTAGCTGCTTTAGTATTTGGAAAATCACTGTCTGATTTGCGGTGTCTGGAATGCCTGGTGTTAGCTGATGTGCTGAAAAGCTGTCGGGCATCGACTGTTTTAAAGGTTCGACCCGTCTACAGGGCGTTCACTCTTGAGAAGCTACTCCCCTGTTTCAAAACTGGGTCAAGAATGTTTGTGTGTGTGTGTGTACTGTATGTTTTGGAGTTTGTGAGAGGCCTGTGAGGGTGAAAAACGTTGGATTTCTGGTTGTACAAAACAATCAATATGTATGAGGGTGTCAGATTACATGTATACTATATGTGTACATGATATATGATCAAGTGAGTGGACATGTAAGTGAGGAATAGATAGATAGATATAGCGAGGAATGTGTGTGGTCCTATTGCAGACTCTTACATCAGACTTGCATTAGTGTACAGTGCACATCCCTCCTGTTCTCCCTCTGTCTTTTTACACACCCCAGCTCTAAATATACTCCTCTGGAAAAACCCCTTGAGAAGATACCGCCCTCTCCCACTCCACATGCTAAAAATATCCAGCCAAGACCACCTTTACACCCCCCCACTCACTTTTCTTTCTGCCCTCACTTTCTGTCCTCGTTCGCTTCACTGCTGCCCCTCTCACTTGTTCACGTCTTGCACTCAACACCAGTTCATTATCTTATGTGACGTGACTCCTTTCTTTAATTTTTTCTTACTCCTTTAACTCCCTTTCTGATAGCGGCGCCTCCTTCCAATCCCTCACGGCTGCTTGGCATTTCTGCTGACATAGACAGCCAGGCATCCATCCCTCCATCCATCCATCCTTCCAGCAAGGCGGCCAATCAGACATCCAGCCAACCAGTCTGTTGACCAACCAGCTGACCACCCAGCCGGCCAGATGAAGAGCGGTCCAGCTATCGGGGGTCTGGCTGGTGGTGAACAGATGAGTTCTCAGGACACACAAACACAGAAGAAACAGAGGTGGATTTTCTTGAAGTGAGCTCATATTGTAGCACAGGAAGGAGCGAGACAACAAATCAATGAGAGAGAAGGAAAGACAACAAATATGCCAAAGTATGATCACAGTGTCTTGTCTTTCACCCCTCTCTGTCAGTGGGAGAATGAAGATTGAACAGTGGCTGCAGTTGAAGTAATAATTTATTTTGAATCAAATGCTGGTAGCAATGTTGTTAATGGCTGCAAAAAGAGGAAGAAGAAACAGAAGTGAATCATCAGGACAAATAAGTTGCTATTGAAAAATGGTTGTGCAACTGGCCCATGGACATGTGTGTTTTTTTCAGTTTGAGGAACTGATTAAAAGTAGCGTACTGTAAGACAGTAATTTTCTGTGTTTCTTTGTGGTGGTCAACAAGAGCGGAAGCCTATCTCTAGCCATATGGTGTTTCTGTTCCTCCGTTCAACCGCTGACATCATCTGGAGTGACACACAGCCGGGTGACTTCCTCCGACTCATTAATCACTTGTGTGTTAACAGGCGCACACACTCTCCCCAATTCCTGTACCCTTTACAGCTCTGCACCACATTCCGCCCTCCCTCATTAGCTTCCCGGCCTCCAACATCAGCCTCTAACGCTCTTCCCAGCTGGCCTGCCCACTTAGCAGTGACCTTTGACCCTCCTCCTTCTCCCCCATAAAACCTCCAACCTCCATGCCATGCTTTCTCCACCTGCTGCTCACCTGTTGTATGATGGAGCAGAGATCTGTCTTTAAACATGCCTGGGGGGAAAAAAGTGACTTTATCAAGAAAGGCATCTTGTTTTTTTAACTGGAGCTTTGTTCAAAGTCGAAGTGTTTGCTTTGGTTTTCTTTGACTTGTGTTGTGAAACCCCCCTGTGAAGCACAGTTACAGTTAATCTTGGATCCACGTTTGCACACATCAATTGGTTGTTTGGCTTTCGTTTGGATCTGTGGAAAGGAAAGAAGAATAAAAAAACATGTGAAACAACCCTTAGCCGTTGGAGGACAGGTGATACCTGTAGTGTGTTATCTCTGTGGAGATAAAACTGACAAGAAGGATCATCAACACCGGGCTCTGATTGGCTGTTCTGAGCTGAACTTCAGCCATTGGAGAGGCACAGAGAGAGACTGAAAGTATAGCTGAGAGACAGAGAGACATATTTATTTGATTTGTTTTAAATTGTGGTTATACTTTAGATATTGGTGATTACATACAACCATGTATTACATTTTAAATATTACTAGTGGGTCATCATTTACTGTATTAGTACCAAAGCTTTATCATGTCATTAACGCTCACTGAATTGAAGTGAATGAAGACGGCAAGAACAAAGATGGGGGAGAGAGAGAGACAGTCATAAAGCCACTGAGTGGAAGTTAGTTGTCAGCTTTGTGAAGTGAAGCTGTGAGAACTTGTAGTACATCAGTTTTTATGAACCAACACACAGATACATCTTTGCAGGGAGAATGAGGGGTCTGCGTGATCCACTATGTCAGGGTCAATGGTAGCCAAAGCACACATTTAGTGTGGGATGAGCCATGGTCTGTGACTGTATGTAAATCAAAGCCTACACACACACACATAAACCTGCAGACTCCTCAGTGTAAATAAAGTCATCTCTACCACCTAAAGGACTCCTCCACTGACATGACAGGTCGTGGGAAAATAAACCCAGCAGTCAGAAGGCACGCAGATGACGAACACTGAATAATCAAACTACATATTTTCACAATGCAAAAACATTACGTGACCAGCTCTGTAGTCAAAGAAACTCCCAAAAAAAAACACCCCCCCCCCCAAAAAAAACGACATCTCTGCTCAGCTTTGTTAAACTGGTGACGTTTTTCAGTTTGTCACCCAAAAAAAGATTTGCAAAATCAAATAAATGGAAAGTTTGCTGTGCAAAACCAGGTGGCCTTCCTAAATGTGTAGGCGTCAGACAATAAATGGGTGGTTTAGCAAGTTAAGCCAAGGTGTGCACAAACTGGGTGTGTCTGTGTGTGTATTTCCGCTACCCCCACCCATGTGAAGGGTGCTCTTGGGAGAGGGTATGTGCCCGCACTCGTGCCCTCTTGCTCTTCGGCTTCCCTCCATTTTGGTGAATGCACTCTCATATCCCGGCTCTTTGCTCCTTTCATCTTTCTCACTTGCAACTTTTCCTTTTGTTTGTTTCTTTCTTGATTTTCCTGGGTTAGCACAAATCATCCGACTCGTTCCCCTCACTTTTCTTTTTCCTGCCCTCTCGCTCTCCCTCTCTGTGCTTGTTGGTGTAGCTGTCCTTATTTGGCTTCCCTTCGAGTGAGTGGGAGTGTGAGTATGAATGTGCCTGTGTGTGTGTATGTGTTTCCTCCTGACTGTGAGTCACTGCTTGTCTGACTCACGAGCGCTAACAAAAACACACAGTTGCCATGGGGATGCACTTCCCCCCCCCCCCTTTCTCTCTCCTTGCGGGCACCGCTGCATCCCAGGCAGCCCTGGCGCTGTTACATGGGTGGCACTCTAACTTGGGTGGGATGGTGGTGGCAAAGTGGGATACTGAACAGGAACAGAGGACAGAGGAAAGATTCAGAGACACAAAAACAGAATCAAAGTAAGGCTGAAAAAGTGCAGGTGAAATTGTTTGTATGGAAAACATAAATTAAAGTACAGGGGCCTGCAGGAGAACAGAAACCTAGGGTGTGAGACAAGCAATCATCTATCATCAGTAGTAAGTAGAAATGCTTGCATTGGCTGAGACAGGCTAAACAGAAAGTGCCCACCTGTGGCTCTATTCTCTGCTTCTGTTCTCTTGCTTTTACTGCTCTGAAATTGCAGACTGCTTTGAACTGGGCCTGTCCTTTGATGTGCTGGCGTCACAACTCGGCCTTGCCATAACCTCCAGGGAGCTTGATAATGTGCCCACGTGTGGCATTACATTTCGACAAAGATCAGGTAGGGCACTGGATGTACCCACAGCCTCACGCTACCAAGGTTTGGCTTACTTCCTGGATGCTAAATGCTGATGGTGTGCCACCTAGTGGACAAACTGTATTTTTTTGTGATGTTTTTTTTAAATAAAAAAAAATATTGTTTCTTCCTAACTCACAGGTATATTGTACTTGTCCATTTTTGGATGAATGTCATAATGGCAATTGGTGTACTGGGCCACATGTGAACTGCTGTATACGATGACCGACCTACTGATCACAGAAACATTTCAGATGTTTATAAGCTGTTAGCAGTTCCACCGAGACATTTTCCCCTCTAAACTTCTCAGACGGTTTCATTTAAATAACTGTTCGAGGCCCAAAGAGGTCAAATTACCCAATATTTCATGAATACAGATAAGATTAGAGAAAAGTACAAAACACAAATACAAACTTGTGCAGCAGAACTTTGTTGTTTCTTGTTTTCTACCCCATTAATCATTTCAGGACCCCTCAAATTTATTGAGTCACACTTTGGAGGGGTCCTACCCCCAGGCTGTGAACCACTGGACTAAACCACCACACTGTATATACAGTAATTAAAACCAGCTCCACCTCAACCAGCTACAACAGTAAAATTATGCTTACACATGAATGCATCAGTATTAAAAATTGAATAATGTCATCAGTAAAGGGGCAATTTTTCTGCCCAGTTCTTTTACTTTTGAAACTTTGAGTACATTTTGCTGATAAAACTTCTGAACTTTTACATAAGTAAGATTTTAAATGACTTTTACTTGTAATGGAATATTTTTTACATTGTTGTATCAGTACTTTTACTTAAGTAAAGCATCTGAGTACTTCTTCCACCACTGTCTATCTAAGAATAAATACACACAGACTGAATGAAGATGCAGACAAAAAATACAACCACATACTGTACACCTCAACACAGACAATAGATACACATAAAAGTACAGACACACACTTCTCTCTCTCTCTCTCTCTCTCTCTCACACACACACACACAAAAACACTTTTGACCTCTGTTTGACCTTTGTGTGGCCTGAAAGCTCACAGCAGCTGGCTGGTGGAAAACAGGCTGAAACTGAAACTGTATGCCGGCGTAATCCTCAGCAAGAGAGAGACAGAGCAAGCGGGGGTTGAGGGGGAAAAAGAGAGGAAACAGGACCAAATGAGAGATATTGTAGTAACAGAGAGAATACCAATAAAAAAGGAGGAATGTGAGAGAACGAGAGTGATGGAAAAAAAACTGTTGATCATTCAAGAGACGTAGGACAGAACAGAGAAAGCACGAGAAACTATGACAACAATTAATGTATTCAAAAACGCCATTGTCACACTTTATTGAAAAAATGCAACCTGCCATATATACTGTATGCTTTTACTGTATATACATCAGCCATGGTAACATAAGAGTTTATTTTGTCAGAACATACAGAGTGAGCCCTACTGCACACACAGACTGATGTTCAAAGATGGAGTAAAGGGGTGAATGGCTACAAAAAAAAAGACAAGATGTCCACATAGATGACTGACATTTAACTTCTTGTAATGCATTACATCAACATTGCTCGGATTGCGGCATTTATACCTTCTCTCTACACAAACACACACACACACACACACACACACACACACACACACACACACACATGTGCTCCAAATGTGTGTGAGCATGTGCATGACAGCTGTCCCTGTATGTGTAATAATCCTCAGTAAGCTCCATGGCTCCCACAGTCTCTTTCACTAGATCCTCCAGAGCATCACTGACCTCACTGTGTGCTTCTCCTGCACTCCCTCCGCCCGACACAACCTGCTCACACTCTGCTCATAGCCTCAAAAATGCTAGCTGCACCTTTGACTCCCTTTCTTTCCTTATTTAATTAAAGGAATAATACGACATTTTGGGAAATACTCTTATTCGCTTTCTGGTGGAAAGTTGGATGAGAAGATCTATACTACTCTCATGTTTGTACGGTAAATATGAAGCTACACGCGAGCAGCCAGTTAGCTTAGCTTAAAGCAGAAACAGGGGGAAACAGCTAGCCTGGCTCTGTCCAATGGTACAAAATCTGCCAGCCAGCACAGCTAAAGTTCATTAATTAACATGTTATATCTTGTTTGTTTATCTGTACCATAAAATGAAGCGTAAAAATTACAATTTGCAGTTTTCTGGTGGGTTATACGCTGGACTGTTTCTTGGCTCTGAGCTGTTGCCAGGCAACCAGTGGCGACCGCAGGAAGTTACTGCTCCTAACTAAGAAATAGTCAGACACAATCACCATAAAACGGCCCTGGACAAACTGCTACTCTGTTTAGCTTAAGTGCCAAAAGGGGCCTCTATTTGTGGTGTAAGTTTGCCCTCTGGTGTGCACATCAACCCTTCTCCAGCGATAAACTCCTTCATCATGCCTTGTGTCCTGAGAGATCTTCCTTTCTTCCACATTACAGTTTCCATCATTGTAATGTTAGTGGTGCTTCCCTTTGTTATACTCAGGTGCACTGGAGCACTTTGGGAAAAGAGGTTAGTGGTGATACACTTATTACGATAACATGAATTCTTTTTGAATAAAGCAGGGCTGATCTGATGATCAGTTTAACTCTATGTAAAAGTAAAAATACATGTAGGATATGTAACACACAACCAGTACACACAGCCATTCTTTGCTTTGTCAGTGGTTATTATCATACATTTGGAGGTGGAGGGTCTCAACTCTTTCACAGTGATCTTCTGCCAACTTTGGGCTTCCTCTGACTGATGGGCCAAAACAGTAATGTCACAGTGTCCATAAAACTCTTTAAAATGCAGTCTATGATGATGGGATACTGTTTTTTTTTTATAGTTGTTTATACTTTTTTAAATATAAAAATAACTGTCTCCCTCCTTAGTTTAAAACGAGTCTCTCAGAGTGGGGAGAGTGGGATGATTAAAGTAGAGAAAAAGTGATGGGGATTTAGGCAAATGTGTGAAAACATGTTTGCAATACTCCATTCTGATAGAAGTACATGTATGGAAAGCGTTTTAAGATGCTCTTCCTGCTGAATAATGTAATTTTAGCAAAGTATGCACAGTTTTTGCAGTCAGTCAGCACTTTGAAGAGGGAGAAAGTCGCTGTTACAGAGTCTCTGAAGTGGCTTAAAAAGTAACATCGATTGTATAACGTTTTCCTTTTGTCACATTTAATTCCAGGAACTAAATATCTTCTGTTGTGTGTAGGATCTTGGTTCTTTCTCTAAGAAAAAACATGATCTGTGTAGTAAGAAGGAGATTCTCCAACAACACAAACTCGTCCACGCAGAGGGCTGCAAAGAGCTCTTATCTCTGTCCTTTGGTGTTTGAAGTGTCCTTGGAAGGGAATGTCTCAGAAGTTGCTGAACAGCTCGTATTTCTTCATCCAGTCCATCTGCGGTGCCTTCTTCTTTTCTTTGGCATGGACCTTCATCTTTTCTTCTGCTGCCGTAGCGCTCAGGCCCATCTCAGCGAACGGGTCCGACAGCCGGCCGCCCTCATCATCTGCCAGCTAGACCGGAGATATTATTGAAGATGGAAAGACGTTGAGGGTACTGACTTTCATATGAAGGACCAAAGACCAAACACAGCACCATACATGAATGCCCACACCCACCTGTGTGCTGTTGCCCTGGCTGCTGAGTTCGGAGTGTGTGGACCTGAAGGACTGTGTGGTGGAGCTGCCGTTGATCTGAGGGTTGTGGGAGCCGTTGGATATGGACGGACCATCGTAGTCTGAGAAAACAAACAAACAATGCACACAGACAGTGCAGAGTGAAGAAAATATTGTCCAAGCCCATAGATAGTTGTTTTACACTCTAGTATAGTCTTTATTATCTTTATACATACATTCATATCCAAAGGAATGAGATGTCTTTAAGGTTTGTTGTGATGTATTTTAATGTCTGATAATGTTTCACCCTCATCAATTCAGGAATCAGTGGAGTCGAGAATGATCTTTACAAAGTTAGCAAGAACACATTTTGATAACACTTCATTTTGCAGGTCCGTTGTTCCCTAATTAATCCCTAATAATTTCCTAGGACGTTTCCCAGAAAGAAGTATGTCATTTGCTACTAATTATAGGGAAAATCGGGAGAGTGTTGAAGTGGTTTACTTCCAATCAATAGTTTGTGTAACCAAACCTAAATGAATGATGAATAAATTGGCTTTAATGTAGCTGTCAATTTATTTGGAAATCAACAACTGCTTTAAACTCAACATAATTAACTGAACTGTAAAATAACTGAAATAGCAGAACTTTGTCTCTATTTTTCCAATAACTAGAACCAGATTACAATTACAATTTGGACCTCTAAAATAAAATGTTACCCAGATTTGTTGACACAAAGCCTTTTGTTAGTGCTAGTTAGTCCTACCTTTGAGATGGCTGACCGTGGGGATAACTCCCCTCCTCTTGAAGTGTTCGTCTGTGTCTGGGTCCACCACCAACAGCCAGGTCTCATCTCCCCCTTTCTTTATGAAGGCCACCACCTCTGCATGCCGCATGCCCTCGATGTTCACACCATTTACCTGGAGAACACAGAGGCAAAAAGAAAAGGGTTGTTACAGGTCTTTGTGCTCCCTCAACACACTGCGCACTATGATAAACATGGCTGTTAGGTGATTTTATATGCCCTCTGGCAGCCATAGTGGATCTCCACAGGGATTTAGGCACTGTCACCGCTATTGAAAACAAAAAAGAGAAATAAACAAAAAGGTAAAAAGGAACATTAATCAGTGTCTGCTTCCTGAGAGTAACAATCCCATATTGATCATTGACATCCATGGAGTGTAGATAGTTGGTAGAGTTACATTCACTTTTATTTTTAATACAGCATGTGAATGAACTCATTGACATACAGCAATGCTGAGAGCCTGTGCTACCTCATTCGTCCAGTAGGTGGCGCCATGGAACAACATACTGATCACACACTGTTCAAAATGACTCTCAGGGAGCCTGCACCACTCTATGCAATATTGCCCAAACTCATGTTTTGAATCAGGAATTCTTGCAACATCGATTCAGGAAAGCGTTAAGCACAGCTGTTCATGCAGATGTAGGAGTTATGATTTACCACATTAAAAAAAGACTCATAAATACTTTGAAAAAGGAGCAATCAGAAAACATCAGGGCCAGAAACAGCTGAACAGAGGGACAAAATGAATATGTGTGCATGTGACTGACCATCTATGTGACAACATTGCCCTTAGCTCTATGCCTAACTAGCAAAACACAATAGCCTGTCATTGCTTGCTCTTATCTGGATGCTGCGTGCATTTGGAGGCCTGCATTTCAACAGCTTTGTCTGGACTTTGGCTTCTCTGAGGCAGGTAGCTTCGCACCACGCCAAGTTAGTGTTGGTACACAATCAATTATTGATGGCTCTCCTGGGCTCCGGCTATTGTGCAGGTTTCAGGTGTCCGAGTCCTGAGGGGGAATTTGTTTAAAATTCACTGCTTATGACAAGATGAGGAACAGAAAGCAAAGTGCAAACTCTTCAAATGAGCTTTTGCTCTCATTTGTGGGTGAGGAAAATAGGGTGAAATAAATGTAGAAAATAGGACTGTAGGCAAATAGGTTCAGTGAGGCAGACTTTATGGGTCCTTCAGGGTAGAAAGGAAGGGAGAACAAGATCAAGAGAGAGAGAGAGGGAGAGGAAGGAAGACAACACTGTAAATGAGTTGGAAGAAACATGAAGAAAGAGTGGAACAGATGGAAAATGTGAACAGCTCCTCCCCTCTCCCCCCCTCTCCTCTTCTCTCTTTCATATCAAAAATCTCTAATCAATCCTTTCTTCCCAGGACTCATGACGGACAGATAAGACAGACATCATCAGTCAGCCAGGGACACAGACAGACAGTTTGATACAGAGAGAACAAGCATCTTTGTGTTCGGCCAAACAACAGGTGTTGTGTCATGTTTCACAGCCCTTCATTAACAGTCCATCCCACACAAGACAATACACTCTGCTCTTTGCCCACCGTGCTAATTAATACATGCTGTAGGAACAGTACAGATGCTTATTTCTCATGGGACTATTCCTCAGGGAACCTCTTGATACTAGTGTGTGTGTGTGTGTGTGCGTGTGTTTAAGTGTGTGTCTCATCAAAGGCATGGCAGATCCAACCACCTGAAGTCCATTGGCACATTTTTGATGTGGATTGTGTGTGTGTGTGTGTGTGTGTGTGTATGTGTGTCCAAGACTAACCTTGGATTGATCAAAACAAACAATTTCAAAAGCATCTGCACATCTGTGAATATGACGCATGTGTGACTTTTAACTCTTTGGTCTCCAGTTGAGCTTCGCAAAGACTATCTCCACGGCCTGTTTGTTGCCTTAAATTAATTCATAAACTGATAAATGATAGATAAATTAGTGGAAATGTAATGTCATGTTTTTTCTAGTGGAAAGAGTGAGTGGCACATTTGCAAAATCAAGTGTAGAAAGGTTTCATGGTGATGTCTCAGTAAAGGACACCAGTTCTTGATGGATAAATGATGGATATAGGTTCATTAAAAATTATTTTGATCTTTGTCCGTTGTCAGTGTCCCTAAATTAAAAGCCTGTTGATCCCTGCCTGACCACAATTAGAGTAATAAGAGTCTACAGCAATGCTAGCCTCTCTGTGAGGCTGTACCACAGCGATGCTTTGAGCTAAATGCTACTATCAGCATGCAAACATGCTCACAATGACAATGCTAACATACTGTTGTTAAGTCAATATGTTTACCATGTTTATCATCTTAGTTTGGTGTATTAGCATGCAACATTTGCTAATTAGCATAAACACAAAGTACAGCTGAGGCTGATGGGAATGCCATTAGTTTTGCAGGTATTTGGTCATCAATTAAAGTATTGGACAAACTGAAATTTTTACTTGATGGCGCTAGATGAAAAGTAAAGGGATCATCAAGTGACTATAATTCATCATGAGGGTGACATGAATGTGTGGGCCAAATCTTATGGCAACTCATTCAATAGTTGTTGAGACATTTCACTTTAAACCACAAACCACTTTAAACACAACCTCATGGTGGTGCTAGAGGAAAACTCAGGGGTTCACCAAAATTATTAGGATTCATCGTCTGTACAAGATTTTGTGCCAATCCCTCTAGTAGATACTGAGGTATTTTACTGGATAAGTGAAAAATGTGACCTGCTGGTCCCACCTCTCTGGGTCCCATGAACGTTTGTACATGACGATCCATCATCAACAACAGATGTTGAGTGATCATCACCCAGGTGTGAAATCACTGTGGAGCTGATTTTTGGTTCTATCATGAAATTAACCCCCAGTGTGTATGTGTGTACGTTTGGAAAAGTGAGCGTGGTGCGCTTTTGTATGGTCTTTGATGTCACCCTCCAGTTTGTGCGAAGTCCAGAGTGTGCACTGTTGAGCTCAGGCGGAGCAGAGAGACTGATGAGGCATTCACTGGTGTCATAGCTTCTGCCAAACATCGGTAGAAAGCTGAGCTCTCACTATAGCCTTTACAACGCCAGCTGCTGATACAACTCCAGTGTAATGGGGCATGGTGAGAGAAAAAGACAGCGAGAGAGAGAGAGAGAGAGAGAGAGAGAGAGTGAGAGAGAGAGAGAGAGTGAGAGAGAGAGAGAGAGAGAGAGATAGATAGAGAGATCTGTCATGGTTGTTCACCTCTCTAACAAGCTGCTGACAGATAACACAGGCGTTGTCTTGACGCATGGTCAGAGACGGTTGCAATTATCAACGCGTATATACACACACACACACACACACACACACACACACACACAGCAGCCAACTAACTCAACAGGGGCTCAGATTTTCCGGTCCAAATAAAACACTGATATAAAGTTATCAAGCGGGCGTGAAATCACATATTTAGCAGAACACTTGAAGTCTCAGAAAGTTTACCTTACAGTATCCCGCAGGAAATTAAAGATAATTGCAATACAAAGACAGTACAAAGCTTTATGCAAACAGTGACCAGTGAACAGTGAATTTCATTTTTCACAAATAAAAATACATGACTAGATACAGTGAATGGATACACACATAACACAAAGCAGTGCTCACAGTTTAAATCTCTCCCACATTTTATTTGTTAGGAACAACTAAACTAGGGCTGCATTATGGATTATCTTCCCATTACTTTCTCAATTTATCAATTAACCGTTTAGTCTATAAAATGTCAGACAATAGTAAACACTGTCTATCACATTTTCCCAGAATTCAATAGGATGTCTTGAAATGTCTTGTTTTGTCCAAGTCCAAGATCCAAAGATACTCAGTTTGCAATGACATAAAACAGATAAAAGCAGCAAATCCTCACTTTGGAGAAGCTGCTATTAGGAAATGTTTTTTTTTTGCTTGAAAAATCAATCAATTCATCGAGTTGCTTATTCATTTTCTGTCAACAGACTAAATTTCAGCTCTAAACTAAGCAGATATCACCAATCTTATTTTATTTCTATGTAATTTATATTCAGATCTTTGCTTTGGCAGTGTGAGCACATGTACATATGCAAATAAAACTCTTTAATTGAACTTAATTTGGCCTGACACTGTCTTGACTACCTTCCCACAACATTTGTGTGTGTGCATGTAAACGTGATCCTCAGTTTATGTCTCCATGGAGAGATGTAGGGAGGTGGCCGACTGTGACTGCCATCAGTGACCTGCTACAGGATGTTCCCACACACTCTCACCAGCCATCTAATGTTTCAGTGAAGCATCAGTACATCAGCATCTTCTAATGCCAAGACTGCCACTAAAGTATGATCAACAACATTTTGCCTCTTACAGACTTTTACTTTGACGAACAACTGCAGCTCTGCTTAATGGTCCTGATCATAGTTACAGGACCATACTGATGGTTTACAGTTTATATTACTGTCAACCATTTTGCAAAGCATGTCATAATGTTTTTGACTGGTTTTCCTTCCTTACAGGCAGAAATTGGCTTCCACTCAGTGAGTTCACTACAATATGAAAATCAAATTGCAATTACCTAAAATTGTTGGTGACGCTGTAGATACACGGAACATTTCATCACTCTTGTCATTCGTCCCTGTCTCTAGAAGAAACAGCAACATCTTCAAAGAAATAGTCTGACATTTTGGAAAATACGCTTTCTTGTGGAGTGTTAGATGAGAAGATTGATACCACTTTTATATCTGTATGGTAAATATGTAGCAGCTGGTTAGCTTAGCTTAGCATAAAGACTGGAAACAGGGGGAAACAGCTAGCCTGACTCCAGGAAGTATCTGCTTGCAGCCAAGAAGTAGTTACATTTCTTGGCACATAACCCCCCGTAAAACAGCAAATTGTTGTTGTTACGCTTTTGAAGCAAGAAAGCAAATACGCCTGCTTCAGAAAATGTCAGAGCATTGCTTTAATGTCTTCTGTGTTTCTACAAAATATCTTATGACTATACCATATTTTAACAGGTCAGTCGGTCATTGGAAAGTCCTTGAAAGCGCCAACCAGGAAGCAACAGGCCTTACAATGCAACACTAAATTCACCTTTGGGAAAAAAACAATGTGAAGGATTATCTTGTTGTTGTGTAGAGCAACTTTCAAGTATCTGCAAGTTGATTTGAGGACGTTTTGTCATGAACTTCTATCAAATGGAACCAAAAGCTGCCTGGAAGGTAAAAAATTAATCAAAAACGAAAACAATATCCTTTACAATTTGGGGGGTCGTAAATGAACTCAGTTTAACCTTATTATCAGACCCTACTGGAGTCCTGTTTGGCCTGCTCTGGATCCTGATGTACAGCCAGTGAGGGCAAAGGTCATGGGAATGAAGGGTGAATGTTGTGTGTGTACACTCAGATGAAAAACTGCGTATAATGAAAATGATGATGTTACTGCCAGCATGTATGTTTTTTTTGTTAACCAGGGGAAAGTTAACTGAAGACCCACGGTCTTTGTCACCCATTTCCTCACCCCTTCTGGAGATTTCAATACATGACCGTTAACTTTTATGAGACTTAAATTGACACTTAAAAGTATGTGGTTCTGTGTGTGACAGAAACTTGAGACTTTGTGATACTGTCTCAAGTTAACAGTCTGCCTTTTTCTAATCTTTTATTAAGGACACTTTAATAAGGAGAGCATCTTTGCTCTCTGCTGCTTTTTCCTCTCTTATCCAACACACACTGTCTCTCCTCGCCTCTATTTCTCTCCATGTTTTATAAGAAGAGACACACATAAACACACACTCTGTCAGCCCCTGCGATCAGACTGATTTATAACTGACTCTCCTCTCCCCTATGACCGACCTCTTCTCTCTCCCCCAGCCTGACACAGAAGACTGAGTCCAGGCTTCAGGTCCTGTTATTGTTAGAAGCGGGGGCCTGATAGCAGACACAAGTGTGACTCCTGCCATTTTAATTACAGCTGTGACTGTGTGTGTAGATGAGGTCACATCTGTATTCAATCAGGTGTGGAAGAGTGCATGAAATGTAGCTTTAGTCTCTCCTAACAGCTTTGTTCTAAAATAGCAACAAACAATACTTAATGATAAGTCCAGCTACCTTTTTGGACTGATGTAAACATTTGAGTGATGAAGCAGTTTGTCAAAATCTCTGATGAGGGAATATTTTTAGGATCGTACACAGATGACTGATCTTTATTTGTGCTATTGTTGGATTTAGTTCGTCTCCAATAAGCTGGTGCGTGCAGGTGTTCTCTCTCTATCTTACATATTGTTTTGTGTTTAAATAAACAAAAATAAATGAGTTCCAATAGCTACTTTCCCTGGAAAAGGGTCGGCAGTGCTGTGTGTTGGTGTGTCATGAAGTAAATGCTCAAGAGAAGGACTTCTAAGCGTATATATATATATACATAGATTTATTTGGAGGTAATGGATTGAATGGTTGTGTGGAAATGTGGGCACGTGTGCAAAAAACAGGAGTGTAGGCACACAGCAACACACACACACCTACAAAGATACAGAAAAAACACAGAGTGGCAAATTGAAGGCTTACAAGAGGCCTCTCGAGGGATCTTCTCTCACTCAGTCAATCATGCTACTGATTTGTACCAGACTAACCCAGAATCATTTGTCAATAATCACCTCATTAGTGTGTGTTCATTTTTCATGATTTCCATGTATGCATGAAAACACTCACATAATACTCACTCACTTTTCTGTGCTTGACGTTCTACTAACCAAATTTCTTCCAGCTTATCAGCTGCTGTCGAGGTTCCCCATTAACTTTTTATTTAGCACACACATAAAACACTCTGAACTGCTCCACCAACCAGACACATACACACTAGGGGTGTAACGATGTTTCTGTTTATGTCACACAAACATCTGTATTTGTATCTGTATTTGGACCTGCACCAAAAGTTGTTAGAAATCATCTAGATCGCTTCATTATCTGTATTAAATTGTTTACTGTTGCCATCTATACTCCTCACGTGTCATGTACGTTTAGCTGCCAACAAAATAATATACTATTTTAATATTCACGTAAACTTATAAAATGATTAGACATGATTTGTACTTGAACCCCAAATAAAAAACTAAACGCTGTGTAACTGTTAATGGTCTGTGTGGAAATAAATATTGGAAATAGAACAGGAGGTTCTAACAGTGGCAAAATACAAGTCAGAATTGCATTGTGCAGTGCAATGAGAGGAGGCCCAGATGAATTTAAAGTTGGTCTGAAGTGTCTACAATAAAAAAGTGAGATAGCTATTGACAAAAATCTGAAAAGCTTGCTTGGTGATTTTGCATGATTTTGCATCCCTAAATCAAGGGACTATTATTAATGTTACTGCAAAAATTCAGATGCCGTTTGTATCCGTTCAAAGTGTGTAACCTGTTCATATCTGAATAATGTATTTGTGTTTGTTTACATCCCACGCTCATACACAGGGTGGACAAAATAACAAGAATAACAACAACAATAATATAATGCAGTCCAACACCAAGAGAGTTGACTCTGACAGTGTCAACAAAAACTGAACCAGAGGTAGGATTTACAGCAGGACTACTGTATTAGATTGCATTATACTGTCAGGTGTGCCTGTTCTTGTGTCACCCAGACACTCCACCCACGCTCCTCCGTCCTACCTCAATCAGCCTGTCTTGTGGCCGGAGCCCGGCTTGGGCTGCAGCCGATCCTGGGTCCAGGGAGCGGATGTACTGTCCGGGTCGGGAACGATCGCTGTGGAGGTTGAAGCCGTAGCCTGCATCAGACCGCACCAGGTGGCACAGACGTGGAACGAGCTCGGACGAGTCGACTTGGGGCTGTGACTGGGACTGTGACTGGGACTGGGTGTGGTCTTCAGCCTGGACAAGAGCCTCCTGGAAGAGAATGATAAAAGTGTGTACTTTTACCACATGGAAATTCTAATCCTTTTGCTTGTTCCTCTTAATAAAGTTGTAATCCTATAGATGATTACTCTGGGTGATACATTTTTCCTTTTAACAAATTGCTTCACATACTGTATACGTAATTCCACTTGAAGGTGGGGTTTGGAGCAAGACAAATTTAACCAGTATGACTCAAATGAAGCAGTGTGCTCACATAACCTTGCATAGTTTACTATTTATAAAAGTGATAGCATGTTTTATGTAGGGAATTACCATCTAAAGACAACTGTGGTTCAAAATTGGAGTAGAGAGATACAACGGGAATATTGGTAAAATATATAAAAAGGTTCACCCATTAGTTCACGAGGACAAAAAACTGAGCTCCATAGAGAAATGGGATCATTCTCAGCTAGGAGGTAGCTGGAAAATACACCACAACATTGGTCTCTACATTGCTTAAAAGCCTATAAAAGGTTTAAATGGTGCAGCATATGTAGAAAAATTGGGCAAGTCAGAGTGGCACTCTGCCGTCTGCAGAGCATGTGAACACAGCAGGTGACTAAAACACATAGCTGAGTCATTTAGAACAACCGCCTTTCAAGCCAGTAGGGTGAATGTTTTATACAAAAAAATGTGGGTGGAGAGTAACTTCAAGGCACTAGTACTACTTACTGATTGCTTTATTGTAAAGGAATGCAATTTTACCTAATCATATTCAATATACTATATTGTGAATGAGATAAAATACATCTCAAAAAATCTCATTACTCGTACATCATCCTTTGTTGGTCACAGATTTATGATTCATTCTTCTCCTTTTTATGTTTTCATGTTGCTGCCATTCAGTCGTAGAATAGATGTCACTTTTCTCGTATGGGGTGTATTTCATTCTGGAGTGAAACTGTCCATTTGCAGCACAACACTGACAGCTCTAACAGCCTGGATGAAGACATTTATAGAACCTGTATAATTGTGCCTCGAGCTCTACAGTGTGATCACAGTGATTCGCCACCTACACACCGGGAAAAACTGTGCAGTGAGAGGGATGATAGCTGGTGGCCAGCTCTGTAACCTCATCTGATATTAGCTGTAGAGGTAACCAACAGGTAGAGTGGGTATTAAGTGACCAAATATGAGTCTACACACAGTACACATGTTGTGTGCATAGGACAGATCTGCAATCATATTACGCAACATGAGAAGTCCATTGTTTTCACACTGCATATGTGAAGCTACCGTCATGGTCCAGCTTGTGCCTGCTAAAAATACATATGGAGTATGTGGGCCGGGTGAGAGAGAGCGAAAGAGAGACAAAGGTACTGTGGTGTGCAGAGAAGAGAAGATGGTTTATGATTTATTCTGACAGAAAGAAAGAGGACATTTTATCAGTAATTTCTCCCCTTCAACTTCCTGTGCGATTATTGCAAATGCATCTTAGGAACAGCCTCGATCACCACAACAGTGCCTTCAATTCTTCCCCTCGACTGTAAAAAAATAACACAGATGGCAACATATAATTTCATTTCAGGCACTGAATTCTTTAGGGTATTGTAGCAGTGATCTAGGCAGCTTGCCCTGAGAGGGAGGGAGAGCGAGTGAGAGAGAGAGAGAGAGAGAGAGAGAGTAACAACAACTCTCATGAATCCCTCCAGATCCTCCTTTTCCTGGCTGGAGAGGAAGTGCCTGGGTTGGGCAGCAGGGGTAGAGAAAAATATTTCTAAAATCAAATGTATTCGTATCCCGGGATCTGGGCGAAAAGGAGAAAAAATGGCAGAAAGAGGGAGAGGAGAAAGGGAACAAGCAAGGAGGGAGAGAGTGTGCGTGGGAGGGATAGAAAATTAGATGCAATGAGAGGATCGAGAAAGAGAGTTCAAGAAAAGAAACAGTCAAGTTATATGCAGAGAAACACAGCAGGCAGATAAACAGAGAGACGGAGCGCTGCAGAAAAAGATGACAGAAGTTTCCAGTAAGCGACGATGGGGAGGAAAAGAGTTTGCAGTGGAACTCCTCTAACATAAACAGTGAGAGTAGCACAGCTGGGAGTCATTATGTGGGGGAGATGTAAGTGTCTGCTAATCTAACCTCCGACTGCCTCTCAGTGCCTGTCCGCACCCCACTAATCACCCCCTGGGGCCTGTGCCATCTCTTAAAGTCGGAGTCTTTGACGTTAGCGTGCATTTTGGACACTTTTGATTGGGTCTCTTTGTGCTGTGGGTTTGATCTGTACGAGCTTAATTGTGTAAATTTGCACACAACTCTCTGTGTGTCCTCTGCTCTTTACTGATGGTGGATGGGTGCAGATGTCTGACTTGTGTGTAAAAAGTGTAAAGGACAGAGACTTGTGGGTTGAAAGATTTTAAGAGTGTCAGCCAAAGAGGCTTGGAGGGCCTGAAGTCACCACGCAACCTCTCCAAACCGAGAGGCCATCATATGAAATGCGGTCACCATGTTTGTTTGAACTGTGGGTGTTGAAATCTTCATGGTTTTTGTAAAAAATATGTTGACGGGAAAGAGAGAAAAATGAGATGTAATGTTTTCCCCTTTTGTCAGCAAACTAGCTTGTCATCAGGAAAGCGGTCAGTTATCGCCATCGGACATTTTTTCAAAACAGATTCCCAATGGGAGGAGAAGCAGTAGGAACTGCTGGGAAACAAACACAGTATCCATGTTTTGTTCCAGGCGCATGAACGTAACTGCAGCGCTGCTTAAAACAAGTTCACATGGAAAATTCTGCAATAAATCAGGGTGCTTTTCTATAAGGAAAACAATATGGAATATTTCACGCCCACAGCAGAACATTATGGAGTTTGATGCCCCACCACAACACAACACAACACACACACACGCACGCGTGCACACACACACACACACACACACACACACACACACACACACACACACACACACGTACTAACCTCCTGACTGTGGCACACTGAGAGGATGTGCTGTCAAAGGGACAAGTGCCATCCCATGAATTCCTTTAGTTTCCTGTCACAATCAGCCTTTGTTTCTGTCACTCTCTGTGAGTACATGTGGGGGAGAGAACCGTGTACACACAAGACTCGTTTGACTCTATGGTTGGGTTACGCAATTTTGATTACATTAGAAATCAGCTTTTTTTAAAATTGCAACATGAATCGTATATAAATTTAAGGTCAATTCACACACATAATTCCCCGGTCACTAAACGTGTCTACATGTGTTTGTGACTGTATCTGTGAGCCTTAATGGGACCAGTCTGAATTCATGTGGTGTATGACTGAGAATGAAGACATACCAGTTTACATGTTTAGTTTGTGTGTCTAGCTGTGCACACAGATGCATGTGTATATTTCCCTCTGCATGCGACCTCTGGCAGTGGTGCTGGCAGTTGATGAAACCAGATCGCAGCTTGTTGAATAATTGAGCGGTGGCCTACTGCGATGGATGGATCATGACCGCTGTTAACCCTTTCACAGCCAAGGATCATTGGCTCACTGCTGGCACACAACACAATGTAGTGTGTTTGGGCATGCATGCGTGTGTGTGTGTGTTTGTGTGTGCATGTGTGTTGTTATAAGTGTCTTTGAGCTGCTACAAAGAAACTTTAAATCCAGTGTGTGTGTGTGTGCATGCGTGCATGTAAGGCATTTTGTCAACAATGCTTTCACTTGCATTCTTCCCATAGGGGATTATTGTAAACTTAATATCCCCATTCTAATAAATCAGGAGGTCAAGTTTCCCTTTAAGCCCTGAGTCAAAAGTATGCAGTTTTCCTGCTGAGTTTGGTTTGCCAAATGCAGATGTGGCAAAGTCTGAAGCACAACTTAGAGTGCCAGCATATAATATTTTAGGAACTATTTTCAGTTTAACATGTGTGTACTGCAAACACACTCACCATTGTAGATAAATGACCTATTTATTGATGTGTGCATCTACTGAATGCAAGTACCAGGTAAAGTAAAAGAAAACCTTATAACAAGCATGTATACATATTGAATACATTGGAAAACTGACAGTCAATCAGCGGGCGGCAGGTTAAACAAACAAGAAAGCATTGTGTCAAACCATACTGAGGGAAAATCCAATCTGCAGTTAAACTAAAAGCACATTCATCAGTTTTTGTTCCATGGCTCTGATGTTATTTTTTTATGACTTTCCATAACTCGACCAGAGTTCTTCCACGACCTAAAAACTGTATCCCAGTTTGTTAATGTTATTTCTCAGCTTGGAAAAATTCTGCTGGAGTCGACAGCCTGTTTTCCAGCTGGGCTTGCTTTACCATGAGTCTACAGTGTTCAAAACAGCTGAAAACATTGACTTCTGTTGCAATAAAATGTCAGTCAAGTTGGAGGATGCATTCTAATGTATTCGAGAAACAAATGATCATTGGCAATTGTTTCACTTATTGACAACTGACATGTCCAAGTGTTTTTCTACAGTAAGCATCCAAACGATCCAAGTGTTCGATTGGTTAGTTAGATAGAATAACATTTTAATTACATTACATTATTTTAACAAATAATACTTCACTTTAATACTGGATCCAACTAGCTCTACCCTGCAATACATGAATAGAGCTGCTGCTGGGGGGGGGGTAAAGTTTTTCAACCAACTTGCAGACTTTCAGTGTTAGAATTAGCTTATGCTAACCAGCTACAACTGATAAAACCAGCTAGCGACAAAATCCACGTTCATTATGGAACAAGAAGCCTGCTTTTGTTTACTTCTGTGTGAAGTCAAAGACACATTGTTTAAAAAATTATAAGTATTCTAAGAATTTTGCTAAGCCTCCTTGGTTATTGTTGACAGCCATAGCAACAGTACCTAAGGGGGAGGGGCTTAGTGAGCAGTCAATTTGTTGATATGAGCAATGGTGTGCTTCTAACTTTTACAGTGTCTTTAGTGTCTGACGCAACAAACGTGCTTGTTTTATTCCATATGTTACATGCTTGTTGATATTGTATGTAATGTGAATATTAAACTCTCACATCAAACACATCAGTATCTTGATTTACACGCTGCAGGGTTAATAAAAACAGATTACATCTCTGCATTAAGATCAGATAAGATGATTAAAATTCCCACAAAGGGACGTTTCCTGGAAGCAGCAGAAAAGCCAGATTTTATCTACGACACCTACAAAATCTATTTAAAAATGGAGCACTGAATGGAAACGTTGCTGATGTTGCATGATGCCTGTGAAGCACAAACAACAGCAGCACGTGGAACTTTTGCTGACGTCATGGTTGACAACCAGTTGCCATGAAGACAGCGGTGGAACCAGTGTAGCCTGTCAGAGAGAGGAGGTGAAGCTTTTTTGAGTTTTCAAAATAAGGTGAGAGAAACATGTGGACTACTAACATATTTTATCTCTAGATTTCATGGAGATTTAACTCTTTTGAAGAGTTTTATGTGTAATGACATTGCTCTACGCTTGCGTGACAGCATGATTCAAAAGTGTTACCAAAGCCCATATGTGGATCATTTAAAAGGGCTTTACCAAATTAAGAAAATTGCTATGTCTCAGACATTCTGGTCATGACAGGTTTTCCCTCAAACTGTTAGTGTGTATATATGTGTGTGCGTGTGTGTGTCTGCCCCACATGCAGCTGCATTAAGTGTTGCTCAATCAGAGAGGAAAAGAGCAGATCTGGCCAGTTCACAGTGGGCAAGAAAAAGACAGAGGAGTGGGAAGGGAACAAGAGAGAAAGGAAATGACAGGCAGCTGGAGAAAAGCAGAGGGATTTGGAGCTTGTAAAAATAAAAATGATTGGGATAGGAAAAAAAAGTGACAGGAATGAGCAACGGAAGAGAGAAGCACTCAGCAAGATAAAGAGAATATAGGGCAGGCTGAGAAGGAGATGATGCACAACATGTGGAGGACAGGAAGAAGGGCTAGAGAGAGCAGAGAGAACACGAGAACACGAGGACTGGCCAGAGATCTCGATAACCAACAGTTTGTCCCACTGGTGTTGTAGTGTATTGCGTAACAGCTCTGTGATACGAAGGCTAGCCGTGTGTGTTTGCATGTCCAGCGCTGCTCTACTCTCTGCTGCAGTGTGTGTGTGTGTTTGTGTGTTACGTGTGATACCTGCTGTTTAAGTGTTTCCTGAGATCATAACTGAGAAAGACAGAGAGGAGTGTTGAGGTTGAATGTGTAAAAACAAGAGCGAACATGCCTCATGGAAAAAAAGATGGAAGGATAAAGTGAGGAACAGGAGCCAAGGAGCAACATGATCAGATTGGAAAACTGATATACTGTAGTAGTCATGGAGCATATTGTCATACTGTACTCTGTTGACAATAGCCAGATCTATCATTGCAACTAAGCTGGACTCCTGCTATTTAACAGTTTTAACATTTAGTGGATTAAAAGAATAGTTTGACATAGTAGAATAGAATAGTTCAGTGCAAAGATTAATACCACTTTCATGTCTGTTTGATAAAAATGAAGCTGGAGCCAGCAGCCGGTTAGCTTAGCTTAGCATAAAGACTGGAAACAGGGGGAAACAGCTCTGTCTGAAAGTAACAAAATCTGCCTACCAGCACCTCTTAAGCTCACTAATTAACACAATATAACTTGTTTGTTTAATGCCTACATAATCAAAGTGTAAAAACTGCAATGCAAACTGCAATACTGGGAGAAGTAACTTCCTAGAGTCTCCGCTGGTTGCCTGGCAACTGGTCCCAGCCAGGAAATTGTCCCGCCGTAAAATAGTGAACAGACATTTTTACACTTCGGTTGTTGTTGGGATTAAACAAGATATAACGTGGTAATTAGTGAGCTTTAGAGGTGTTGGTAGGTGGATTTTGTTTCCTTTGGACAAAGCCAGGCTAGCTGTTTACCCCCTTCTTTCGTGTCTTCTTTTGCTTTCTTTATACTGAGCTAAGCTAACTGGCTGCTGGCTCCAGCTACATATGTATCATACAGATATGTGAGGGGTATCAATCTTCTCATCTAAGTCTCGGCAAGAAAACCAATAAGTTTATTTCCCAAAATGTCAAACCATTCCTTTAAAACCAACCAAGACTTCATATCATCTAAACAACCATAAAACAAAGCAAACAAATAATAATGATAATATTGTGTAAGGGGATGACATGCTGTAAAAGTTAAGAGCTGAGTGCTGACGAGTCACGGTTTATGACTCACCATGCTGTGTGCCGTCACAATGCCCCAGAGTCAGATTTTCATATCCTGTATCAGTCATCACTAATGAATATGGTGTCTTTGTGATCAATTACAAAAAAACAAAAGAAACAAAGTGAACTCAAGTTAACCTGCACATCTCTTCCTTGTTCGGAGCGAGAGTCTGTGTTTGTGTCTTGTTGAGAACTTCTCATCTGTCTGCATTGTGCTGTTTATTGTGCTTGTAAAGACGTTATGCCTTTAATTCACTGCCACAACCTTCATACAGGAATGTGCTACAGGGATATTTCTTTTCTTAGAAGAGGAGTAGTACACACAGCCAATATTTCTCTTTTCCTAGAAAGTTCAAAGAGTGAGAAATCAATGACGGAAGGAAGGAAATTATGCTGCTGCAGATCTAGATTTAGATTTAGTATTCACTTCCTTGTATTCACTATGCAGACTATGAATACAGATAACAAGAGAACAAAAAGAGCAATTTATTAGCCTGCAAATGCATTGTAATGCAGAGGGAAAACCTACTAATAAACTGCTTGTAAAATTCTTCAAACTTTTGCTGAACTGACCTAAATATCTGATGAAGCAGGCATGGATGTTGATGTTTGTTGTCATTTAACACCTGTTCAAGATGCCTGCAGCTCAACTGTCAGGCAGACTGAAAAGCTGCAAAACTCCTGTGAGTGCAAACATATTGTACAGGGTGTCGTAGCTCAAGGCTGAACCGTCACTGAGCGCAGATGAGATCACGATGGATGTGAAGGCACTCAGCTTGACTTATTGTGTGAATTATTAGCACAGAACAAGATGCTTTGATGCTGACATAATTGCACTCTGCCTCCCTATAACTCTCCAAAGTGTCACTTGATGCTGTAAAGAAGTCTAAACCAACTTTTCTCCCAACATGTGTGATTTAAAAACAACGGGCCTATATTTCACTAAACACATTTTTATCCTTGAGGAAATTATAAAAGTCACAACGGACATTGCACCGCTCATACTGCACACATTAAAGGCTTTTCTGTCCCTTGAGGGTTTAAAGGTTAAACTCCATAAATTAGTTTAACATCACTGCAGGAAAACAAAGCAGAAAATCAAAAAACTCAGTGACCCAAACACATACTTGCTGAAATGTGTAAAAACAAACTGTACGTATGCACAGAAGTTGCAGTTTTAACCGGCTAGTTACATGAACTGAATGCTCTGCTTTGCAAAACAGTAATGTGAAGAATACATGCAAAAACCACTGGTGTGGTCCCTAAATGGTAGGCTACTACTGTACTGCTAACTGCATCAAATTCAATAAAATATGTCTCCAAGTTGTTGGCATTTCTTGGATCTGGCTGTTCTCAGCAGCTGTAGCTCTGAAGGGGTCGTGTGTGGAATTAGTGAGAGAGAAGAAAACATTGTTACTATCGATCAAAATAAGTCCACACAATTAGTTTTGTACAGATCAAATATTTGGGGGAAAAAAGTTTTTGACCGCCTATCAATAGCCTTAGCCTGTAGCAACCACATTTAAAACTAAATAAGACCATAATTAAGCTAGTTTCTCATTATAAGGCTTCTGTGATGCCATGACTGCTTTGGCAACACAAGTCTGTACATATCACATTGATAAGGCCTTTCTGTGAGAGAGAGCACAGCTTTAGTTTCCATGAGAACCTGCTGTATGAATTTAATTTTCATGGGTCTGTTTCATGCTGCAATAGCTAGTGGATACTGCAGAAGGAAAAGGATCAAAAGCCACTGATGTGGACAAATAAACCGCCCAAAAATGATACAGTGTCAGCATCCAGATCACTAACCTACATCGAAACTGTCTCTTTCCTTCATTGATCCATACACACAGACTGTGTTTATCAGCTGATTTCAGCCTATTGTACAATAACAGTGTCTCAACATATCCATCCGTGTCTCTTTCATTTTCATGGTCAGAGCATATCATGAGGAGATTAGTGAAACTATGCAAAGACAGACAGAAAGAGCGAGAGGGAGAAGGCAAATCAACAGGTGGTTTAAACCCCTCTCATACATTTTCTCCATCTGTCTCGCACTATCTTTCTACACTCCATTCTTCCTTAATTTATTTCATGCAGAACACTCCCAGCCTCCATGTCATGGTATTTCATATCTTCTTTCTGCTCAAATTCTTTAACGCTTTCACTCTCTCTCACTTTCTGTCCCTCTCTTATCTTTGAGTGCCTCATGTTAGAACATATTCACATGCAGTGAAGTGGCTGCAGAATACAACATTTCTGCCTATTTGTATTTAAATGTCAATTTAAATTGTGTGGGCTGCTGGCGAGGCTGATATATTCAGCAGTTACGTGCTGCTATGAGTGTGAGTGTGTGTGTGTGTGTGTGTCACACAGATGAAGGAGTGAGATTTTAAAGGTGAATGCAGCTATTTTCTTTGCTGGTTATTTCAGTCTATCAATGTTTTTTTTCCATTAAATTCTTGTCAGTTTTTCCCTCTACCTCTGTTTTTCATGTGTGTGACAGGACACTAGTTGATGTTGGTGATGTAATATGTGCAGGTTTGTGTGTCCACACCCCTGTTATCAGTGTGTGGCAGATATCCCTTGTCCCTTGGTGAGAGGAGAGGAGTATGATAAAAGCAGAGAATCTGAAGAGGTGGTGGTGGTGGTGGTGGTGGGGGTTATGTGTTTCTCAGTGTTTTTGAGTGTTGAAGAAATATGTGTGTATGAAGTGTGTATGTGTGTAGAGTTGAAACAGTTAATGGAAAAAAAGGAAACATTTACTGTTTTTGTTTGTCTTCTGTGATGGTAAACTAAATATATTTGGGTTTTGGGCTATGGGTTGGACAAAACAAGACATTTGAAGTAGAGATAGACTATATTAGCTTATTGCAGATGTATCAGTATTGGTGTGTATGTTGGCCAATAAGTAACTTCAGCACAGAAATACCAAACTAGGTTTGAGACCATTTAGAAACATTGTCTCTATTACATAGCACTGACAAGATTATTTTTACACTGTAAAATGTCCCACCCACTATATTTTGGTCATAACAAAAACTTTTTAAAACTTAAATATCGGTATCTACCTCATAAATCCAGTATCAGTAGGGGTATAATTTGAAGACGTCACCTTGGACGGACATTTTTTCACACGTCTGTCATTTTATAGACCAAACGCTTATTTGATTAATCATGAAAATAGTCAGCAGATTAATCAATAATGAAAATAATCATCAGTTGAAGCTCTATATATGTGTGTGTATTTAAACCTCTGGGCCCCAGAGCGGTAAAGTATATGCTCTGTGGGGGAGGCCTCATTGATGACATCAGGCCAAAGATATATGTAGTACTGTGTGTGTGTGTGTGTGTGTGTGTGTGTGTGTGTGTGTGTGTGTGTGTGTGTGTGCAAGAGACAGCAGATGGATATACCTTTCTCACTCCCACTTTCCTAAGCATAATGAATCAATTAGAGGGGATTCCTCACCTCACACACACATAAACTAAACCTCCCACTCTCGTTTGTCAAGTATTACTCAAGGATCTATAAAATTCCCAGTCGATCCATAAGGATACAAAGCCTCTCTCCCATCACATCTACTCGACTCCCACAAACAGAGAAAAGCACGGCTACAATTAAACTGATCCAAGATGCTGATGTGTGAGCTGAGTGAAACAGAGCAAGGCCAGTGGGACATCAAAAACAAAAGCCTGAGTGTGTTTTTTAGTGTGTGAACACTGCGTGGATCGATGTGTGGGAATATATGCTGGCTCACAGCTGTGAGCAGATGCAAACTGAACATGTGAAGGGACTGAACATGGTTGAGTGGCCAGGAGTGAGAATAACAACCCAGTACAGCTACCGTATGGATAAACGTGTGAAACAGCACAGTTGTGACAATGAGGCTGACGTCGAGTGTACTCGTGTGCGCGCCAAATCACAAACACATAACAATAGCAACACACTAGATGCACAGCTCCCTTCAAGGGCTTCTCGATCAGCAATAATGAGGTGTAGCAATGAAGAATTTCTTGCTGCCTGTCTCTCTCTCTGTCTGTCTGTCTTTCACCCTCGTATTTGTTATTGAGGCTGTTGTGTGGGCAGCACATCGATCGATCCTCGGCCTGGCTACAGCCGACCTACGCTCCACTGATATTCCCACATCGAACAACTGATAGTTAAAAGATGAGATTAAGAAAATGGAGATAGAGAAGCAGAGTGTATGTTTCCAGACATTATTTGTTGGGATGGACTCCAAAGGCCCAAAGTTCTAGGAGCTGACCAAATACCAGTGTTAATGATTTCAAAGGGGGATTTTAGAGATCAGTCCCAGATGATTCGAAGATGGCAGAGATAGCAGGCCTGTTTTCCCATATTCTGACCCAGCAAGGGCTATACAAAAGTAGTGCAATCTATAAATAAGATTTGGGTCAAGTGTCTCAATTGCTACAGTTACAATTTGTGGAAAGGAGGAGTTCAGTAAAGAAATGTTGCAGCTTCATAATCTGTATAATTATGGTTTGGGTGATAATAATAATAATAATAATAATAATAATAATAATAATAAACTTTATTTGTATGGAAAAAAAAATCTAAAACAGACACAAAAAAGTTACATGGCACAGAAAGACCAGTTAATGCTGAAATGTTTTTATAGCTTTTATAGGAAGTCACTGACGAATTTCAACCAATCTGTTTTAGGAGAGTGCTAGCAGAGTTTTGTTGCAGGATCTGAGGTTGAGTACAGGTACATATCTAACCCACAAATGTATGCTGGAGCCAGACCATGGAGTGCATTAAAAGTAAAGAGTAAAACTGTAAAAATCTATTCCTATCAACTGAAAGCCAGTGCAAAGAGGCTAAAATTTTATGTGATCTCTATTTCTTGTTACCGTTAACAGTCTGGCTGCAGCATTCTGTATAACATGAAGTGTGATCGGGCTTTGCCACTCAGGTGTCACAATAATCAGTTGTGGAAACGATGAAAACATGAATAACCATCTCCAAGTCAGAGAGTGATGTAAACCATCTAATTTTCAAAACAATAGGAAGTTGATAAATATAGGACAGAACTACTTTATTAACTTGCTAATCAAAAGTTGGATCAGAGTGAAAGATAACTCCTAAATGTATAGGCTAAACAGAGGGAACCAGGTTGTCAAGCGTTTAATGACTCAAACTGGATTTTATTTTCAATTTTTTGTCATTGAATTGGAGGAAGTTATTAGTTTTTTAAGGATGTAGTCAGACTGTTGATTTTACAGATACATAAAGTCATCGGCATAGCAATGAAAATAAATGTTATGGCTACGTATTATTCATCCAAGTGGAAGCATGTAGAAAGAAAATAGAAGGGGACCTAGGAGAGAGCCTTGAGGTACTCCAGAGTTCAGAGGGGCAGTAAACTGAGAGGTAGGAGATAAACCACTCGAGAGCAGTGTCCTCCAACTCCTATGTCTTTGACAAGACAAATTAAGATATAAAGATCTACTGTATCATATGTAATGCAGAGCCTAATTCAAGGGCCAACCCTTCAAATGCATCACTGGCCAGGAGATTATTGGTCACCCTTATTAGAGCATTATCAGTGCTATAATTTGCTCAAAAGCCAGATTGAAACTTAAGATCATGGATAAGTAGCTGTTCCTTATTATTTTATATAAAATTATGTAAGCACTGAATTTTCCTGTAGAAGTCAAAGAATTATTTTGGTTTGGTGAGTCAAACTATGTCTGCAGAGAGACAGTCAGGTCAACTTCTTCTGGGTTAACAACATTTGAATATATTATCAGCTCTGCATGGGGAAATAATACATGGAGACACACAGCTGTGTTCACTCTCTCACACACACCCACACACATTTAATACAATACACTGAGTTGTTCATGTCTCTCCTACATTACCCACCTTACTAATTCCACCCTCTCTGTTCCTTAATTCCCCCAGACACACACGCCTGCATTCCCCACTCGTGACCCTTCCACATCCTACAGGCCATGTTTTTACTCCAGGAATTTGGTTTACTCTCTCTCTCTCTCTCTCTCTCACACACACACACACACACACACACACACACACAGGATCCGGACCCCTGCATCTTGATGTAACACAGTTGGTATTCAAAGGAGGGGGGGAGGGAGGGAGGTCTTGAACACCAGCTCCAGATGTTAGTAAAAGGAACTGCACACACACTCACTCTCACCAATGTACGGTCACTTAAGAATGTAAATTCGTATTTCATCTGATATCTTTTATCAGATGTTTTATTCTAAAAAAAACACCTACAATATTCACTTTAAGTAACTGGGAAAAGTTTTGTTAGTTGACATGCCAGGTTAAATAAAGGTTAAACAAATTAAATGCCTCCTCTTTGCCAAAAGTAAACACTTGAAGAGGATTTTTGACGTTGTGTCTATGCTCCCACATCAACATCAACTGTGCTGCTACTGTAAGTATCATACACATACACATACATATCCTTGTTTTGTCAAAGCAACAAGACACAACCTCACATTTTTGTCTGCCCCTTACAGTACATCTGGGTAGCAGGCAGATGTCGTGCACAGATGATCACACAGGCTGAAGCGCTGACTACCTCCAGACGACTCCTGTGCTGTGTGCTATTGCATTAGAGCCGACAGGCAACATCTTTTTCCTATTATCCTGTGCAAAATGAGAAACTGAGTCAGGGGACAGGACAAGGAAGAGATGTCAGGGAGCGTGAACTGAGACATCATCTCATTTTGTATTGTTATAAACTAATGGCCAGAGATGATCATGTTTTGGTAGCATGGGCACAAAGACCACAATCCAAAGGGGCATTTTAAAAGTAATGTGCCAAACAAGAAATGAGAGCAGTTTGCCTTTTCATGACAGTCAACATCTTTACAACATCTGCAATGAGATGGAGGAAAAACTGAGACATTGAATGATTACTGATTACTGCAGTTGTGGGTCTATTTAGTGCTGAAAACCAATGTAGAGAGCAGTGTTTCCAGAATGTGTATGTGTGTCTGATGCAGCACGTTCTCAGCGTATATTACTGATACGTTACCTCTAATTTTTCTTCTGTTTATTGTCAGCAAAGACATCTATTCTGTGGCTCTCTCTCTCTCACACAGATCCACGAGTGATACTATTTGTGTTTATTCAATCCTGACCCCATGACCTCAAGCCCTGACCCTTTAAAACCATGCTCTCCGTTTGTGGTTTTCTCACGCAGATCTCTTTCACTCAGATTCTACAGTCCTGAAGATGCACATGTTTAAGTATTTACAGAAGTTCTCTGCAGATTTTGTAAAAACTGTTGGGACTCTCTTGTGTACTTTGTCTACATGTTGGACTTGTTTAGTCTCTGCTGGTGTTTAGATGGAAATCAGGGTTTGTTAAGGTTTCACCACCTGTGACACACATGTGTCCTCCCATAGCCCAATGCACAAATACGCACAAAAACCTGTACCATCGTGTGACCACACACACACACACACACACACACACACTGAATAAACATATATGTTGTGAATCTTTGTCGCACAAAGCTGTATTACATTCTTGACACATGCACACACACTGACCACCTCCACAAACCTCTTCTCTCTCTCTAACTGTTTTAACAGATGTGTGTGTGTGTGTGTGCGTGTGTGTGTGAGCTCTATAGGGAGCTGGCCTCTGCAAATCCTACACATGATCTAGTTTGAAGTTTATTACAACACAAAGTGCTGTTCACATGTTAGTCTGTATGCTAGCAGCTGGATCAATCATCTGGACTACTGCAACTGTTTCACACTGATTTGTGTCTGAGCCAAAACATTATATGAGCTCCAAAGCTCTTGGAAATAACCTTATTAAAGGTCAAACTCATAATGGAGAAATCAAAGAGAAACAAAGTCTTGTGCCCAAAGATTTGTATGCATTTGTCTGCAAAACTCCAACTCCTCCCTATTCTCTTTTTCTCTCTTCCCCTTTCTCACACACTTTACATCAATCCTTTATTTTGCAAAATGCTCATCTTTCCAGCGCACTAATCCTGATGCTGACTGCTACCATAGCAACGACTTCCAGTCTACTTTTTAACAAGCCCGGTGTTATACCAACCAGGTGTGCAGCAGAACTGGAAAGAACAACAACAAAAGACCACAATGTGTTTGTGTGTGTGGTTGGAGGCCTCGCCACCAACAGAGAGGGAAAATTCAGGCCAGGAAGAGGTGAGAGAGGAGAACACCAGAGAGACAATATCTCCCCCCAAAATGTGGCAACTTCCGTAAACAAGCCAGGAAAATGTCTGTCTCTATGTGGCTGTGGAATAAATATAATGTTGACTTCTCATACTGTACGTCTCTGTCTATCCGTCTGTCTGCAGCATGCTATTAGTGTTACACATTAATCTATATCCTTGTTTTCTTCTGTATTAACCTCCTCACGTGTTGAGAAGTTGTCCAATTAACAATTTATTTAATGGGCAGCCACCCGGTGCTGCTTGTGAATGATGCACAAAGTTCAGTTTGTGTGAGGATGTCAGCACCAAAACCACCGGCACAGACATGAATGAATACATTTAGTCATGTTGTAGCCGTGTTAACATGTTAATATTCTTGACTCTAACTGTAGGTTTATATGTGTGTGTGTAGGGCTGCAACTAACTATTTTCATAAACGATTAATCTGCCGATTATTTTCTTAATTAATTCCTGGTCTATAAAACATCCGAAAATTGTGAAAAATGCCCATCACAGTATCTTAGAGTCAAAGGTGATGTAATCAAATGTCTTCATTTCTCTGACCAACAGTCCCAACCCCAACAATATTATATATATATATTGGGAGCAAATTCCCACATTTGTGAAACTTGGAACCATCAAAAAAAACGATGAATTGATTATCAAAATAGTTGCAGATTCATTTTCTATACATGCGTATGCGCTTGCGAGTTAAAAAAAGGTTCTTTGAGAAAGTGACACCTGATGCTTTATCGTGCTTTATCGCTTTAGTGTTAATGACACACCTAAGTGTGTGTGTGTGTGTGTGTGTGTGTGTGTGTGTGTGTGCAAAAGGGAGAAAGACAAGCGCGGAGACAGAGCACTGACACCTCAGATGTGTGTTAAAGGTAAGATGATACATCTCAAACCGGAGTCATAATGTTCTTGCCCTTGAAACGTCTCTTCCTTTCAGGCAGACTGCAGCATCAATCATTGTTTCTGATAAATGTGTTCGATGCAGTCTGCTGGCTGCCATCGTGCCTACAAGCAAATGATTGAGCAAGAAAGTGGACAGAAAATAGTCTGAGAGACGACAGCTAAGAAAGTGACTGAACTGAGGCTCAATTTAATACAATTTCCTCTGATCTAGTCACAAAGAGATGGACTGAGAGCAGAATGATATGTCTTTAAAGTGTTTTTCACACTCTGAGGTTTGGTCTAGGTCTCTTTTATAGAGCCCACTTCAATTGACTTGGCTTTCAATTGCAATATCCTTTAAATATCCAGATAATTCCAATATACCATAAATACTTAACTACGATAAACTCAAAGACACACAATGCACATTATTTATCCACACATTTATTTTCAAGGGGAAAGTAATTTGCTTATATTAAAGGGACGTTTCCACTTCACAACACAAAATGGAAAGTTGATTGATGGATAATAACTCTGGTTGGATGCGGAAGACAGCCAGGGCAATATTTGATGTAACTTTAAACTTAGTGGTTTGGTGAACAGACTTAAGAGTACAAAAGGCTGACTAAATTGTTGAGTGTGGGTCAAAAGTAGTTAAATAATGAGTGATGTGCTCAACGACAGCAGCATTTCTCTCCGACGTCGGCCCTTGAGTCCTCAGGCCCAACTACAACAACAAAACAGCTTTTGGCTATACACAAGCCCCTACGCTTACCAGGCTTATATAAGAAAGTGTAATTCACTGTCGCTCATGGTCAACAGTAATGGCCTATTAAGGCCTGAACATTGGATTTGTAACAGCCCAACATGACTCAACTATAATCCTGTTGTGCTGGAGAGCTTTGGTGAAGAAATGAGCAAAATAAAAGAAAATTGGTTTTTGTTCATGGTTTATAGGTTGTGATATTGAGTTAGAAATGCAGTGAGAGAATGGAGAATGGAGGGGGTAAAAACACAACCTATGAATCTCTACACACTGCATGTTGTATGGAGACTCAAGAACGCACACACACAGATACAGAAGCAAACAAAAAAGAAAAGCTGGGGGATGAGTGGCCATAAAACAGAGGAAAAATACAGGCGGTGTCATGTAACCTGAGGAACACACACACAAACACACACACACAAAACCCTGTGTGGGGAAATTTATTGGGCAAATGTGCAAGTGATTATAGTTGCAGAAAAGGTTCATGTCTACCCAGGTTTCTGCACTGACCATGTACATGCCTGTAAATGTGTGTGTGCAGAGTCTATGTTGTGTGTCTTTTAGGGCCCTTAGACTGTAATCTGTAGCTGCAAGAAATCGTGTTGCTTTGAGAGAGGAGGGGATAAAGAAAACAAACAGTAAAACTTTCTCAAGTTTTGCTGACACAATCTGGCACACAGTCCTCATTTTTCCTCTCAATCTTCAAATCCAATCTGCTAAAAGTAAAATGAAATGGAAGTGAAATCATGGCAGTATTGTTGTGCAGCCCAGTTAATCCTGTTCTCTGTTAGCCTTGTGACTGAATGTTTACAATCCTCAGCAGAAGGCAAGGCGCTGCAAACATACAGCTCACAAAGGCATAGCCCCATGTGCACATACACACCCACCACCACCGACATACTGACACACGCACAGTGCCAAGCATCTATCCTCCACTCTCCCCCTCTTGTGTGACTCCACTACCCTGCAAACTTTTGCTTTCCCCGCTCCCCTGGTGCACTGAGGGGGGCCCACTTCCTGAAACTCCTTTCAACAAATCTTCAAGGTTGTTATTGGCTGCTCTCAGTCTTGGGTTCCCTCGGTCCAAATGCTGCCTGCTCTCTGTCTCTCCATCCCTCCCTCCTGCCTTTTCTTGAAAATAAAAGGAAACATCTCACAGCAGACTTTTACAGCTTTGAAAGACAGACAGGCACCAAGACAAAGAATTAGGAGGATCAATGAATCTATATTTTTACGATTATTCACTTGATTGTGATTAATAGTTTCATCACTGATTAGTCTGTTTTCCCCTCTGCTTTTGTTGCAGTAATTACACTGCACTGATTGCCAAAGCTCCTCGCCAGCCACATGGACGAATGACTACTACACACAAGACATAATATGCTGTATCAGCGTGCAGTGTCAATACTGAGTCTGCATATCTGTGGTGGAACAGCTTCCTCTGAGATGGGACGGGAAACACAGACATCCAACTCTATGCAGACTAACAAGGTATCGAGTGACAGAGGAAGGTTTCAATGCTCCAGCTCAAACAAGAGGTAGTTTATGGTCAGTCCTGCTTTTTGTTTTGCACTGCTAATGCCGTTTGGCTCATCCTGCTAAACCTTTCTTTCCATTCTTTCATTAGAGTCAGTCTGAGAGAAACAGAGAAACGAGAGACCTCTAAACATTTCCTGGGCCATAGCTGGGCCAATCCGACCCCACCAAGCACCGGGATTTCTCCCCACAGGTCACAAAAGCCAGAGCTGAACAAAGACACACACACACACACACACACACACACGTAAGATTTAACTGATTGGCCCTGTCACTGCTCTTGTAGAAATAGTGCCTGAGGGCCGCTCGCATATTGGCAGGGCAAACCTAAGTGAAAACACATGTTGTGTAAATGCAGAAAGCAGAAGTTGAGCGGCCTCGTCTCGCTCATAGGGACGATCTGAAACCAAAGCTGATCAGATCTTTGCATTCCAGAGTGGACGGAAACACATCCTGTTTTCCATGTCGACATGGAATAATCAAACAGTGAATTATAAAAAAATAATAATACAAAAATGTATCAAATGACTACTGAGCATTATGCAACCAACACACACAGGAAGATGAGATGTGAATGGCCTGTTTCACAATAAAAGCAATATCTATAATACAAAGGCATTCAGTAAATCTCCCAGCCAGCCGTCTTTATTCATATGTTTTTTTACGATTTCTGTGGATTTCCTGTTCTGCAGAGTCACTGCGTTGTCCATCGCCAGATTCCTAACTTCTGACGGGTCCCGCCCCCTGACCTCTCTTGCCCTCTTTGACCTCTAACATAACATCTGGAAGGCTTTCAACTAGCCATGTTCTTCCCTCAGGACACACATAGACAGATATACGCCACACATGCATGGAAGGCTGTGGAACAGGATGGAAACTTGACTTCTACTAATCTAATCTGAAACTGGCAAAGCAGCAAGAAAACAAGTCTGGGGTGAAAGCATATCTGAGCTGAGGAGAATCTGTTCAAAGAGTTGACTCACTACCTGCAATCTGTTTGCTAATGCATTTAGTATTTTTAACTCTTGTGCTTGGGAGTTGACAGATCTCTAAGAATGCTTTGTTTGAGTGTCTGAGAACACTTGTGTTTTTAGGCTCAAGCTAGTTACTTGTTGGTCTACTAAGGAGGAGGAGTGTTGGTGAGGCCTTATCATCTTGTTTATATAGATATAATAGAAGATTGATTCCAGTCTCATGTCTGTCAGCCAGCAGCAGGTCAGCTTAGCGTAGCACAAAGACTGGAAACGGGGGAAAGAGCTAGATTGGCTCTGTCTAAAAGCTTTTAAAATATCTGCCTACCAGCACCCAGTCGACAGAATAATGAGATGCATTTTAGCAAGACAGGAGAACTTCTCGTCTTATTAGATCAATACTCCCTATAGATCCCCCTTAGAAATCACATACCATCTAGTCCAAATGTTGGACCAACAAAAGCAGAATGTGCAGGAGTGCACAGTCCTTACAGTAAGTAGAAAACAAACAAAGATGATGATCATGATGGTAACAACGTGGATGTTATTACTCTTAATCCCACATGTCCTGCCAGAGGTGGAGGGCCAGCTTACCTTTTTCGCAGCCTTTGACGGTGACCTCCTGGTGGGCTTCTGCACCTGGCTGCTCGGTGTGACCGGCTGCTTGGACACCGAGCCGTTCTCCCGCTTCTTGCTGGGGGAGGATGGGACCGAGGACGGGGGAGGGGAGGGGGAGGCTGGAGGAGAGGAGGAGGAGGAAGAAGGTGTGGCCCCGAGGACCGCCATCTCCTCTGTGGCTGTGAGGCGCAGGCTGCGCAGGCTTTCATGCGTCTCCTGGTCCACCACCAGCAACCTGGTCTCATTGTCCACGGCTTTGATCCGCTGTACCACCTGAGGGATGGGACGGTATGACACTGTTATTTGAAAAAGCAATGAAAGAACATAGGTGTCAATGCACAATAAATGAAACTGTAAACTCCACAGTTTGTCTGCAGAGAACCACTACAGACTGCATCTATAAAGAAACAGTCCAATCACATCAAAGAGGACATTATTTGGTTAATAAGTCTCTCTAGAAGCATCCAGTCATCTTTCCATAATATTTAACACATATTTAACATAATATTTCACACTTTTCTTGTTTTCTTGTGCAATGCCTGTCAGAGTGGTGATAGAAATATACAAGCACTGACCAAAATATCAGACAGTATGTACTGTAAGATGCCAATCAACTGTTTAAGTCAACATTTGATGGTTCCAGCCTCTCAAATGTGGGAATTTGTTGCTTTTCCTTGTATTAACTTTGTTAAAACAAGGCATTTGATGAAATGATGGGCTCTAGGAAGCTGTGATGGCATTTTTCACTTTTTTAAAAATAATCGGAATCGATTATGAAAATAATTGTTAGTTGCAGCCCCAGATTATGATTCAGATAAGGAAGAGTCTGAAACATGCTCTCACATCATTCATTTACATACAAATAATTATGTAAAAACATCTCTTAACATACTGAGCAGAGAAGAGATGTTTTTCAGAAGGGGTCTCTAACAATTAAGATGTAGAACTGTTCTGAGAGCTTCAAACACAATAATAATCAACAGTTGTTTTTTTTTATTTCTGCTGCAACAAGTTTACAGAGAAACCTAATATACACAGAGGTCGTTGCTGTTCCTCTGTGTCTGTGAGCTTGACTATCTGAGCCTGCTGTCTCTGTGTGACCTCCAGCCAACACACAGAGTGAAACAACATGCAAATAGAGGTGGAGACAGTTTGTCAATGGTATAATGTACAGTGGCTGGTTTATATTTAGACGTTTCTATGCATCTACAGGATTTAACATGTAAACAACTTGCTCATTTTCACAATGGGAGAAGTGAATGTCTGGAACAATATGTAACCTAACAGTCTTCTCAGCCTGCCTGAAGTCCTTTGTCAGTGCATACCTGCTTTCCAAACAAATGGACAGTTCAGGTTAGTCACATGAAATGGATCATGTGAAGTGCAACTATGGCAAAAACAGTTTTTTAATAAACGTTACACTTGGTTTCATGTGGGCAAACAGTCAAAACGTTTCAAATGTTTCACAGTAATAATAGCTTGCACACTGTTTTTTCCCCCTTTTTTTCATCACGCCAGAAGGAGGCTGGTGTGGGTGCCTGGCTGGCCTGATTGTTACTGAAACCGTCCCATGCCACACTGTGTGCCAGGATGCGCGCACCAGCCGGTGTGAACTGTTGATATACCACCGCACAGGCAACTTATGTAACAGAAGGTAAAGTCACAAATATGTATGCACATCTACTTGCCTGGTGGTGTGTCTCTTTCTCCACGTTAACCCCATTCACTGCCACCACACGGTCCCCGGCGCGCAACCCCGACGCTTCTGCAGGGGAGCCTGGCTCCACTTTGCGGATGAATTGTCCGCTCTTCCCTTTCTCGCCATGCAAGTGAAATCCATACCCGTTCTCCGATTTTGTCATGAGACAAAGCCGTGGTTTCCGCTCGCTGGTCATTTCCTACTGTCGTTTTAAACCTCCTGCAGTGTCCAGGTCAAGTATAATAATTAAAATGCAAAGATGAAAGTTTAGGAGAGCCACCGCAGGGCTAAACTTCCACGGAGCGAAAACATATCAGCCTGATACGCACGCTTTCCCCCATATTAGAGAAACACACAAAACCCAATGTAAGCAGCTCCAAATGCACTTCAAAAGAGGAAATCCCACTGTCAAAAAGACATGCAAAAAAATAAAAAAAATAAAAAGGCAGCAAACTTGAAGAAAGCGATGTCACCAGTCCTCCGGTTCGTGTGTCTTGTGTGTCAAGCTGAAGCGCACTGCTGGCGACTCCAAAACTGATCCGTCTCAGCGCGCTGACTTCAGAGCCTCCAACAGAGCATCATTAAAGATACTGCAGACGTGTTAAAGTGGGCGCTCAGCTCTCCCTCGACATTTATCCATAACAACTGGTCGGAGAACATGCACGCAGTTATACTGTAATTTGCGCAGGGTTAGCGCCTTGTGCGCAATAGCACCACCTCCCTCTAGCCCGGCTTACCTGTTTGTTTCTGTGAGGAAATTTAAATATTCAGGGCAGAGACTTAGGATTCAAAATGATACAATACTGCCCCGGGGTGGCACAAAAGGGCGATACCAGAGTATTTTAAAGTAAGCAAATACA
This sequence comes from Macquaria ambigua, assembly GCA_008360985.2. Lineage (NCBI taxonomy): Eukaryota > Metazoa > Chordata > Actinopteri > Centrarchiformes > Percichthyidae > Macquaria > Macquaria ambigua. The sequence goes on along the minus strand of VMKM01000409.1, from coordinate 83,276 downwards.
CAGTTCTGTACGCTGTATTGAGTTTGTGCCAAGATGAACTATGAAAGAAATGCGATGATGTAAATTGTCCATAAATCTTCTCACTTTTGTTCACAGACAAACAAGATTTAACAGTAACATTAATTTAAACCTGTTTAAAACTATTAACCATGAGATGCCTGACTGTGGGTTTCTGGACAGGATTTAGGCCAGGTCTTTGACTAAATCAAAATTCATTGGAAATATTAATTTAATCTTTAATCAGGGTTACTTAGTCCTGCTGCGGAGACTAGTCCTGATTATTTTGGATGCACTTCTTACCATCAATTGACGATAGTATGTACAACTTGATTATTAGGACTATTAGGCCTACTGGTGTTACTGTTGTTGTCTGTCATAATCACATGAATAATGAGTTGTATATATTTATATTGCAAACGATGATATCAGCCCTATTAGCCATTAATTTAATGCAATGTTGTAGTTCCTCACTGTGACCACTGGAGGGCAGTAAACACTGAGGATTCTATGTACACGCAGGTTAAGAGTCCATCAAGGCAGTAATACCAAACTGACGCTTCCGGTCAAACCTTTCAAAATAAAACCATCTAATATTGCGTCAACTGCAAGTAAATGAGGATGAACAAAACGTTCACAAAGGCAGTATTTTCTTGGAGTGCATGACATGGTGTGCTATTGTTTGATAATAAAGTGTGTATAATGAATACAGATATTATTGACACCTGTACTAACATGGCTACAAATAGTCTACCTTAATAAATACAGTGCCTATAAAGAATAATAATAATAATAATAATATCTAACAACATTCATTTATCCATAACAAATAATTTAGAGATGTAGTCTCTGTGACAACTAAAGAACAATGAAAGTGGTGGTTTTGTGATAATTTGTTTGTGTCTGACTACTTCAGTTTGGTCACCTATATTTATTTTGAATGAATTCACAGGAACTGTTTATTTCTACCTTGATGCTGGGATGAACTGCTTGAACAGGTTAGGCAGGTCTCCAGAGCAGAAAACTGTTATTAAAACAAGTCGTTATTATCAGAATATCTGCCATATTTGTAATTAACTGTTGTTGAGCTTCATATGTTGAGAAGTAAATATGCAGTTTTGCAATATGTAAACCTCTGTCCTTCATCCTTGATGGACCATTAATGTCAATAGGCCTACACATCCAGTTAGATCCAGTTAGACCTCAGCTTTACTGCCATGAAAAACAAACAGACAGTCTCAGTTTATTAGCATTGTGCTACAGATCTTCCTGTCCACAACGATGGCTCAGAGCATCATTTCCTCTATCAGCTCCTCTGGGGAACACACACAAGCAAATCAGTGTTTGTCTGCTCTGGGGTAATGGCTCACTCACTATGTTTTTTTTTTTTACCCGTACGCCTCCTCGCTGATAGATGCTCTAATCTTGATGACGGTTCCATTCACTACAGTCGATCAGGCCAGGAAGGATCATCTGTTTCATGGGGGGACTTTAGTGAATTCAATTTCAGCAGAGACAACACAATGACAGTAACAGTGTTTCATGTTGTTATTGTTCCTGCTGGGAGGTTTATTTTATTTTTAGATTGGTGTTAGCATGTCCTGAAAATGTGACAAAGCCAGCTGATATTTCTTTGTCCGCAGATGAACCACCATAGTGGAGCTGCAAAGATTAGTCCATTAGAAAATTAATTGGCAACAATTTTGATAACGGATTAATCATTTTGAGTCATTTTGTAAGAAAAATTACCTCAATTATCTGGTTCCAGCCTCTCAAACGTGAGTATTTGCTGGTTTTCTTAGTCTTCTAAGATTGTAAATTGAATATTTTTGAGTTCTGAACGGTTGGTTGGACAAAATAAGACACGTAAAGACATCATTTTGGGCTCTGGGAAACTGGAAACAGGCATTTTTCACTATTTTCTGACATTTCATAGACTAATCAATTATTCAAGAAAATGATTGGCAGATTAATTGTTGGTGAAAATAACCATTAGTTGCAGCCCTAACCAGAAGGAATTAAATCAGCGGCATGATAGGCTACAATGTTTAAGATGTGTATCATATGAAATCTGCACTGGGACGCAGTGATTAGCTGCATTCCAGCACACAAGTAACTCAAAACTTTAGAAACTCAAACTAAAAGTCAAATCAGAAACTCCAGAGTAAGACACACAGAGAAAGAATAAGACAGATGTTGTGATGTTATTCTCTACAGATGTGTTGCCCCTCCCTCCTCCCTCCATGTTGCACATTCTTTTCTCGAATTTCGCAAAAACATTTTCCTGCCAAGTTTCGGACGTCCTGCCAAAATTCTGACAGATGTTTTCCTGCACTGCGAGAATTTTCTCAGTCACAATGGTATGCGGGCCTATGTATCAAACATATGTGTGACTGAAATACAGAAATAAACAAACACACTATGTTGTTAAGGATGTACAAGCTGCTTTGCCCTGTGTGTGTTTTTGAGATTAAAAGGGGCAGCCTGACATTTGGAGCACAAGGTTCGTGTCAATTACAAGACGTCCATGAAATAATGTGGCACGCACACACACACTCACAATCCTGCATACTGATGAAAAGATTAAACGTCAATTATAGCAAACATCACATTAATCATGTTTGTCGAGCCTTGATTGTGTTGAAAGAGCTCTCAATTTCCTGTTTCCCCCCATATCGGTATAAATACTGTAGAGTGCAACATAATCATCATGCTAGATAACCATTCTCCTGCTCTCTTTTGCGCTGCGTCTCCTCTAGTACTTTGTCAGTTTTCTGTCAGCATCTTACTATCACACACGCACACACACACACACACACACACACACACACACACACACACACACACACACACACACACAAGGCTTGTTTAACAGCACCAGCTAGGCATTTGGCTCAGTTGCCCTTTTTTATATTAAAGAAGACAGTGGCTGTCATCAGGGGAGATTCCCTGGGGGGAAAGTCCAAGTTTAGTCTTTGTCACAGCTTCACCTAAATGACTCCATGAGTCAACAAACACACAGGACACACACAACGTCCACAACAGACAATGTTACCTATAAGTTCCAGGTTTTTTAGGCATATTACAAATGTATGCAAAATGTAGCTGTTCCCCAATACAGACTTAAGTTACAGTTTATTCATTTAGCCAAAAATGTAGCTTATAAAACTTATAAAACAAAACGTGAGACTCGGAGAGTTGTAGGTCTCAATTCATCCAACAATCCCTGACATCCACCCTGAGGTTCACTGTGCGCACCTGACAGCTCTCACACCACCGACACTTGTATATTTAGACTGATCAGTGTTGTTGTTTTCAGTTTGTTGGATCTGTATTACATTAAAGTCAAATTGTCCAATGTATTATTCACAAAACTGGTTTCTAAGCTTTTGAACTGTCTGCTTTATATGTGCATAATTTAGCAAAAGTGGATAAAGCACAAACACGCTCTCTTCTCTGTAATTCTCTGTAATTCGCTCTGTAATTGCTACTGACACACCGATGCACTCCCTGCTGTGCCTCTCCTCCTACTGAGGTGTATTCAGTTTTACAGAGAGTCACCAAAATATCAAATGGGCGTAGCTGAGAAAGAAACCTGTGTGAGGAAAAGGCCACTTTGTCTGTGCAAACTCCAGCATGCATCATGCTGTAATGTGGACTGATGCTATGTGAACAAATATAGAACGTGTCAGTTTATAGTCCTAAAACCATCATCACTGGATTACTCTAGTAGGCGCAGTCCAAAGTCTCTGGTTCGCTGTGACAGTATTATACTCCTGCTATTATATCAGGCTTGTAGTGCTGCATGCAATTTTCTTGCAGTGGTATCTTAAAAATTACTTTGACTCTTTCAAAATCAAAAACATATATGGAAACAGAGAGAGGTAAACTGATACTGAAAGACAAAAAAGGCTTATTTTATACTTCATGCATAAATCTTGGATTTGGTTAACTGGAGCAACCTTCTCTTATGCATTACTGAAATGAACAGAGGCATCCTGCCTCTACCCCTGGCAGAGGGAGGAAAAGACACTGTGGGGTGGAGAAGGGCACAGCTCTCAGCTTTAATTAGCCACACAGGGAAACCCACTCCTCCGTCTCTTCCTTCTGATCCCCTCAATACTCCTCGCTCCTCTACATGCACACGTTTGCAGCTATAACACACTCCAAACTGCATGTGCTTGACTTTCATTTGAATTTTGAAAACTATACACAGTTTCAGCTTCAGGCTGGACCGTGATTGGATTGTTGTATTGCTGCAATGCAACGCAAATGAAAAATAAAGGACATTATTCTAGTCTTAAGCCGCAAGCAGCAATGCTGCTCTAATGGGCTGAACTTCACAAGGCAAAGCTGTGCACCATGCATGATATTTTAATAAGTAGTGATACTGACTTCACTTGTGGTTTGTCTGCACATCAGTCTTCGCAAATTCTAAAATCAAATAATGTTTATGTCTATAATCCACTATATTTCAGTATCCTCTATACCTTAGGAATAATCACTTTGTTAATACTGCGTCTTAGTGAGTTTGTCTGTTGGGATGCACATGTAGATTTTAAGGTAGAGGTGTGTGTTTAAGCTTTGTTACAACAAACTACATAGTTGATTTTTTTTTACTTTTTAAATTTTTTTAGCAACTTGTTTTGTAAAAAAAAAAAAAAGAAAAAACAAACAAACAAAAACAAGCATATATTCAGCAGCCATGGTGCTCTGTAAGGCTAACGTTGGCAAGTATAACGTTTACCATGTTCACCATCTTAGTTTAGCGTGTTAGCATGCTAACTTTTGATAATTAGCACTAAACACAAAGTCCAGCTGAGGCTGACGGGAATGGCATTTGTTTTGCAGGAATTTGGTGATAAACCAAAGTACTGAACAAACTGAAATTTTGATCTAATGGTGGCACAAGAGGAAAAATCAGATTGTCACCAGAGTCATTAAGATTCATCCTCTGGAGATCATGAATACCTGTACAAAACATCATGGCAATCCACCGAGTAGTTGTTGAGATATTTCAGTCTGGACCAAAGTGGCCGAGCAACCAATCGACTGACAGACAGACTGTCTTGTATAAAGCACACGTTCCCTGATGCTCAAGTACTTCTAATGGACGACTGACGGCCAAACAATGACGTCTTCAACAACAAAAACCTTTTATAATTAATGTTCATAACAATTGTAAAGATATTGTAAATTAAGGTATTCACTACTAAATGTATATATTGAGCACAAATAACAATGATTCACTGTAGTATGCAGGCACACACACACACACACACACACACACACACACACACACACACACACACACACGTTTTGTTCTATTATTTGCCCTTGATCGGTTAATTAAAAATAGATTCCTGGAAGGACCTGAAGCCTCTGCACCGACCTTACAGCCGTCTACTGCCGCCATTTCGAATGTTAAAGACCTTCACAATAATTAACCTCGCTTTGGCTTTTGTCTACTCATTATACACATTTCTCCGAGTGTCAGGGTGTGTGAAGAAGTATCGCCTCAGGCTGGGGGAGGAAAAATAGTATTAAGTGTTTATCACAAAGATTAGCAATGTTTTACTAAACATTAGTAAATGTTTAATGGGAATTACGTGTTGCACCTTTATTGATGTATTTGACTTTAGCAAAACATGTACAAATAATTACAGTAACAGGTTTTTATTTTGAAATGTTCTCATCAAGTGATGATGACAACAGGTTTGATAACTTTTGAATTCAGGCGGTCTTGATGTCTTTAGGGGACTTTGAGAACCCAACATGAGCTTTGGACCACTGTAACATGGGACATAGTGTACATTACATGTCATCAAAACAGTGTCATTAAACACCTGACACTCACAGGACTCACTGTACTCAGCACCAGATTTGAGAAGAAAAGTTAAACATTAAACGTTGCGGCTTTGTGTGGATTTCAGACCGTTTATTAGAATTTACAGTAAGTAAAAAGCACGAGTCTCTCCACAGCTCCCCTTTCTGGTTCCAGTTGACCCAGACACCAGTCGGCCCCTGTGGTATCGGCCCTGGATCACCATGGCTGCGATGGCATCACTTATGGCTACCCCATACTTCCACAGGAATGCCTATTCTGTTCATGACGAGAGCTGTAAAAATGGGAACGTATGTAAAATCGAGCTTTGGTAATACAGCCCTCAATTTGCAGTGTAATTTCATTGTTTAAATCAGATACCAATAAAACACCCGCTCTTACTAGTACTTAAAAATAGGTAGAGTGGAAGAAAACAAGACTATGGAGAACAAGGGAGTGACAACTGGGCATTTTAGAGGAAAGGTAGAAATCAATTATGCTCTTAAAGACTTGACATATTTTTGTAAAAATGGTGTTGAGAGCACTGATATTCTGCAGAACATATAAAGCAATTATGGTATAACGTATTTCACAGTTACAATCTGCCACATATACAATATGAAAATCAGATGGAGGGGTTATTTAAAAACATTTCATTGCGATCCCACAATGATGACAGGGATACAGCAGAGTAGTTTTGGGTTACAGATCTCGGAATAATGAGGTACTTGTCAATCATTTATGCAGTATAGCAACATACTTACACTGGACTTAACAGGTAAAATGCTAGCCCACTGCATAGGTGGTTTAGCCAACCAGGCTTGGATCGATACAGCGTAGGTGCTGTTCCTTATAGTAGTGGATGAAGTACAACAAATGTTTTTGCCCTTTGCTCATGGCAGTTATTAGATAAGGTCAGATCAGAAAAGTTTTATTTTTGAAACTGTGATTTGTATGTAACGGTGTCGGAAGCTGAATATCAGAGTTGTTAGCGCCATTTTCCCCAAACTTCAGTTTTGTTTGCCAGTACTGTACCCAGTATTTACAAAAATACTTAGAGCGTTTTTTCTTATTTTGAAAAATGTGCCTCGGTTGGAGGCTTTTTTGAATACAGAAATGCGATTTTTACAATTCACTTGGCGCTTTTCAGATATCAGCGACTCCACCAAAATAAATGCTTAAATTCTTCCTTCGCTGTCACTACATAGGCTGACATATACTTTATAGTTTAGTGAGGCAAAATGCCCACCCTCCTCCTCCTCCTCTTCCTCTCAATGACTTCACAGTGTCAACAAACACATCTTCTGTGTCCATAAAGCCAGTTTGTGGTACGTTTCCTGGTGTCTGATTTATGCCTTCTCAGCAGCACTAGAACATTGATGATAGGATGTGTCCCACGCTCAGCACTAGCTTCCACTGAAAATGCATCAGATTGATTTCCTGGAAGTGATTCGGACCTCAGAGCACGAACATGGCACTGCATGAACATGAGCAACTTATAAAATCTGCCCTAAAATATTGAATCATGAATTTGATACATCTAAAGTAAAGCAACTTCATGAGGTATTGAAAATATTTTTCAAACTGATATCCTCGTCCTGCCTTTGTTTTTCAATCCCTGTTGGACTGCTAGATTTGTTTATTTACTGCTTACGCTTACTCTTTAAATATAATTTATGTGCTAGTTTCACAGCAGAGAGAGAGATAAAATAAAAAGATATAATAAAACTCTTATCTCATAAAAAAACTCCACCACATTTGCACAATAGATACCTTAACTGCATCATCTACCAGAACTTTCAACGCTGTCTTTTTCATGAGAATAAACCTCATTAACACTGCATCAGACATCATAAATCATACATTTAACGATTTCTTTTTAATCTTACGGTGTTTCATGATAGTTATGACAGTGATGATACAATGAGTGTGTGTGTGTGTGTGTGCTGACTCATCATACTAACTGCTCATAGGGAAGAGTATGATGGATGCCAGGTCTGCTCACAATATTCATTTTGCTTCACAAAGTTAATTATGGGTACATTATGGATTAAAATGACCAAAATGGGGAAGAACTTTTATAAGTGTGGTTTACACAAGAAGAGGATGTCACCTGCTAAACCTGCTGTGGTGGCAAATATGACACTGGCTTGCAGAGTATATGTTGTGAAAACTGCAAAAACAGGTCCTCTTAGAAATAGAGGAGGGGGGCTGGACAATGCAGTGTGTCTGTCTGTCATTGGCCTGCATAGATGCTGCTTTTGCAGGTTGCACTGAAAAATGGGCAAACAAAACAACACAGTGTACCTGGAGGCTTCAGGTGTTCTTGGTCAGACTTATGTGATGAAATGAAAATGGGTTTTTATCTGTATTCATCCTCAGTCACTACCTGCAAGGTCGATAAACGGCACTGCATGTTCTCCATTGCTAAAATGGACCTGTACCTGCCAGCATCTGTTATTCGAAGACTTTGCATCCATTTAAAGCAAACTATCAAGCTTTATATTGTATTGCCTTTAGCAGACTGTTCTTATGGGAGCCCCGTTCAGGACTGTCTCATCCACCGCGTGGGAAACATTTTGGTCACGTAAACAAATAGCCCTAGACTGGGGGCTATATGGGAAGGTCCTATAGAAAAGCTCAGGGAAGTGGCTGTGCGCTGCTCTGAAACGGAGGTGGTGCAGTTAGCCAGACACGCATTTTCCAAACCATCCAGTTCGTCTTCATCCTTGAAGTCTTTCCTCTTGTAAAACATAAGAATATTGTTTGAAAACACTTCTAAAATACACTGATATATAGCATACATCTCTTTACATCACGTTTGTGTTTTTGACTGTGGAATGGGCTCATTGTTGTCCCTCGTGGCCATTGGGGGAAAAAACACCCACTACAACTGCAGTTCTCACCAACTGTCTGTCCAACAGAGGCTGTGCAAACCACTGTTTAAATAAGTCAGAGGTTGGGGAAGCGCACTGGGGATGTAGTCTTGCCTACAGTGCCAAATGTAACAGGACTACCACAAATGAGAACCAACCTTCTCTCCAACTCCCCTGAGTTGTGGTTGGACAACTAACGAGGATGTTAGTGAGAATTTTGAACAGATACTTAAAATAGGGCAGGATGTTTTCCGGTGGCTTTAAAATAATTACTTCCCAGAAATAAATCACTTGCTGTCCCAAGAAAACAGGATTTCTCACCATAACTCAAGTTTGATTTCACATAAGTATGGATGATTGAACGGAAAATGGCAAATCTTTCTGCATGGGTGGTGCATGAGCAAAACTCTGGCGTGGTAACATTTAGCATGTTAGCATGAGGCTAATGGTCATTAGTTTTAGAGGTCTCCTGTCATGAACTGAGTGCTGGACAAGTGGAGAGTCAGATCACCAAAGTCAGGTTATCCTCAAAGGACCATGAATGTCTGTACTGAATTTTACACCAAACCATCCAGTTGTATTTCCATTTTAACTGGCAGACATTACCATCCTCACCCCTACATAACTTTCTGAATTGTTCAAATCAGATATTTTCAAAACTAAATAGATATGAAAGAATAAAATAAATGTGGCAAGTTGATTAACAAGCTTTCCTGCATTTTTCTCTTTGCTTCAGAGTTTTACTAATTTTCCAAGGACAGTTGTGTTGTGTGCTTCTTCACTGTTTACCTTCTGCTACAATACAAATAGACAAGCTAGCAAGGTTACCAAAAAGGTAGGCCACTACAAGCAGGTTGTAGTGGCCTATCGAGTGTCTCCCCAAGAGGCACGCTGCTGATGTGGCTAGAAATAACGGGAGTTACTCACTCTTTTGGGATTATGTGAGATGAAATATGCCCACTGTGTTGTCTCAGAACTGCTTCAGACCTTCTAAAACCAAAGTCAAAAGCTGCCCAGAGCATTAGCAGGCATGTACAGTACATGGGACTTATTGCAGATCTGAGCTGCAGTGTAATTATTTATTCTTTTAGTATTACAAGCTAATGGGAGGGATAAATCAGTGCCATTTCTGCACAGAGATAAAAACACCTCTGAGGTTTGTTGGTTAATTAGACCAATTTCTTACTAAGTCACAATGGGAGTCAAAGAGGAAACTGTAGAACAAGTGGGTGTATGTGTGTTTATGTGTGTTTGTGTACTACATCCATTATTTCATTCTGTAACAAAACATTAATCTTTTCCTGAAACAAATGTTAACCTTTCATGGCTGATTTTTCTCAGAATGACCTGAGAATCAAAAAACAGTTCTAGTGTAACGTGCTCTTTTGTCTGTTTGATAATAATACTGGTTCTTTCGCTTGACATTGAGGTTGACGGAACAAAAGCTGCATGACCGTAAACACCAAGGTAACCAGAAGCTGCGGAAGGCACAGAGTGTGTTTCTACCCCTACGCCCAGACAAAACAACAGGTTGTCAGTAAACAGACATGGAATAAGGGCTAAGAAAGAAAGCACAGTATATGTTAAAGAACTACAGCATGTAGAGAACTGAGAGAAGACATAAAGGCGAGTTTAAGGAGCAGCGGAAAAGAGAAAATAGCAGTCGAAGAGGAAAATATTCAGGGGGAGAAGATGGTGGATGTTAGTAAAGACACATGTGGTTCAGAGATGATAATTAGTTTAATTTAATAAGCTGTATTATAAGCTTCAGTGTGTCGCACTGAATGAACGCTGCATTAAACCCTGTCAATGATACATAGTGTGACACATCACAATTACATGTAAAGATAACAACTTACCAACTTATACTAACTGCACCCCATAGCAGAATTTCCTTTTAAGATGCATTTTCATTCTTTATTTTGGTTTCACGGCCCAAAGGACACAATAATATAATCTATGCTTTGAAGAATAGGACTGGTAGATCTATGGCACATTATTTATGGCACTACCAACAGATAATATATATAATCTCTTATTATTATTATTTTATTTTTATTTGTGTTCCATTTGTAACTTCAATCAATGTATCAAAATATGAAATATATATATTTTTTATTAAGTCACACACTGTGTATAGTTTTATCAAGATCACTGCAAATGAATGTGTTAACTTTTGTTCATGTTCAAGTCCAGTGTCTAGTACTCTTTATTATGAGGAGTACATTATGATTATACCTTGTCACTGTAAATACGTGTCTTTGAATTTTTTTCAAATATCAAAATAAAAAAAAACATTGTATAGTCACCATCTCATTGTCAAAAACTGAATGGTTTATACAGGAACATAATCCTTCTTACCTTCATATATCAACACTTAAGTTTTACATTTTAAGATGGTAAAAGTCATCAATGAATCAATGACTGACAGAGATCAATTCGTCAAACTTGCTGTTGTTGGCGACGCTTCATTTTTTAATTTTTCTATCGCAGAACTCTACCGGTAACTTTTCCACCATAGTCACAAACTGTCTACGACTCACAACGTAAGAGTGGGTCCACTTCATTACTATCTCGGCTTATGCTGGATTTAAAAAGTGAAGGGGGGCCAAAAAAGGGATTTTCCCTAGTGGATGTTATGCATAATGCGCTGCAGGCACATTTACTGGTCCCATCGCTCTCATCAACCAAAGTTAATTGCAGCTTTTCAAAGGAGTTTTTGACCTCTAGTGGTGCTGTGGAGCAATGTGCTGATGAGTGAGGTCTCTTTGACCTTTTTTCTCTGTTGAAATACACCTTTCTGCCAACTCTCCTGCAGTATTACATCCTTCTAGTGAAGCTTGTCACTGGTAGGTGCCAAGTCATGAAAGGTCTCTGGGCAAAGATTTACACCATGAGCTTGTAAATTATTACAGCACACATAAAAAGATGGAGTAGCACAGGTCGTGGCACCCAAAGCCTTTTGATTATGAGGAAAGCTTTAATGATGCAGAAATTGTAGAAATCACAGCAACAAAACAAATTCTATAATAATAATAATCATATTTAATATCAGATAATCATATCTGTCTTCACCTATAATAGCATCTGTTCATTTTTGTTTTTTTGTTCACATTTGCATACAAAGTTAATTTCATCTCATACCCTACAATATAAACTTAGGGTGGGTGATGAGGGGGCAATTTAGCGTAGGCTCCCAAACAAGCGTCGGGTACCCCTGCAAGAATGTTTTATTTACTGTTTTTTCCTCCTTGTCTCATTACTCGTAGTTTTCAGCTGGATGTTTTTCACACTTTGTCTTCTGCGTCTCTTCTGAATGTGAAGCCAGCGAGTTAAAAGTTTTGGTATGTATGCTGAACCCAAAACAGCTAATTTGTGTTGTGTATTTATTTGAAGCAGTTATTGTCAGATTAAAGAAATGTGTTGTTGTTTTTTTTCTTTTTCTGTCTTAATCCTTGTATTCCATACGCACATTGAAAGAGATACTGGTTGCTGTAATCCTTCCTCCTCTCCCTACTTGTTGAAAGAGCGATCCCTTTCTAGTCCGCGCTGCAAAGGGAGACAAAATACGCAGTCCTTGTTTCCTGCAAAAATGAATTCTGAAGTTCAGTCTAAACTAATGGCCAAACCAAGTGGGTATCTTCGCCCTGGCAGTTGTGTGTAGCTTTATTGCTGGTGCTGTGTCCTTGCAACAAACCTACTTGCTACTATCAGGATGAAATCCTCTGTTGCGGCTGACTCAGAGTGCTGAAGCCTGATATTAGCTTCGGTTAAACTTTAAAATGCTTTTTTTGCACAGAGTGAGGAGTGTGGATTTTGTCCCCCATCTTTTACAGTGTAGGAAAGGATCACTTCACAACAAGTATGGAGATGGATAAAAATTACAGAGACCAATAATTATTTCAACGTGCTTATGGAATTGTATTAAGATAGACTTAAAATCTGTCTGTTAAAATAATTTGCACTCCACAAAGTGTTTTGATATGGTTGCTTTTATTAAAGTAACAGTAAAAGGGCTGCTAGATCATTCATCTGGGAAAAAAAAACAACAACAAACAAAATCCCACCACCATTAACATCAGATTAAAAGTCAGCTCACGGGGAAACTTTGAACTGCCTCCCTTCATTTTGCTGACATCAGCTTTTCAGGTTTTATTGTAAATGATTTTTTTTTGCGGCAAGCCATTGTTCTAAAGTCGCATCACATGATACATCTAAATCCGTGAGAAAAAACAAAGATACTTCTTCTTCTTGTTCCCTCTGCTTTTGCAATAAAACTACTTTAACTTCATTTACAAAAACCAAAAAAAAATAAATAAAAGACAAATTACTACAACTAAATTGGTTTATGTTGCGAGACATTAACATTCAAGCGTAAAGCTGCCACTGTTCTCTTTCTACTGGAAATAACAATAAAGTGCTTCAGTCTGAAACATAAACCTGCCATAATAATGAATAATGATAAATCACAGCAACAATAAACATCAACTGTCTGTTAATGGGATAGATGCACACATAAAAGCTTTGTTTCATGCAGGCACATATCAGCAGCCCTACATTATACTGTGTAGGATTAAAGCAGGGTGAACATGCAACACAGACTTGATCATTTATTAACATTCACAATGGCTTCTTTAACACAGTGACTGAATTAGCATTTTTGTTATAAGTGTGAGGATGTCATTGAACACAAGACTCCATATTCAAAATGACCTATTATTTTAAAATTCACAGTGTTTCTAACACAAATAAATTCCCTTGTCTCCTGTAAGGTGTCCATGTTTTCACAGGTCCGTCTTACTGGGTAGCTTTTCAAAGAAGCTCAAACTCACCATAAAGATTGTTAACATGGTCTTGCTTGGCTCAAGTTACAACTATGGAGATGCCATAGTGTTGTCCAGCAACTTCCAAATAATGTTGGCATCAAATGTCAAAGCTCATAGTCCAGCAGCTAAACGGCGAGTCAGGATGTGATAAGGTATGTTTCCGAGGGTTGGAAAATGACGCGCTCATTTATTTCACTCCAGCGGGTGTTGTTTTAGAAATGTGTGAGAGAAGGGATAAATCCACTAGAGGACAATACATGGCTGTGCTATTTCAAGGCATTTTTCACAGCTTTATAACATTGAAGTCAAAATGTCACAAAAAGCCTATCAAAACTTAACAAGCCAAAAGAAACGTTATAGCAGTACAAATTAAATATTGTACATTCAAATTAAGGAAAGAACAATGGCTGAGTTTCAAATAATAGCTGGTGTTAATAAAAGCAGGGTGTCATTGAGCACAGGGTGAAATTACCTGTTCTATAATGGCTCACATGGTTAAATTCAGCATGACGTACATTTCCACAGCACTTATTCCATCACTCTGAGTGTCTCTTCCCAAAAGAACAGTTCCACTTTTTAGGGAAATACACTTATTTGCTTTCTAGCTGAGAGTTAGATGAGAAGATCGATATGTCAGCCCATTAAAGTCACAGTGGAACGGAAGTTAGAGAGTCTTTAGCTTCAGTGATGTGACATTTGCTCTGCTAGCTATACGATCAAGTGCGGTTTTATATGATGGACGGGCTTATCTAGTCAGTCTAAATAACATTTGATTGGACAAATTAACTGCCTCTGAGTTCAAGATGAGTAACCAAATATCTTTTTATGTCTTACAGAAAAAGAAAAGAGAGGGACTTTGATATAAAATGACATATATTTAGCATATAACAAGACATAAATGAATAATCAACACAGGGACACAGGATTAGAATTTGGAGAATGTAATTTCCATTGCGTTGTGTCTTTAAATATAAAGCTATGCAGCAGCCGGTTAGCTTAGCTTAGCATAAATACTGGAGACAGGGGAAAACAGCTAGCCTGGCTCTGTCCGAAGGTAACAAAATTCTCCTACCAGCACCTCTAACGCTTTCTAATTAACACATTATATCTCATGTGTTTAATCCGTACAGAAACTGAAGTTTAAAAACAACAATTAGCCATTTTATGGGAGGTTATGGGCCAGACTATTTTTGCTTTGCACGCGATCAGTGAGGAAAAGCTGAACGTTCTTTGTTAAAACTTTTAGAGTGGCTGTATATCGCCACTGTACAGCATGTACGCTGTTTCCTACGTGCTCTCTTGTACTCCTGGTCTTTATAAATATGTATGAAATGATTTGAACAAACCAATCATCAAAAAATGAACTGCACACAGTTGCCAAGTGTAAGGCCAGTTTCATGCTTGTCGCACTTTACTCTCAATAATGTCGCGCGGACTGCCGGCCGGAACTACGTAATTGAAAGTAAAGTGCGAGAAGGATGCAAGTGGCCTTACACTTTGGCTTTTGTATGGATTAAACAAACAAGAGAGATATAACGTGTTAATTAGTGAGCTTTAGAGGTGCTGATAGGTGGATTTTGCTACCTTTAGGCAGAGTCAGGCTAGCTGTTTCCCCGTTTCCAGTCTTTATGCTAAGCTAAGCTATGGCTGTAGCCTTATAGCCTATTTAACGGACAGATATGAGAGTGGTATCAATCTTCTCATGTAATTCTCCATCAGAATTTCCAAAAATGTAGAACTATTACTTTAACAGAAATACCGTCACTTATTGATTAATTCCAGTCATTTGGTGTGAAGTTAGCTTGTATATTGTCAACTCGACATTTCCTGCACAGATGTCGCTGTGAAATGTTCATTATACTGAATTTATCAAGATAACAGGTAAACATAGAGGAAGTGTTGAGTTTATCAAATATATCAATATCAAAAAGCGTCAGCTGCAAATAAAACAAAAGCAGATCACAAAACAAGGTTTCTTACCAAAATATGATCAAATATAAAACAGAAATTAGAGAAAATGTTTTAAAATAAAAGTTTGGTTTTCTCTGCAGTTAAGGTAAATTAATCTATTTGAGAATTTACAGCATTTTAAAATCTCATGACTGTATTTTGTATTCTTCTTACGATCTATGAACTAATGCTTTGTACAATGCAGCCAATCTAGTTACAGTACACAGACATAAAGATGAATGCTGTATGTGATATCTCTTCTACTTTGCTCCTCTGGTCCTCTCCACAAATGTCCCAGTCAGAGAGGGAGGATCCGCAATAAAGACAGGAAATACCAATCAATAAAAGGTCCAAGTCCCATGTGGTAGCACACTGGTGCATGGTGGCCAGCTTGAACACTCAAAGCGTTGACTGGCCATTCACCCCTGTTTTTGAAGTTAAAGGCGCGCTGTCAAGGTCCCCAATAACCTCCATCTGGAGAGGCTGCTGAAACAATACCACAGACACAGAGATTAGAGATACAATTAAGACAGAATGAGAAACAGTATCACTGATGAGCTTAACAACAGAAACCGTGGACATAAGCTGTTGCTCTCATTGTCAATGATGGAATTCCTGAAACTATTATTGTTGAGGGCTATAACATATGGTCCTAAAGTATAACTATAACCATGAAACATATTACTAAGTATGACTTTCAATAATAAAATTACAATGATACTTTTATTTAAAGCAGAATAATTATGTCCCCCTCTATTTCCATCCTTCTTTTTAAGTTTTAACATTAAAATATTGCCTTCTGGCTTCGGGACCGGCTTGGGCCAAAAATGGGTCTAAATAACTTGTGGTGTGTAGGAATGTTTACAGAAATATAGACTATTCAATGCATCAGAAGTTGAAATTTGAAATGGGCTGACTATACCTACTCTAAATGTGGTAATAAAGAATAATGTATTTCTTTATTCAGATATTACATATATCACATGAATACTGTTTGCGCAGTACCTGAATGCTCTGCATTTTTCCATTCTCTGTGTGATTTCCGGGTGAGAAAATAGGATTGTGGTCTTCCTTCTTTCTGCCTCCAATGTGGTTTGTAGTGCCAACACCATTTGGTTTGTGGACGCAGAGCACCTTCTGGAAGCTCTGCTTGAAGTTGTCAGAGAGGAAGCCGTAGAGGACGGGGTTGGCGCAGGAGTTGACGTAGGTGAGGATGACCAGGAAGAAGTAGACTGCAGCGGTGGTTTTGTTCTCAGGGATGATATGAATCAGGTTGACGATGTTGGTAATGAAGAAGGGCAGCCAACAAAGTACAAACACCAACACGATGATCACCACCATGCGTGTCACCTTACGCTCCGACTTACGGCGCTTAGTCAGGCCTGCACGCACACCTGCTGACCTCACCTGAAAGTGAGATGGTTGGTTGAAAAGGTTTTATGAGATTATGAGAGCAGAACCTCGCAGGAAAATTACATAATTGAGTTAGACACCAATAAAAGCCAGTTTTATCTGTCCCATTACCTTGATGACAATGAGCAGGTAGCAGAGGCAGATGACAACCAGGGGACCAAAGAAGCCCAGGATGGATGTGTAGAGGATGAAGACAATGGACCACAATTCACGCGGCTCAGGCCAGGTTATGTTGCAGGTGTTGAGCTCCTCCTGTACATGTGAGTAGATTGTGACCGGCAGCACAATCAGAAAGGACACAACCCACAGTATGCCATTGAAAACCTTGGCCACCTGTGGCTTCCGCCATTTGGCACTGCGAATAGGATGAACCACGGCCAGGTAGCGATCGATGCTCATCACCGTCAGGCAAAAGGTGGAGGCAAACTGGCTCATGGCGTCAGCAGTCATGCACACCTTGCAGAAGAAATCCCCATATGGCCAGTAAGAAAGCACACTGTTAGTGCCTAAGAAGGGAATCCCCAGGATGTAGAGTTCATCCGCCAAGGCTAAATTGAGGATGTACATGTTGGTTACTGTCTTCATCTTGGCGTAGCGAACCACCACGTAGATGGCCAGCGTGTTACCCATAAGACCCACAATGAAGACGATGGTGTAGACGACTGCGGTGACCACATCGAAGGGCATTGGCGCGGCCATTTCTGAGATATTGCTGGAGGTGTTGAAGCCGGGGTAGGGCTGGGATGAAGACATGCTGACATTCTCAGATATCGACGTCCAATTGTAGCCATCCATGTCGAAGGAGGGAGTGCCGGTGTCCATTTGGATTACAGTACGAAATAGCTCATGAGAGAAAAGACACAAATTTACAATTATTTTATGGGATAATTAGCAACAACCCATGCTAAAAAACATTTGTGTGACATCTACCTTTTGCACCTTACAAACTCACAACAACACATGGGCGTTCTCTGGGCAATATGCCCGTATTTACCGGGAGAGAAGAGAAACTTTCCACTGAAAATGTCTGGGCAAGTGGCCAACACGCCATTTCTCTTAATGGGAAATTGCACTTTAGAAGAACACGACATCAGTTAAGCAGGTTCCAAGTACTGTCACTGCTGTTGGATTAGATGTCCATACGACAGAAACAAAAACCTGCAGCCAAGTGGCAAGTAGCCCACAGCCTTGAAGAGCTAGCGTGCTGAATATCCTTGATGTTAACATTAACACTGTCGAAGTGGGCCAAATGTATTTAGCAAAAGTTATTGATTTTGTAAAATAATTCACTAGTTTTGTGAAACCCCTCCAGTGTAGAAATGCGTAATAATTCTGGGGTGTAACGATATTCTGTCGCACTGTATTTCACCATACAATGATATGCATGTTGAGCTGAAAATTGAATCACAATAGGTTAATGAAGGTTCAACAGGAGGTGAAGTACACAAAGACTGGAAGGATGACTTTACTGACTGACAGTTCGGATGTTTGCTGTGATTTTGCTCTAGTGCGTTCATGCAATTATAGAGCTTGGGATCATCAAAGCTAAAGCTGAAAGAAATGTTCAACTCCAGTCAACGTGTCTTTGCCTCAAATGCCTCTGGATCTGCATCCTTTCTCTGCCGTTCACAACTTTCCATTGTTTTTGCTGCATTCAAATAATTTGGCACTTTGACTTGTACTATAATGCAACTGAGCAGGATGTTTGATGGCCAGCTAAAGTGTTTGGAGAATGTTGTTACGTTTATCTTAATGAGGACATTGTCATCTAAACATTTTTGGTTTTATGTAGACTCTAAAACAAAGAAGTGTCTATTTATTGAAGATCATTTGCATTCTGCACTTCAATCTATATGAAAATTAAAATATACTAAAACCAAACTGTAAACCTTGTATCATGTTTTGAACCTCAAGGTCGTGAAGGTATCCCTAATAGACATACATGTATTATGCAATGCATTCATGTATAGCCTAAAATGAAAGCAATGGCCAACTGGCACCCTATAATAATTAATGTGAGAGTTGCCAGTAGCCACATATGTCCTCACCTGGTGCCTTGTAGCTGACCTAAAATAATAATAATTTTATAACTGCCAGTTGTCAGACGTTGCAACCCGAGGCTGTGAAAATGTGTTGCACAAATAAATTGTGTGACGTGAAGATTCACTGAACCGCGCTGCAAAACACGGGGGTGACGCGCAGCCCGCAGCATGTTGTTGAGAAAACAAACACTTGAAGCCCCTGTCCCCTTTAGGCTGCATGGGGCTTTGACATTTTTGTCCACCAAACTATTATAGCTATAGCCCACAGTCATGAGAGGCATTTGAAGCGTTCACGTGCCTGGCTCATTAAATCTGAGTTTCATTAATAAAACTTTAAGGCTCCCAGCAAACCCACATATTGTATAATAAAGTTCCACGTCCTCTGTTGGAAAATAAATGACTAAAATAAGGTTTGATTAAAAAAACACATCTTTCTTAAAAACAGCAAGAGTTTAAATTTCATTTCACTTCATGAACACATTGTTTTCTTGTAAATGCGGGACATTCGTGGATGGGATTCAACCTACCTGTGCGCCCTTTATCCTCTCCACTATCCGGTGGCGTGATGCGCGTCTCCCGCAGTATTCATGCGGTTTTGGAACCGTGCACTTTCTCCGAGGTCAAAATCAACTCTCTCGCTCTTTTCCCTCACACTTGACTTTTCATCTTGAGGCATTTTCCTGATGTCAGCACGCTCAGATGTCCACAGTCAGAGGCACAAAACCCAACATTGTCTTTGATTTTCCAGGATTTTCTCACAGGTCCGTTCTGAATGAAATCCCGCGCATGGGGAAATGCGTTCCCAGGCGGATGAGGAGTCACTCACAGGGTCATGTAGTGCATGGACGCACTGCGAGTATTTATGTGGAAAACGTCACCCCGCCTTTGGATGTGAAAGTCCCACCCATGGATGTTTGTAATCACCTCACAGCCAAGACCAGTTCTTGGTGTACAAGCTTACGTTGTAGTCCTCTTTCTCCCTTTCTTTTCCTGTGCAGCTTTTATAGCCAGCCTTCCAGTCAATCTCAAAGTGATTCTAACTTTTTTCCTACTGTGTGAGACAGAGAGAGGAATGGGGCAATGCCCAGATCCCGCCTGGGGAATAAATCACCTTGATGGTGGCCTGGAGCACCTGAGACGGAGTGAGAGAAATTAGGCTGAAATGGAAAAACGGTTGTGGGAGGATGAGATTGCGTGTTGAGGGAGGGATCTGATGATAATGGTCTGGGAAAGCTGCCTACTTTTAAGCCATTAACTTTATGTTGTTGTCATCCAGGTCAGTGCAGCGTTAACAACAGGCTGGCACACATACAGACGCACTCACGCACACAAAAGAAATGCCACACTCGTGTCTGGTTTTTGGCCAGTCTAGGGAACATGTACAGGAGTGCTGGTGTGTGTGTGTGTGTGTGTGCAGTTCATGCACCAACGTGTGTGTGTGTCTGTGTGTGCATGTTTACAGTATGTAGGCCTACTCCTGCATTTTCCATCAGTCTACACCATCAAAGAGGGTTAAGAAAGAACAGTGGGAAGTTGATGACGTCTTATTCTTTATGGGCCCTGTTTGACCAGTCCTAACCAGACCAAATGGGAAGATTTATGAGACTTGTGAGTATATAAGTAAACACTGTCAGACAGCTGTGTATAAAGGCTTGCCCTGTGGTGTGTAGTGGCACTCAGGATGCCAGGATAATGACATGGCTCATTTACACTTTGGTTTCTCCAGTGCGGGCAAGGCCGGCTCTCATTTTCAAGGTTACAACGGCTATGACAACAAAAACTCTCATAACCATGCACAAATTGGTGGAATGCTATTTAAAGTACACCTAGCTACTAGTGATGCAGTCTAATACAACAGCCCTGCAATAAATCCTGTTTTTAGTCTACTCTCATTGATATAAATAGGGTGGACACAATATAAGAAACTCGTTGTGTCACTATTTTATGATTCAGCATCTCAGTCTTAAGCTGTATTAGATGTGCCGAAGACCGCACAGGGATATTTGATAATAACCTGCCACAGTGTAGTCAAGATGCCTCAAGTTCCCTTTTTAAAATGCCAGATACAGCAGCTTGTGCTATTTTTCCCAATGTTTTTGTGTCTCCAGGTTGTCCTTAAATGTTTTGTCCTGCTTATTTCATACTCCGTTAGTGTGCGCATACATTCTTATTACATTTGCTGCAGTGATCTAATTGCCTCACATAAATTAGTTTCACCTAAACTAATCTCAAAGAATAAACTGCTCCACCATGTTCGCCATATGCTGGGTGCGCATGAGGTGAAACACCAAATACTGATTTGAATCTTTCTATCATATTCTATTTACAATTAAATATCTGGGGAATTCTGATAGACTGAGCAGTGAAATGCGTCCTTATAAACTACTATGCTGTGCTGTGTACAACTACTCTACCTGTGAGACAGAAAAGTGATCAATGCACATACTGTAGTTGTACATGAAGAATACATACTGTAGTGCATGCACAGTTTCAAAACAGAGTACTTGGTTCCTATCTTTTATTGTAAAATTTGGAAAAGAAATGTTTTACTTTGCATTTATTTGACATTAATTTTGTTATTGTTTTAATTTCACTTCACTTCAGGCCTGTGTCTGCCAGTTGTTAAAATATTTCTAAGAGAATCAGACAGCTGTTGGACTCTACAGGATTACACTGAAAATAAAAGATTAATTGTTTTTTCTTTAACCAGTCCTGTTCTTTCTCCCAGCTCTCTGTCTTCCTCTCTTGGTCAGATGAGTCACTCTGGCTTCAAGCGGTTTGCATGCACCTCCTGCCTTTCTATATCAAGCGTCCTCTCTGTGGGCATGTGCACAGAGATCATGTCAGAGTGGTGTCGGTCACCGACTTCATCTGGCCGATGTCAAAAAGCTGGCAGGGATCGATCGGAGAACTCTCTCAAGGTAACAGGAGTTGACTTATGCATGTGGTGTTTGTGGCCCACGAGAGCTCTCAACCAAGCTGAATCAATACTCCACATCTGATCATCAAGAGGAGACAGAAATATATGTGTGTGTGTGTGTGTGTGTGTGTGTGTGGAGGGGAGGGTTAATTGGAGGAGAAAGAAAGAAAGAAGAAATAAATAAATGAGATGATGTCCAAAGTGGCGACTCTGTGGCTGACGCTGTGTGTTGAGGTCAGAAGATAAAATCATCTTAAAAGAATTATTATGGACAGAATATGCAAGCAATCAATCAGTCTCTGCGCCTGTATGTTCAGCTGATACTCTCCCTTCACATCACCTCTGTCTACCTGCCTCTTTTCTGCTCCTTAGCCACAATCTACAGTATCTGAGATGAGCTGGCTGTTTGGAAAACCTTGTTCACACACAGCACCCATGGGCGAGTCAGCTTTTAAAGCCTTTATGAGTTTGTATATGGTACGTTTATGTAATATCCTTTAACGCAGTTTTAGTTAAATTATGTAATGTAGGAACTAGGCTGTCTGTTATGGTAGGGAAGTATCTGTCTTAATGGTACATACTGACAAGGCTACTTATTTGCTTAATGTTGTTTTCTTTCTGCTTCAGTTGTCAATTAAAATGAGTCAAGAAATGATTAAGTGACATCAGGAAAGTCGTGTAGATTCACTTTTGTTACAATTGTGCCTGAGGCAGTTAATGTAGCTGTTTGTCTGCACACAGACTCCAGATGGAGCTGTTGACTGTGGTGGACTTGACATGCGGGGAGGCAGCATCTCTGTGCTGCTAGTGCCATTAGCATGCTACAAGCTAAAAGAGATGACACGTAATTTTACTTTTTTTCCCCCCTGCAAAAAACTTGTGTTTGTTTGTAGGATTATTTTTTTTGGATGTATCAGTTTTGTCCGCAGTTACAAGACAATGTTACCTACCAGGATCAGAGTTTGAGCAGCCACTTCTTGCCGTTCGGCTTTTCAACCAGCACACGACCATGTACAAGTGTCAAGTGTTCAGCCGCTAACTGTCGAATGCCAGAGTGGATGGGCGAAGGCAACAGCAACTGCAATGTTTGCATGTTTAAAGGGGGAGTAAAATAGTTATTACCATTTTGTAATATCATCTGCAGTTTCAGTTTTGTTCTGTGAGGGGTGGGATGGTTATCAATAACTTAAACACTAAAAAAGGATGCAGTTGCAGATTTTAGCAGGTTTAGTGGAATGAAAGAGAAGCTATTTTACTGTTCCCAGTAAAATAGATTTTGAAATTAGTATCTGAATGGAGGAATGTAAAGGGTTAATACTTTGGATGGCCAATTTGATTTAAAATCTGGTAAATTTTAATAACTTAGTCTATTTGTGGTCAGTTACTATTTGTGGTCATTGATACAAGGTGGTGATTCAGTGCTAACTCAATCATGGATACTCCTTTTGTGGCTACCCTTTGGCTACGTATTGTCAGGTTAGCCAACGTGAGCTATGACAGAGGCTCGTTAATCACATGTGGAAGACTGAGTTACTGTAGTGTGATTTGATTGTTGATGATTTGTTCAGCTCTTTAAAACAGTTCAAAAACATTTCTGGGGCTGTTGAATGAGAAAGAAGTCCTTAAGCTCAAAAAGAGAGCAATAGACAAATGTGTTGTTTTTTTTTGTGTGTGTGTGTTTATCACAGTTTAATTTTCACAAAATCCACATACCTATACATGCTAAAACATGCAACTAAAAAGAACTAAACCCAATTTAGTCCAAGTTACTATGAGTGAGAGCAAAACAGATAAATTAAAGTCTCTGTTATTGCACCCATCCAGCTCTCCATACAGTTTCAGCATCACATCTGGGATCTATTAGAGGCTCTGGGAGGGTTTCATAGTTCATTCATAGTTGTGATGTTTTAGAGAAAAACACATTCCTCATCTCTATATGAATTGTTGCTGCAAAAAAGGGAGCTGTCTCTCTAAGCTTACGACCTTGGTGTATTGTTTTGCTCACAAGGGGCTGTAACAATCTTTGCTTAATTCCACAGTTTGAAGGGATTTGAGTTCACGTTCATGTTTCTTTTTTCATTATGCTAATAAATTGTAGTACTTAATATTCCTACTAACAAAGCCCCTTTGTACTTTCCCCTGAAGTCAAATCAGAGGAGTTAATTAGGAAAAACTGAAAGGCTATATTTTATTACCAAATTAAACCGATTTGACAATCATAATAATAACTTGTCAGGACACTACTTTATAAAGTAGTTCCTGGGTGGATGAGGGAAGGATTTTCCAAAAAAAGATGTGATTAAGCATTTACGCAACATTTGGCTTTTACAGAAGTGACAGTGTCAGCCTGTATTTAACCCCCCTGTCTGCAGAAAGAGAGGATCTGCACAAAGTGGAAGAAGCTCAAAATAACCACTCCGGTAGTCAGGTGTGTGTACACAAGAGAAAAACATTAAATAAACTGGTGGTGTAGCCAGAAAATAGAATACTTGTGTATCAGTATAGACAAACCCTTGTCCCCAAAGGTGAGTAAACATCTTGCAGAGCTGCAGGAAAAACTACCGACTGTCCTAAAATGCAAAAGTGTGTTTTTCTGCTATAACGTAATCTGCAAACATTAGCATGCCCAGCTAGTATCTACAGTAGAAACCTATTTCCAAGCGAACCAGTGGGGTTACAGGTTACGTTAGAAAAACACCTGTTCAGGACTGGAACGTCCTATGGGAGCCAAGATGTTAGCATATCAGAGTTAAGAGTAACAATAGCAGCTTTGTCCTGCTCTTTATTTGGTTTGGGCAATTTTACACTCCAGAAACTAGGCTAAATTTGACAAACTTGTGTTAATGTTAAATAGTGATACATTTGCCAAACTTATATTGATTAATTCTCATTGTCAAATCCTTTCCACTTGTACAAGTAAAGCATAGTGTTTGGAAACTCCAACACTAAATCATAAATGTAACCACTGAGTTGCTTGTCCAAGTATGTTTTTCTATAGTGAGCGTCCACATGATCCAAGGGTTATGTTAGAACAAATAAAGTTTTAATTAAAATCATTTTTATTTATATTTCTGTACTATGATAATGCGACTAGCTCTACCCTGCAGTAGGCTACACTAACAATGCTGCTCCCTTTATTTTCATGTCTTCTACATGGCTTGTTAAAGGTTGGGTAAGCAGTATTTTTTTGGCGTCATTGGGCAAAAATTCCATAATAACCATTCAGCATATTGTAATTCAGGTGGTCTGAGAGCAAACCTCTACTTCTGCCCCTCCTCTTGGCTCTCTTTTCAGGCTTCACAAAATCTAACCCGTGACGGGAGACTTTGGCCTATCATGTCATTTCAGAGAGACGGTACGTTTGTATTGGCTGTTCTACAAATGCAGACGCGTGTACACGTCCCTTCAGATGATGAATGCCTGTTTTAATGGCGGGAAATACTGCTGAAAATCCTGCAACTTGTGATAAATTTCCAATACCTCCTTAGCCTACAGCAACACATCCCGGCTCCACATGGAGCTTCAGGCTCATTCAATGCCATGGTGCTCGTAATGACGAGTGGCAGAGGAATGATGACAAACAGTGGGGAATAACTTTTGACGGGGGACAGTGGCGTGTGAGGTGTACTAGCCTCTCTTCCTGCTGCTGGACGGCGTTGCAGCTGCCTCTGAAGCCTGGGGCGCTCTGCTCTGCGGCCGTGAAGCGCTGGAGGGGCGTCTTTGAGAAGACAAGTCGCGGCGAGAGGGACCGGGGCCTCGGTGAGGCTCCCGCCATGGAGAGCGAGCCCTACAAAGGATAAGGTTTCGCAGGGCAACCGATACCTTCTGCTGCTGGTCGAAGTTGTGGGTTTGGTGGGAGGGGCTTAGTGGAGTGATACGAGACAGCAGAGACGTGGAAGCTTTTGCATAGGTTGCACAGATTTTGCCTACCCCAGCTTTAACATGTAAGGATGCTAACTTTTTTCCTGGCTTTATCCTCAGTCTTTTCGCATAATATCATGTATGCAGCCATCATCATTTTAAAATGAACTAGCTGGAAACATTAAAATGTCAGCTTCATACTTTTCAACCAATTTATGGAGTTTTAGCGTTAGCATTAGCTTATGCTAGCTAGCTACAGCTAAAACAAATACCAGCTAACAAAATCCAATTGTTGTTGCTAGAAGTGAAAAGCCTGC
The DNA here is from genome assembly GCA_008360985.2 of Macquaria ambigua. Taxonomy (NCBI): domain Eukaryota; kingdom Metazoa; phylum Chordata; class Actinopteri; order Centrarchiformes; family Percichthyidae; genus Macquaria; species Macquaria ambigua. The sequence continues at coordinate 57,250 of VMKM01000409.1, read as the reverse complement.
TTTTTCTTTTCTTTTTTTACCCAGAATATGGTATTTTACTTTGATTTCTGCTACATACTGTGCATGTCAACTGTACATTTATTGTTGCTGTTGTATTCTGTGTAAAGCTCATTCTGGTTTAAAAAAGTGCTGTTGAAATTATTTTCATTTTATTGTAAAAGGATTTTTAGCACCAAACCAGGGGGATACAAGAATGTCTGAATTTATTTCCTTGAATTGATTCTCTCATTACATACACTGTGAAATGTGTAGAAAATGTTTCTGTGAAGAAGCACAAATGTGTGAAAAAGTCTTGCTTTATAAAAAGTCTTCTTCGCAGGTTTCATTTTAAATGACTGACACAATGAAACTGGTCAGTCGAAGTGACAGTGAAAAATTGGGGTTCTGGCACTGGTCAGGCTTTATTTTTCAAAGTGTGGAAATTAAAATACAGTGTGAATATCATACATATAATCAACTCTAGGTTATATTTTGGTTACATGAAATGATTCTGACTGACTCATTATCAGTCAGTAAAGTCACTAGAGTATCATTACAGCCAAGTAGCATCATTGTAAATGTGTCTTTGAGTACAAGAACATTTTAACAGGATGTTTTGATGAAAGGAAAAGTTGGCCCCAAGCATCAACACTTTGTAAAGCATAGTTAGAGTGTGTTGAGGTTTAAGATGCTTCATTCGAAATGATCTGACTACCATTTGGTCCACTGTGTCACATCTAATTGGTGACATGATCTTAACAGCCATCGTGATAAATCACTGAAGCTATTAGCTGGAATGAAAGAACATTTTATATTTCAAAAACAACAAGATCACGTAATAAATCTTAATAAAAAAGTACAGCAACATGTTGACATAAACTAATTCTTGTGTTATTGTCTGTGCAGACGCACAGGGGAATAGAGGCGACAGCCACGTAGCAGTAATAGATCTGAACATAGCCCACTGACAATGTGACAAGGAATATGTCACGCAGGAGATCGCATGCATGAGACACATGCCGCCCACACACACACACACACACACACACACACACACATGCACACACATTATTAGCATTATTAGATCCCCCAGCTGGGCCATGTTGTTTGTACATGGATAACTAGGTTAGCTTGATTTGATTGCTGATGGTTTGACATGGGCCTGGATTTTTAAATCCAGTTTCATCACGGAGGAGAAATGTAGATGAAGTCCAAGAGAATAGTCACATAAAACAGCTACAGGTGTATCCACATTATTGTGGAAAAACAGCTTTTGCATGCGTCTCCTCTATTATAGTGTATGTGGTGTGTTTCGACAGCTCCTCGCTCTCATTGCACTGCGATGCGCCGAGTGCAGCGGCGGTGCACCGAAACTTCAAATTTGTGGCGACCTTTGTGGTACCGCAGACAATTGCAGTTGACCACTGTTTGAACTGAAAGGTGGACAAAAAACTACTTAGAGTTACTTGTGTTTCTGAATTTCCAGAACTGTACAATAACAAAGGGGCCTCATATTGAGACCAGACAAAAAAGATAATTGCTTGGCGAAATATCTGCATGCAGACGCAGCTGCCAGGTTTGTTACAAAAACACTGTGTGAGTCTCTGAAACGTAGCGGTCTACTGCTAGCAACATTAGCAATGTAGCTAAAGTGTCCGCTGTAATGTGAATACGCCGTAAGCCAGCAGTTTAGAAAAAGAGGACTTCTGGTCACTATTTGGACAGTAAACTATTATAATTAGACTTAACATGCACAATGTACAGTCAAGTCAAGTCAATTTTAATTATATAGCCAAATATCACAAAACACTAATTTGCCTCAGGGGGCTTCACGATCTTTCCAAGTATAAGGTCTATTGATTTTTCCCCCTGACACTCTTGAAGTAGTGCCAATTAATTTGTGTTGATTCATTGTCACGATGATGTCCTCCTCTGATTTCTGCACAGTTGAATCAAAGGCCACTAATCAGTGGGGAAGTTTAATAGAAGATAATGACCACAAAAAAGGAAACAGAGTAGGTGTGAGTCCGAGTGACTCATACACTGTTGCGCTTACAAATATGGTTATCTTTTGTGCTCACCTCAGTGGATCACAGCATGCTGCCAGACAAGGATGTTGAAAGACTGCTCAGATTTCAGGGCCATGTATGTCATTAAATGTGGTCTTTCTGTGTCGGTGTGTGATATTACAGAGGGATTGCCCACATGCACATACAATATATGTACATATATAATGCAGTATATATGTAGTATACAGGATACATGCAGTAGTTAATAATTGAAAATATGTTGAGAAAAAACAAAGCTCCTGTCAACAGGCTGGTTTCAGGTTGCACACTCATTAAATAATAATTTGACAAACTGCAACTTTTCACTTAAATCTTGAAGGAAAGGATCAATCAAGGATGTCAAAAGGTGAGGAAAGACCTTACTACCACACTCCTCATCCAATGCATATGAAAACTAATGCTCACTTCCAGCTGCTTCTACAATATCTCAGACACAACCAACTTTAACAAAATTAGATTTGTAATTATGATACATTTTGATGCTGTGCTCTGGTGTTTAAAACTCTACACTGATTAGCCTGATGAGTTGCCATAATTGAAGGTCACATTTTGTAACTTTAAAAGACCATAATTACCACACCAGAAGCCCAATTTCACTGGAACCGCTGTAGGGGAGATGTATCTTTTCAGTCAGTGATTGTCCCAAAGGGCATCCACATTATTTTTGGAGGATGAGGATGAAATTCTCGCCTTTTTTTTGGGTAACAGAAACCTGAGGTGACTTTTAAAATGAGTCAGAGGCTATTTGGTAATAAGGAACATTAAGTTAGCTGATAACTTCTGTCAAGTCATTTATTCAGGGTTCTTCCTTGCATAAAATCAGCCGTGTGAAGTCATTATAATTAGAAAATTGTTATAAATAAACTGAGGGAAGATTGTTACTCACTATTTTATTGGTAATGTCCTTGAAATAGATGGAGATAACCGAGATCCTAGCTGTCCTTGAGTTTAGGTCAGTGAGCACACTGCATTACTGACCTAAAGATGCTAAAATGTAGGGTATTGAAAAACTTTTGATAGGCAGCATATTTGTCCCAGTGGCAGTAACATGTAAAACAGCTTTGACAATCAGGAACAAGTTAGAGGTAAAACATTATTTAGGGATTATTTAAATACATTTAACCTGATTTGACATGAAAAATTAAAGGGCAAATCTTTACTTCACGTCCGCTTACTTAGCAATAATAAGCAGCATATAAACACTTAATAAATGGTTTATAACACACTATAATGTAGTTGTAAGCAGATATAAAAGTGTTTCATAATGCATTTGTCAACTACTATAACTCCTTATGTAGGCACCAATAAGTGGAGGCTGGTGTATAAACAAATAATGAATGACAATATAGTAAAACACAGTTGTAATATTATCAAATATGTCTTCATAGGAGAAGTTATTATTGCTGACTGATACTGTAGATTAATAATCACTTTAAAATGTCCTTAAAACTGCATGCAACTACATTATAGTGTGTTAGAAACCATCTATTTAATGTTTACATAGCTGCTGCTTATAAATGCTAAATAGAGGGACTTAAAGTGTAACCAAGAAAAGTTCTGACTGCTTCACATTAATTACCATTATTTATTCAGTTTAAACTACACTTAATGACGTTATAATAACGTTTCATTTCTCTTCTGATACTGCTTAATGATTGTCATTGTCAGCCAGTGTTCCCACTGGTTTTGCATTAGTCTCTCTTCAGATAACAGAGTGAGAGGAGGTTGGTGGAATGCCATTGATTTGATTAACATACAGCAGCTCTTTCCATAGACACCACTTTCCATTGTTAGTCGTGGAGATCCTTTCCAGACTGTATATTAGCTAAGATTTCAGGAACTCAGCCAATGGCTACAGTGCTTTTGAAAGGTGAATATAATAGAGACGGTGAATTAAAGTTACAGGACACAATGCAAAATATAGTGGTTGATATATACAATAATAAAAGTTTGTACAATCCTAACTAAAAAACAAACAACACAATATTTCACTTTTCCAACTGTTCTGTAGCTGTAACCCAGTTTGACATGCTACTGTATCTATGGACTACACAGTTCAGTTTTATGTTGAATTTTACACCTGAAGCTGGATCAGACAACGTGAAGTACACCAGTTTAATGAATTTTGTCCCTTGTGTAAATCAAATCAAAGTGACCCTGCTGTCTGCAGTTTGCTGCTGTGTCTGACACATACAGACTATTATATAGACTTAAACGTGGTCTGTCTTTCTGACAGACTGACATGAGAAGAAAAGCTAAATTTCCACGCTTCAGTTGCTCAATTGGACCCGAGATCACTCACACAGATTGGTGTGCCAGGTAGCACAATAGCTGTAGGATTACAAATTAGATTTGGGCAACATCCTTTTAAGTTTCTAATTGGTTTAAAAAGAAAAGAATGAACCGACGTCATACTTTCTAGCTTTCCACCCCCGCCCACCACATCGCTGAGGAAGAAAAGAAGCTGAATAAAAAAAAAGAAACATAACACCTTGCAACAAATCCAACTCCATGCTGCAGCTGCCTGTTGATTAAAGGATTTTCTTTTTCACTTTTCCCACACATTCTTCCAAAGTCTGGAAATATCTCGCTGTCTCTCTCCTCCCTCCTTGTCTCTACCTCATCAATCTCTCTCTCTTTGTTTTTCTCTCTCTTTCACTGGTGTTTCTCTCGCTCTTGTTCCTTTCTTCCCACCCCATCTCATCTTTCTTTGGCTGCTCTGTTTCCCTGTGTTTATGTCCTGCATTCAGTTTACATGTATCTGTTGTCAGTGCCCCACACTAGGAAATTAGTTTATCACAGAAAACATTGGACAGTGTTTTTCATGCCACTAGGATTAAAAGAACAGTTTGGCATTTTTGGAAATACTCTTATTTGCTTGCTTGTCGACCTTTAGATGAAAAGATTGATACCACTCTGTCTGTACAGTAAACACAAAGCGACCGCCAGTAGCAGGTTAACTTAGCTTAGCATAAAGACTGGAAACAGGGCAGTAACTTCCTGACATATTTACCATACAGATAGGGAGTGGTAGTGGTATCAATCTCACTCTCTGCAAGAAATTGAATAAGCATATTACCTAAAATGTCAAACTATTCTTCTATTCAGCGAGCTGCAGCACCCACAAATGAAGAGATGACAAGCATGAATGTGAAAACACATGTAGATTCACATGCGACATACAGTAATTTGACTTTCACCCAGTGTAATAAACTAAAGTAAGAGCTCAGTATTATTACCTGCACTGTTTGATCAGTCTTTGTGTATCAGGATCCAAAGTTCTACCAGGCTATTTTTTATTTTTATGACAGTGATACTACAGTTTTAATCATTAACTAACTCTACTTCTTTATCCATACTATACCATTTCATTATTGTAATTACTCATCTTTGAGAGCACTTGATGAAAAGCATTAGCAGAATATATATATATATATATATATATATATATATATATATGTATGTATCACATTGTGTCTAAAACAAACAAACAAGAAAAGGCTCAGAGCTCAGACCCTATCCAAAACCTTTCTGTTCACATCAATTCAAATCCAGGACACATTTTGTTCTCAGTTCATATTAGTTTTGGTTACTAACAAAAAACACAAGGTATATAGAGTAGACAGTGTCCAGGGTGTAAACAATAAAGTTAAGGATTGTCATGAAGGTGACCACCACCAGTTTATCCCAGGCACAGATGTGGCCACAGTTACTGGGTCTCTTACCGCTGCGGAAACCATACAGTGGCCAGATCACCATAGCTGTCATATACATCGCTGCTGCCAAAATGTTATAGACGATCACTAGCTTGTCAAAGGAGAATGGAAAAAAAGAGCTCAGCTGTCCAAGGGTGCTCAAGATTATGAGGATGGCAAAGATGAAGCACAGGGAGTACACCGCCACACACCACTGCAGTCCTGGGGAGCCGAAGTACTGGCTTTTCTCCAGGGACGTGAAGATGAGACAGGCGAGGAACGTCTCCAGCATCTTCATTATGCCGGGCAACGTGGAGAGGAACCCGCTGTTCTGCCCACTTGGACGAAGGCGGGTTAAGGCGACTTCGCTTGCATACACCCCAAAACACACCCAGGACACCACAGAGGCACTGATCTGGTAGGAGCAGATGTTGCAGGTGAAAAAGGTGGGGTAGATGATGGAGGCGGCAAGGCACATGAGGCTCGCCAGCATTGCAAAGGCAGCGGTGAAGTCATCCCAGGCGAAAGGTAATTTGGTATTGACAGTGGTGAACTCCAGGATGAGAATGAGGAAGGTGAAGAAGAAGCAGAAGAACCAGGTGAACATGCACCACACCCAGTAGGGAGACGAGATGGGTCCCACCGTTGCCACCAGGCTAAAAGACATACAAGTGAGAATGGTTGCCATTGTTCGCATGATGCCCACAGGCTGGGTGAGTGACCGCAAATCCACAGGGATCATGGCTGGACAGGATGAGTCTGTTTGACCTAAAAAAAAGAAAGGCGTTTTGTTTCCAAAGTCAGTTGATTCTCAGTGCATCTCTCAGTACAGCAAAGATCCATGTAGGCAAGAGCCCGGGCAGGTGTGTTCTTTGAAAACGAAACTCAAAGTGTGGTGGTGTATATTCAAGCAGAGCATCCTGGCTTATCTGTGCAGTTTATGGCCCCTGTTTCACTCCACAGATTGGATACTGGTTGGGTGTTATCATGTTCACCTCACGACGCACACATACTGGACTCTGGTCCTCAGCACAAGGTCTGTTCACAAGCTAATCTCCAGCACAGTGATGGCGTGTAGGTCACATCTCTCTTATCTTGTCTTTGAGTGCACTTGGTTTATTGTTTCTGGATAGCACAAAAGCGTGCTAAAAAAGTTGAATGTTGAGCATTTATATCTTTAATAGAGCCTCTATTTGAAATCTACATTATGTTGTTTTAGTGTATCTACTTCACTGTTGTGATCATATTTCATTACATCAGTGTTTACATTGCCTGGAACCATAATTAAAATGTATTTACTATAAAAAAAACCCATCATTTTGCACCAGAGCAAAAGAGTCAGTATATATAGTATATAACAACACAGCACTTATTCTGTCTATTCACTTAAACTGTCTCTTCCTCTCCATTCTCCATTTTTTCTTCCTCTTCCTCCTCTTTTCTATTTGTGTTTACAAGACCATCATAATATCCACCCCTCAATTTTGACTCCATTTTGACCCCTCCAGCAGTAACGCCTGGACTGGTCAAAGGTTATGTAACTCCCAAGATTTCTCATTGTTGTTACTGATACCACTAAGATAAGCCAACCAGGCTTTAATCCTGACCAATTACTCTCTTGTTTTTGTTATATTGTTAGATGAAGGCTAAACATACAAATATGTGAATCACCTCTACTGTGTATTTTTTCCTTTCATCATTAAATGTGGCAGCACAGAGGTGTGAATACATTTTGTTACAATAAGAGGTTTGTTTAAACCTTAACCTTTTTAAATAATATTAGAGTCAATTTACTTGTTAGGACTGCAACTAACAGTTGTTTTTATTTTAGAGTAATCTGCTAATTCTTTTTTGAATTAATCAGTTAATTGTGTAATCTATATGAAAGGTCATAAAAATGCCCATCACAACTTCCCAGAGCCCAAATTAATGTAAAAATACTTTTTTACTATTTTCTTGAAAAATTGCTTAAACTAATAATTGATTATAAAAATAGTTTCATTATTATCGTGTCTTTTAAAAGACTCTACATCTAGCTCTATGTCATCCACCTGTTTTTAACATGTGTGTTTGCAGTGGCTATTGACAGGAAATATAGATGTTTTTCTTCCTCTCTCTCTCTCTCTCTCTCAGTTTCAATTCAATTCAATATGCTTTATTGGCATGAATGTAACAAGACAATATTGCCAAATAGTCAGATAATAAAATGATAATTAAAAAAGAAAAAGAAAAAAAAGGCACAATTAATAAAATGAAGATCTCTCTCTCTCTCTCTCTCATTGCCCATTATAAAAAAAGGGAGTGGAGTTGTGAGATTGAAACCTATAGCTGCTGTGTGTTTCAGGGTACGCACACTTTGACACACCTTTGCAAACATCCTTTGAGAAGGACAGGGTGGGTCCTGCTGTAACTATTTAACCATTAAACAGATTATTGATTTATGATTCATTCTTTCAGTCATGGTTGTAATTTGTTACAGAGGCGCTGAAACAACCAAATAATTGTGACATCCATGGCAATGAAAGCATGCTCAATAACCCCACACTTTTATCACATTTTATTCATATTTCACATGCTGAGGTCGACAAGAATATATGCACTAAATAAGTTTGCAACTGAGACTGACACGGTCATATAAGTGCTGAAGAAAAAGGGAAAGAGAAGAGTCACTGTTGTTTCATGTCCTCAGAGAATGCATCATCATGACAGATATAAGTTACTCTCACTCAGATCAAATCCACAACAAACCAGAGTGTGTTGGGGTCATCAGGAAAACAACTGTGAAATAAAATATGTTGTACAAGGGAAGCTTTATCCTACTCATGCTCAATCTTTGAGTTCACGACTTCAAACATTGCCAACAGCTGAAATATAAGGCATATAGGTTGCAACCCTATGTTCTGCTGATGAAGAAGACCAGCCTAAAAGAATAAACTGTATCCATAATGTAAGCAGCAAGGTTGAAACAGGTCATGAAAGAGATAACCACCAAATTATTCCAAGTACACAAAACCACATGCGAACAGTAGCTCGGCCTGGGATTGTTCTGGAAGCTGTACAACGGCCAGACGACCACAGCTGTCATGTACATCAACACTGCCAACACATTGCAGGCTGTCAGGACTTTGTCAAATGGTGCGGGGAAGAGAGACAGCAGGCGGCAGATGGTAAAAATGATGACAATGAGAGCAAAAATGAAGCAAATGGAGTAGACAGCAACACACCACTGGAGCCCTGGAAACTTAGAGTACTGGTTGTTGTCCAAGCAGATGAAGATGATGCAGGCCACAAAGGCCTCCAGAACCTTGAGGAGGCCTGGGACTGTGGACAGAAATCCACTAATCTCACCAGGTTTAGCCCGGGTCAGCCCAACTTCAATGGCGTACAGGATGAAGGCCACACAGGAAGTAACAGTGGCACCAATCTGACTGCCGCAGTTAGCACAAGTGAAGAAGATCGGATAGATGATGGATGCTGCCAGCACCTGTATGAGAGAAAGGTCAATAAGTGTGGAATTATTCCTTCTTTACGAGACTCTCTACCAGTTTATTTTACTTTTTTTCTTGTGCAGTACTCACAAATGAACTAGGTGTGGATCCTGAGAAAATTTGAGTACCATATTGTATTAATCTTTTAGCAGCAGTAAATAGTAAGCATGCATATTTACAATGGCCTAATGTCAAAATCAGTCAAATATGGGATTATCACTATCTGTTTTGGGGAGTTGTAGCTACAACAGCTGTGACTGTATAAAAAAGAAGTCCCACATGCATAATTAAAGCTCCAATATGGGGCTGTTTAAGCTTATTAGTTTAAGATGCTGTTGAAGTGTTTATGGTGGAAAGCACAGCTTTTGTTGTTATTTTTGCACAGCTGTGTGTTGTTATTTTTTCATCATTTTAGGGGTGCTAAATGTAGCATGAACCTAATGAAACCTCTTGCAATTTCAAGAATATAGACATATAACCAGTGTTTTTGTTAACAACTACATCATTACTACATCATACATCACTACATTTTGTGGTGATTAAATTTGTATTGTGGATTGGGACTAAAATTATATTGTGTAATGTGGTCTCTCAAAAATCCTTACTGTTTATCAAAGCTCACATGCTGTATTAGTTTAAAATGTGTGCTCATTTATTTTGGTACCTCTTCAATTTCTTTTCCTCTGCAAAATATTGACTTTAATATTCCCAATTGACTGTAATGTTCAGTAACAGTGGCTAGTCTCTAACATACTTTACCAACAACCCATGACAAAGTTATCCTGAAAATATCTGCAGACAAAGACAAATAACAACAGAGTGAAAATGGCACCCACCATCAGAGTAGCCAACATGGCAAAAGCGGTAGTGAAGTCACCCCAGGAGATGGGCAACTTAGAGCTGAGACTGGTGAATTCCAGCAAGAGAATGAGGAAGGTGACGCAGAAGCAGAAGCACCATGTGAACATGCACCACGTCCAGAAGGAGTTAGTACTGTGGCCCACTGACGCCACCAGGCTGAAGGAGATACAGGTGAAGATCACCTCCAGTATCCGCACAATGCCCACGGGCACCGTCAGTGTCCTCAAGTCCAGCGTAACCATTGTGATTGTAATCCTGCGGTCAGTTTACTGTGGCTCTGGATAGATATTTAATTTGCTAATCTCTCACCTCTTCACCAGCTTGTCTCCTCTATCCTTGTTGATTTAATATTTTTTATAGTATTTCTTTGAATAGCTCTTTGTTTTTTGCGTTAGTCCTAGCTCCTCCTGCTGTTAGTGCTGCCTGAATTTCTATGACGGACACAGAAAGGTGATTGTGGAACCTCTGGCCGCTCCCTTGTTGCCGCCCTACTAGACCTTTTTCCTCCACTGGCCAGTAGCCAAATATTAAATACACAAGTGCTTGACAGAGGTATATGGGGTGGTTATTTGAGGGGGAAGCTGTCTGTTGTTCGCTTATCAGTTGTGCGAATGAGGCTTGGTCAGTAAAGGGATTCTGTTGTTTTACAGCAGTTATGCATAGCAGGAACTGCACCATATGACACAGAGCTCAGCCTATCAATAGTTCAAATCTGTAAATGTGTTACAGGAGGCTTAAGAAGAATAGGGCCTCAGTACTACAGAAGACAATATTTGACTTTCACTGGATAAAAGATGTAGGTGTGAGATACTGCAAAGGAAACAAGAGCCAAGTTTTGGGTTTTAAGACATGCACTAATATACTAAAGGTGATAAATTACTGTTCCAAATTAAAAACCAGTCTACTGCCAACTGCTAACACACACACACACACACACACGCGCACACACACACACACACACACACACACACACACACACACACACACACACACACACACACACACGCACGTGCGCACACACACACCTTTAACAACTTCATCTGAAAGTCATCTAAAACTTTCCTCTTGTCAAACTTTGAAGAATGAGCTTTTTAACTTTTAAATGTGAAATAGTTTTCAAAATCAGGCTCTTATCTCAGACAGAATAACTGGCTTGTGTTGTGTACATTTACAATGAAGACATGTAGATTAAACAGGTCCTACAAGACCTATTTAACTGCTGACAAAAATACTGACAGACTTAAGTGAGCCTGGAGGAAAGAGAGCATGTTTTCTGATACATTTTTGTGTGCTTGTATGCATGTGTGGAAGAACTCAGAAAATATTGTTTTTAAGGATCTTAAAAACAATCTAATAATAATAAATGTCTTCAGTGTTGAGATGACTCAACTCTGATGTGCTTCACTTTCCAACACTCTAAATGGGAGTGGATGTAATATTTTTATATGAAGATCATCTCAGTGTGGACTGAATATCTTTAGATATACCAACGGGGTAGCCCTCCCCATCCACCCACCTACAAACACTGAGGACCCATCCAAAGGCAAAACTACCTTCAACACTACTTCTGAGATTTTAACGTCCTGTGTTAGTACAGTACTGTTTCTATATATCATCTTGTACAGTACAAAACACAGGCTGCTTTTGTGACCAAATGACTTTGAACAAACACAGCTTATAACAGCTAGCCTAGTTGTTAATGTTTGTTAAAATTAGAACAATAGCAAACACTATATTTAAGATAATTTCTTATCATACTGATAATAGATGCTTTTTAGGCATGGCACTGCAACCACAAAGGGAAAGATAAGTTACTTCCATTGTCATTATTAAGAGACTGCTGCATTTCTTGAACTTTACGCATAAAGTTGCACTGAATAGCATGCACAGGCATGAAACTGAGACCTGAACCTGGCCCATGAACCTGAGGCTGATGGGAATGTCATTAGTTTTGCAGGTTTGCAGGTCATAAGCTGATGATGGGGCTAGATGAAAAGTCAGGGGAAGACCAAAATAATTCAAATTCATCAAGGGGGACATGAATGTCTGTAGCAAATGTCATGGCAGTCCACAGCCAGCCACAAATGTGAACACCATTGTGACGCTAGAGGAAAGGTCAGGGAATCAATAACATTAGTAGGATTCACCCCCTGGGAACCATGAATTTTTTTACAAAATTTCATCTTTATCCAACTAATAGTTGTTGAGATATTTTATCTGGGCCAAAGTGGTGGACTGACAGGCAGACAGACTGACATTAATCCCGAGAGCTATGCTGCTAGCATGGCTAAAATAATTCACATTCAGCCTACACAGAATTAGGGAATGGCTACCCACCAGCACAAATAACCCCCAATAAGTCATTGCTCTTACGTAGTTAGTGTCAATAACACTACACAAATTTAAGTGTCAGCTTGTGACATTATAGCATCTAACACTCAACTTTACCTTTTTCCGACTGTGGCCTGCTGAACATTTCTGGTAACCTCAAAACGTTTTTCCCAGTTGATCTTTAGAAGTCATATTCAAGGATGGTTATATGTATATACAGGAACTGTCACTGGCCATACAAGGTCACAATATTCCCACAATGAACATGCTGTCTTCTAATCATTGGGGAGGGCTATATTCAGAACTTCTGTCCCAGCTGAAATTTACAGTTCAGTCATATTTCAAAACAGAGCTATAGAAGCACAATCATGGGTCAAACAAGGTCAAAATGTTCCCACAATGAAAAAGGCTTCCTTGAATCATTTGGGATTTTGAGAGGCACCCTTCAACAAGTTTTTGTTTATCTTGGCAGCAGAGCAGTAATGGGTAATTCTTAAAGTGTGTTCACACTTCAGGTCCATTGGATTTTTTTTTCAGGCTGTCTTTATTTCCTTAAACCAGTTGATGGTGTTGGTGCACGGCTATGCAGCAATCTAAATACACTTCCAATAAAGCTTGAAGACAGCAGTTGGCCTTTGATACCACAAGTTCATATGACCTTAAAAACAGTAACGCAGCCCCCTTACTTGCTGCATATTGAGTCACACAGCTGTTGTTTTTGAGGTCGCAAAACAGGATGAGAAGCTATGCAGCAAAAAAAAGCATCAAACGGATTTTTGCACAGAAAGTCTTTGAAATGGTCTCTCTCTCTCTTGCACACACACACACACACACACACACACACACACACACACACACACACACACACACATACACACACAAACTGAAACACTCACATGCATATTATGTTACCTCTCATCCAAGTTTTACTGTGTTCTTGTTGGATCCTGTACTTCTCTCTTAAGAGTGTTTACAAAAAGGGTTTGCCTACCCACATCATTAACTGAACTTTCCATGTTTAGAATGAGAGTGGTGTAATACAGTAATACTGTTAAACATGCAGTGGACTTTCCCCAAGACATCTTGATGTTTCTGTAAAAGCAGAAGTGGGGCTAGTCAAGGACAGAGTCATCAAATATCCAGTTGGGAATTAAGGGGTAAAGGTTTGGTAAAGTTAAAAAGCACTTTGGGTTTGGCAGCTTCTGGCAGTCTGTGTACGGCACTATTTTCTCTGCTCTCTTGCTCCCTCTGTGGATCACAGTATAACATCTCAGCTGTGTGGAGGTTGATGTTAAATGATGTTGATGTTGTTGCTCTGTTGACAGATGTGAATCTGAAAAGGCTAAGCAATTGTCTGGCCCCATAAGCCACAACTGTGAAATGATAGTCCACATCATTTAAACGGTCTGCTGTTGCTGTTAATGACATTTTGTAACCATTTCTCTTGATAGATTCTACAGATTTCTCAATAGAAAAAAATGCTGACAGTGTGGATGATATTATTTTACATTAAACATTAACACCATCCAGTTTGTTTGCAGAACTGAGGTCAACATGTCATGATTTGTATATTAACAAGAAAAGATTTTCAAACTAACAACAACTGGACTGGAAAAAGACTGAATTTTGATTGATGATCCTGCTATTCAGCCCTCCCCCTTGCCTCTGTACCGCCTTTGTCCCTTCTTCGCAGTCACTCCCAACTTATCTTGCACACTCAGAACACCATTTATTCAACCAACACTCGTATGGAAGGTACACTGTGAAAAGAAACTGGAATGAAAGATTGAAGACACAAAGAAACAAATAACAAGGTGGAGAGAGGCAGAGCGTCCATCAGGGTGGGTGGAGGACAGAAGAGGAGAGGAGGCGATGTTGCTTTTAAAAGATTATTTGTCCGGTTTCCAAAAGAAAGCTCACTGAAAAGACAGAGAGGAGAGAGCAAATCCTTGAAGACATATCCCACATAAAACAACAGTGAATGGAGCATTGAGACGGGGGCTCGATACATGAGTGTGTCAGTAGAGTCCGGGATGAAAGTACCGCGCGTGTGTGTGTGTGTGTGTGTGTGTGTGTGTGTGTGTGTGTGTGTGTGTGTGTGTGGGTGTGGGTGTGAGAGTAGCAGCAGGTCTTGGCACGCTGGGAATGACAAAATGACAGAGGAGTGTTGTGTTTTCTACTTTGTTAATTTCTTTTATGAATTGATGCTGCAAGAACACAAGTTCTTGTGTGAAATGTAAGCATCAAGAGTTGCAATAAAGTAGGAAAACATCTGCCTCTTAATGCTTCAGTAACCATAGTACCTAAGGCATTCACAAAAAAATGTGCCTGTAAATGATCCAGAAAAAAATATGATTAAGAAAGACCTGTCAACATGTCTGAAATCTTGGATGCGTTGTGTGTTCTGGTATTCTCCCTGCTGAAGTGTCCCTGAACTGACCCTACTTTTTGCTCTCCCTGTGTAGAAGGGAAGAAAAACTAGTGTCAAATGTTATAATGTTGCAGTTATGCTGACCTCTAGTGGCCATATAAGAAGAATAGAGAATTATTGTCTCTGGATTTGAAGGCAGAAAAAGCATCTTCCCATGTGCGTCTGTAATTATCAGCGTGGCTGTGCATTCCAGATGTGATGGATAATGTTCTTGTGATAGTCCTCTGACCGCTCAGTATTCTCAGCCCCGTCCTGACAGTCATCATGTGTCAAAGTCATGTGTTTAGAGGTGGATCATTCATGTTCACTTAGTGTGTGGGAGAGAATGTCTTTATAAGCATGTACAGACACTGACAAGTATTTAGTATTGCGAAAGAGTTTGGTACGTTTCCTTAAAACACACCAGTGAGCAATGAGATGTAGGATCGTTTCCAAGAAGTCCTAACTGACAAATAATGAGCTCCAGAGAAGTCCTGCTCGGACTGAACCATTCACATATTGTTCTCCTCTGCATTCATTGATTATTAAAGTGTTATTTGTCTAAATGTTTGATTTACTTTTCCCATTCTGATACTGTAAACTTCTTTTATTACACTGCTCCTGCTTGAGGCCATTTTTCTTTATATGATTCATACTGCAACGCCATGAATGTGCTAAGTGAAGTGATTCAATAAGCTTTATACGAATGGAAAGCAACATTTTCTGGAATGTGAAATTTAGGTTGTGTACTTTTACTGAATGTTGTAATTTGCAGAACAAGCAATGTATGCAGCGAAACAATGCAACTTCCCATTGACACAAAAAGTTTTTAGGTCACCATTAAAGGCCTGTACCTATTGTACACCCACACAGGTGATTTCACTTAGTTTGGTTGATCAGAACTCTTTTTGGGTTTGTGACAGGTGCACAAACTGTTTTATTGTTATTAACAACAACAACAAAAACCTCAACATCTGAGAATTAATACTGGACTAAATTTGTAGGGTGGTCGGAAACACATTTTGCTCCCTGTCTGCAAGACGTCTGCAACTGTAACTATAACAACTTAACCCTCAGGCATCACTTTAATTTACTACCCTCTTAAGTCATTAAGGACAAAAATGTCCACGTCCAAAAAACTGCTATAAAAAATTTACTGATTAATATTTTGTTCTGCATAAATCTCTTAAACAACTTCAGCCCTGCTCAAAACTACCAAACATTCAATCATTTCTGAGGATTTTAACCCTTTAAATGCCAGTTTGATTACTTGATGTCACTGTTGTTATTTATGGAAAAAATGAGTTATTTTCCATATAACAAATGTTGGGGGGCTGGGGGATTTTTTAAAAATCAGTCTTGGATATGTCAAAGATTAGCCAAAATATTGACTTTGATGCATTATTAGTTTTTGTGTAGCATCAGATTTACAATTTACTACCCTCTTAAGTCATTAAGGACAAAAATGTCCACTTCCAAAAACTGCTATAAAAATAGTACAGATTAATATTTCTGCTTTTTTGGGTTAAATCTTTTGATCAACTTCAGTCCTGATCAAAACTATCAAATTTTGAATAATTATCAGGATTTTAACCCTTTAAATGCCAGTTTGATTACATGATGCTAATATTATTTATGTCATTTTTACTGTTCACCACTAAAATCAGCCATTTCCCCATTACAGGCCTATGCATAAAATGCTTGTCATTTTATTAGTTTTTGTGCTTGTGTTACTGAGCTTAGTAGGCTCGACACGGTACGCCATCACCAGGATTTGCAACATGGAATCCTCTTTTGATTTATTTTTCACTCAAGAGATCATCAACATTATTGTCAACATGACAAACCGGAATGGAAGACTTGTAGTGAATCCACCTGCAGCCTCTGGGATGACCACAGTGGACGTGCAATCCTCCGGGCCACCATGAATCACACCAAATTCAAGGTAATCAACTCCACCCTCCGGTTTGATGACAAGCTGAACAGACCTTCCCGTCTCAGAGAGGACAAGCTTGCCCCCATCCGCTCAATCTGGGAGATGTGGACACATCGCCTCCCGATGCTTTTCAACTCTGGGAGAGATGTGTGTGTTGATGAGCAGCTTGTCCCTTTCAAACCCTTGGACCGGTACACACCAGCCAAAATCAGGAGTCCAATGTATACTTGCGAAACTGGAGTGATATCGATGACACCGATGTGAAAGTATACCACTCCAGTTTCGCACTACACGTCTTCCATTCCAGTTTGTCATGTTGACAATAATGTTGATGATCTCTTGAGTGAAAAATAAATCAAAAGAGGATTCCACGTTGCAAATCCTGGTGATGGCGTACCGTGTCGCCCCGGAATCAAACCTCTGGCAACAGGAACATAGTGGGTAGTCTCTGCATTAGTAGGAAACCAGACTTGCCCACTTTTTTGAAGTCCATCCTGTTGCAGTATCCTTTGTGTCCTCTCCACTCTCAGTGCAAAGGTCAGGAGAGGAAGAAGAGGAAGCAGAATGATCTGACTCCACCACAAAGTCCACATCAGACTCTCCTTCTGAGGATGTGGATGTTTCACTTTCCAGCATCTCTCTAGGAGTTACAGGCTGCTTGATTATATCCTGAGCCTCTTCCACAGAGAAGCGCCTCTTCATCTTGCTCCTTGGTTGTCACAGGAATGAAATGACCAGACAGCCAAGCTACAAACAGGACTCCAGCTAGAAGCATAAACTCACTAACCGCTGTTTTAGTTTTCTCCACAGTGACCTCTTTGAAGTGCAGTAAGAGAAGGGGGCCCATGTTTTTATTTACTTGAAAGAGTGCATGTATGGCTGTGTATGACAGTATACTAAAGTAACTTTATCAGACATTACAAGTTCTACAGTAAGGTCAATCTGTCTACTTCAAAGACACATGAAACAGCAAACACACACACACACACAACTTTCTTAAAATAGCCTACTAAGCTCAGTAACACAAGCACAAAAACTAATAAAATGACAAGCATTTTATGCATAGGCCTATAATGGGGAAATGGCTGATTTTAGTGGTGAACAGTAAAAATGACAAATTTTACTATTTTTCTCAAAAATGAAACCCTAACATTACAGAATGCATGATTATATTTTGTAATGGCTATGAGATTAAAAAATGTGGTTTTAATGGGACTTAATGGGACAATGGGACAATCTGATGCTACACAAAAACTAATAATGCATCAAAGTCAATATTTTGGCTAATCTTTGACATATCCAAGACTGATTTTAAAAAAATCCCCCAGCCCCCCAACATTTGTTATACGGAAAATAACTCATTTTTTGTGTTTTTCCATAAATAACAACAGTGACATCAAGTAATCAAACTGGCATTTAAAGGGTTAAAATCCTCAAAATGAGATTAAAGAGATTTATGCAGAACAAAATATTAATCAGTAAAATTTTTATAGCAGTTCTTTGGACGTGGACATTTTTGTCCTTAATGACTTAAGAGGGTAGTACATTTTTTTCAGTGTTCTATTGATCTATCAGAAAAAATAAAATTTGAATTCCAAAATTTGTCAAGAGATAACACAGTCAAAATGATGGCAAGATCAAGAGGAAAAAATTGCTCAAATGGACAAAAATGTCCATAATGATGCCTGAGGGTAAGGCAAAGATATATCAGAGCCGTGTGTTTGTCAGTTATTCTGGAGTTCTTCTGCTGCCCTAGTGGTTCAAACAAACAAACAAATGAATTAATTAATTAAAGTGCAAAACAGCGACAGCCAAAAGAGAGCCACTCCGTTAAGCAGTTTATTTAAAATGTGCTATTCTGGAAATTAAGTGGTGTCACCCTGCAGAAGACGGGAGGTATAGATATAGACAATTGATTAATAAGACATAACATTCACCAGTCCATTACAGCCGCCTGATATGCCACCTAAAATAAGCTGTGTTGGTGTTACTCCAACTGAAGGAACATGTGACAGTCTGATACACTGCTAATGAAGCATACCACTTGCTTGGTTGCTGTTATCTTTACCTACTGCATGTTGGTTCACTAACTCTCCCACACTATCATGAAAAACCATCACATTCGGATTGTATGTACGATCTTCTACAGCCAGGATGGCAACCGTTCAAAAACAAAGTTGTGGTTTGTCTTTCTTGTTTTTTTTCAGCCACACACACACACACACACATGCACATGCTTCTCATTAAGTGAGTCAGACTGAGAGTAAGTTAGACTACAGGAAACCAGAAGGAGGAGCTGACAGGAAAAAGCATGAATAGATGTTGTGGCAGTGATAGGCTGGCTAACATTCCTGTCCTACAAAATACTTTCTCTCTATATATATATCTACATATATATATATATATATATATATGTGTGTGTGTGTGTGTGTGTGTATCAATGATACAAGGCATTATATAGGTCAACAAAGAACACTTTGTTCTTAGCAAACATGCATCTCTCTTCTTTTCTTTTTGTTGAGTTCTGTATTCAATACTCTTATTACCATAGTGGCCATTATTTGAACAACATTTAAACAAACACTGTAATATTATTCTGTTCATTTCCTTCAGACCCACCCAGTCACATGAAATAATGGGAGGAGGATGGGGGAGGGGGCATCATAAAGTTGGAGAACTACAGTTACTCCATTACGTCGTACTAAAGGAAGTACAGACAGTCCTTCCTCTATTAGGCCTAGATTTACCATCGTCTGGGCAGTGTGTATTCTAATCTCGCCCCTGTACCGTCCTCACTATCTCTTCTGTCTGTGCTCTCTTGGTTTTACTGCGTTTCTTCCAGCCTCACTCAGGACCAGGCAGCTCGAGGAGAGAGGCTGCTTAACTCTCTCTTTTCTTCTTTAAAGGAAAGTTACAGGTAGGTAAATCTCATTTTAAACATTTGTAGTGATATAATAATCAGCTGCTGTTGCCATTGTGTTAAAATATACCTAGGCCTGTATAACAAAAAATATGGACATAGTGATTTTTCTCTGTCAGAAATGTTTAGATACAGGAAGTCTTTCAGGGACTGACTGGGCCTATTTACTATTAGCAACAGACTCACCAGCACACATTGTGGCACTACATTCTTCTATATTATAAAAATACAGCACTCATCCACTGATTTAGTCCATGACAAAACTAAGTATGACACTGCTAAAAGAGGCTCTTTAAGGATCCAGACAGGTACAGGGCAACATTATCAGAACAAAGCTCTTTTAATGAGCTCTATTGCCCCATGCCTCTCCCACTAAGCAAATGACTAATATGGTATATAGCTGCTGTTTATTGCTTCTGGCTTCCTTGGAACAAGAGCTACTGTAGTAATACTACAGTTAGACATTTCTTTAAAGTTACATTCAGTTTTCTTTAGTGGTGGAAAGTAACTATGTACATTTGCTCAAGGGCTTGAGTACAGGGTACTTGAGGTACTTGCAATTTACTTGAAGATTTCCATTTTATGCCACTATGCTACTATACTTCTACTTCACTAGATTTCAGTGGTAAATATTGTACAGTTTACTCCACTACATTTATGTGACAACTTTATTAATAATTATTTTGCAGATCAATATTTTACATACAAAACATCTGATTATCCTGTGACATATGGTGCACTGTTATAGATGAAACTACTACTAACACTAAATGAGAGTTAAAATTAGCTACATCTTACTACAACTAACTACAACAGTAAAATGCTGCTTATTCATTGATGCAACAGCAATAACAGTATCATATTATCATATATAATATATAACATAATGTAACACTCACCATTTTTATACATTGAGTACTTTTACTTTTTAATAGATTTTGCTAATAATACTTTACTATGTGCAGTAATATGGTACTTTTACTTAAGTATCATTTTCAATGTAGGACTTCTTGTAATGGAGTATTTTTACTTTTACTTCAGGCAGTTAAAATTGCTATTTCCATAAAAACAATGTATCAAATGATAATGTGAAAACAATGTGGCCATGTGAAAGGGGTAGTGATGAACCTACAGAAAATGATCACCTGAATCTGCAGCTATCTTCAGCTGTACGGAGCTTCAGAGTGAGTTTCAACTCCTTGTTTAGCTGTCTGGCCTGCAACTTTACTGTTTTGGTTCACTCTCACTTCTCTCATAGCATCGTTTTTGGCTACAGAAGGCAGCTGTTTTCAGCAAAAAAGCTCTAAAAACCCACTGTACACTACCTGCTCATCACCAAACAGCAGACAGACACACTAGCTGGTGAACATAGTGGAGCATTTAGCAGCTAAAGAGCCAGATATTTCCCTCAGGAGTTTGTAGACACCAAAAACAGAACTAAAAGAGAAGGAATATACTTACATTCATCAAGTGACCAGAAGCATGACTCCAAATGAATCATAATGCTGCTCTGTAATTGGATGTGTAAATAAGAAACTGTTTGATAACAAGTCAGCCATATCAACTTAAAAGGCGATTATATGTCAATGCTTTGTTTACAATTTGTTTCCGCTGCCCCAGTAAAGGATCTGAATAGTTCCTCCACCACTGGTTTGTCAGAGTGTTATTCTGACTGAGCTAGCAAAAAGTTATGTTTTGGCATGGTTGCACTCACAAAAGACCTGTCATTTCACACATGCTGATGTGCTACACAAAAAAGGTTTTATGGCTGTCAGCAATGTCCTATGTCACATTAATTTGGCTATAATAGCTAATGAATGCTCACAGGTGTGTGGATTTCAAAGAGGATGTGAAATGTGGTTAAAGAATGTAGATCCTCTGAAAATATCAGTCATGCTATACAATTCTTCACTTACACCTGCTAGTGTGTATGAGTTCAGTCAATAAATCTGAGCTGAGCTCAATAAACCAGTGTAATCTGATACTTAATTTCTTAAAACATTTTGTAGATATTAATCACTGGAAATGTTCACGAGGTGTTACTGTTAACTCTCATTTGCCTACATCTACATTTGATAAGATCTTTCTTTTTCTCTGACTGCATAGTATGCATCACCATGGATACAAATACAACATTTACTTTGGCTCCAGTTTGTATTTAATAAAGCATACACTTTCAGTAGCTTCTCCACATAGTTATCACTAAGTAGTGAAATAGCACAAGTGTTCATATACTATTTGTATTTGTTGTGGCAGCAATACATTACATTGGAGAAATGGATACCAAAATCAGTGTTGATCATTTATATACAGTGGAGTACACAGTGTAAAGCCAACCAAAATAGATGAAGGGGCCTTCATACTTTCAAGGGGGATGTTGGCAGATGTTTTAAGCTAAAACCCCAAAACATTTTCACAACCTATAAGATTGTGTCAAACATACATTGTTACTGAGCTTAAAACAATGCTGTTTTTCATAGCTCCAGGTCCAAGGTCAAATCAGTGTCTTTACTAAGTTTATACTTTTACTTATTAACTTGAAAGCCAGTTGATCAACTTAAAAAAATGAATAATGCACATTTCTCATATTCAGTAAAGCTTTCTGAAGATGGAAAAGGGATACCCACCACAGGAATCAGCTCCACCATACCCTGGGCCACCTATGAACTATGACGGTGCAGTGCCTCCGCCAGGGATGTACCCTCAGCCAGGGATGTACCCTCAGCCAGGGATGTACCCTCAGCCAGGGATGTACCCTCAGCCAGGTTTCCCCCCTGCGGCACCTCCACCTGCTGCATACCAAGCAGGTCTGTGTTTGTGGCCACTGCCTGGGTTAAAAGATGATACTGTTACTTTTGAGATGTCATTGTAGTCATTGTAACCTTAATCGAGATTAATTCTTCTGAAGCCTAACAACATTATATCACACCTTTTTCTGTGAAAAAATTATTTGTTTTGTTCTTAAGTCATGGCTGTAATAAACATAACCATATACAGTATATGCACATAACCACCCATTGAGGCAAAGAATGTTGAAATACAATATTCGATTGAAATCCACAAATTAAAAATAAATTAGTTAGTTATTAGTTATTTTATGCAAAGCCAAGTATGTTAAGTGATTTATGGAAATATCTGTCCTGAGCCATCCTTTCCTGCTTTGGTAAACTGTGTGTTTCATCTGCCAGGTGCTCCTTTTGCTCCACCCACGGCTGCACCTCCCACAACAGGTGAGGCAATGCACCTGACCCACGACAATGCTGTCCCACGTAAAACACAATAGAGATGCATGCATCGTTGTACCATTTCTCAGAACATGTGCATGCACACACGAAGAGTACTGCATGTATAGTACACACATCTGTGAACACACATCTGTGATCGTGTGGGAAATGTGTTTCCGTTCCATTTTGTGAAATGATAAGAACTGCCTCTACACAGTGCCACAAAGTCAGTGGGCGCCCTCAGTCTCCTACCAAAGTGATCTGAAGAATAGCCCATTTGTGGCCTCTGTGCATTACAAAAAGCTTTTGTTCACTGTTTGTTCTGGTGGTGTTCAGTCACATTTGTTGCAACAGACGAATAAGGGTTCCTATCACAGGTATATATAGGTATATATATATATATATATATATATATATATCCACAAGTGAAAAATGTACATCACACTAGGCTTCTCACAGGAAGGATGTGATGTAATTCTCACATTTATCACATTGATATCAGTGTTAAGGTATTTTTTGTGTTGCTGTCTGTCAGTCAATGACAGTTTCACACGACACAATAAGAACAATCTGAGCTGTCCTTTACTATAAAACCTTCTATGTTTTGATGGCTTAAACTACTGACAGGGACCATAGAAAGACAGAGACAGAGGACTATCCCCTCATCAAATTACAGTTGTTGTACTATTGGCAGCCTCTGGTGGCCTTGTTGAGTCAGTGCAGTTGGTACATTTTATCCTCAAATCTTGCCAGCCCAAAGTGGAAAGTCTACAGTTACAACAGAAATTCTGACTAGTTGGCCACAACAGTTACACGTATTATTAAATTACAGTTTAACTGTGTAATTGTGTCTGCATGTATCCACCAGAGGTCAGCATTTATCCTTATTATGGAATCTGATGTTATGGTGCACAATCCTGTGAGTGTCACTGCCAGCCTGATCAGCCAATGTTCTTCTACAACGTGTCAAATTTAGGATCATATCATAGATACTGATATCAGTTATTAGATGCTGCAGTGACAAATGGGGCACTGCACTCATTTAATCTTGTATAAGCAAGTAAGTAAAGCTTTATTTATATAGCACTTTTTAAAACACATAGTTACAAAGTGCTTCACACACACATACAAAAAATCAAAATGAATAAATACAAAAAAGTAAAAAGGAAAAGTAAATTGCAATAAAAACACAGCACAAAAAAAAGGGGGGAGGTTTATACAAAGGCTTGCCTATAAAGATGGGTTTTTAGAAGCCGCTAAAAACTGTGCAAAGATTCAGCAAAGTGAATATAGATACAAAAGAATATGGAGACAAATCCTTTATTTTATGTGTTGTGCATTTCTCATCCTCAGTGACTCACATGATAGTGACACCTGCACTACATGACGTCCCAGGACAAACTGTGTGTCCCCACTGCCAGCAGACAGTGATCACCAGGACAAACCACACAGCAGGCCTGATGACCTGGGCCATCTGTGGTGGCCTCGCCATCTTTGGGTAAAAACAACCTTTTGGGTGCACGTCTGGTAGTTTCTATCTCATGGAAAAAATAAAGAGAGAATTTTGAAACTATAAATTTGAAACTATGAAGGAAAAAGTACAAATCCTGTTTTACAAACTATTATTACTTTAGGAACAAATCTGGAACGTTATAATTCATTTTGTTTCCTTCTACAGGTGTTTTCTTTGCTGTTGTATCCCGTTCTGCATTGATTCCTGTCAAGATGTAGAGCACCGCTGTCCGTGCTGCCACAACGTCATCTACATATACAAGCGAATGTGAAACTATCTGGACTGTGAATGGGGGAAAAGAGCTCAGCGCTTATCTGTGGCCTATTAATAACCTTACTTGCTCTACATCATACAACATTTTGATACTGATCAAAATGCACTTATTCCAATCCTATACTGATTGGTCACTTGGAGACTCTTTTCTTCTGCTATAATATGAATTCAAATTATATGTATAATGAGGGATCATACTGTGGGGAGATGATATTTAGCTTTAATGTTTTACTTATTACACCTATAAACCAAAGAACACGGCAATAAAAGAATAATCATATTTCACAATCTGTTTTTAATTGAACTTGACCTGTCCTACAGCTCCTCAAGACCCAAGCCAAGTTCCTGTGTCTTGCTTGCCAGCTGCTGAGTAAAGTGAAGGGGGATAGCCTCGAAGTTACGGTTAACACTGTGCACCATGAGAGAGTAGGAAAAATGTGTTTCAGTGCCACCTGTTCTTGGATTTGCACCAAATATAGTATGGTAGATGTGGATTATTTCACAGATTGGAGCGCCCAATTTGGTGTCTATTAAATTAACTATTGATGTGACATATTGTATTTCCAAAAATGTAATGGTAAAGATAGTGCTTTTTTGACACTCATTCACTCACACCAATGGCAGCGAGCTACCATGCAGAGTGCTGGCCAACCATTGGAAGCAATTTGGGGTTCAGTGCCTTGCCCAAGGACACTTCGACATGTGGACAGGAGGAGTTGGGGATTGAACTACCAACCTTGTGATCAGTGGGCAACTCGCTCTACCTCCTGAGCCACAGCCACCCCGAACACGGTATATAAAATCTGAAAAATACCAATTGCTAACTTGGTTCCATAGATTCTTTCCAAACCAACTGGAAGTGTCAGAGTCAAATAACCAGAGCGAAACTGACTCTGTGTGGACCTACTGCTACCTTCAGTAGCACTGTGACGACTCTCCTATCCTTCTACTTTGCTTGGTTTGGCTGTGTTTTTGTTTGAACCTTGAGCCAGTTCATGGCAGCATATTTCAGCATATTTGCATCAGATGCTTAGTGAGTTATTAACCAAAACATGTTTGCCTTTAATATATCGCCCCCTTATGGTGGACATGGCTCATTATTTTGAGTCTGGCCAACCTTACCCTGCAAATTTCACCTTTGCACCTTTGACAGTATTGCGGAATAATAGCACGCTGTTTAGACTCTAAAATCTTGGATTTAGTTGTCCAGCAGAACTGTATCACAGCTAAAGACCTGTCAATTAGTGATGTGTCGATCATGAGCGAATCGTTCATTTGAACTACTCTGATATGAAGGATTAGTAACGAGTCGTCTCAGAGAGTAATTCGTTCATTTTGGCCACGTTTGCGCAAACACTAATAACGCATGAGTTTCGTTTTTCTCATGTGACAGGCAGCTGTCTGGTTTGGGTCGTTCGTTTGTTAGACTTTCGTTTATTTTTCACGTGACAGCTACACAGGCTCAGTATTGGACAGATATGAGTAGCCCCCCGTCTATTGAACGAAATGAACGAATGACTCGAAAAAAGAGTAGCTCATTTTACTGAATGAGATTTAAGGAACTAAGTCACTAAAATGACCCGGTTATCCCATCACTAATGTCAATAATCTGGAGATTGATAGGCTGTCAATATTAGTGGAGTAAGTCAAAATTAGAAGTATTAAAATTGTCTGGCCTAGAAAATGTCTTGTAAGTCACATGGTTGGCTGATAACTGATAAAAGAAAGTGAAAGCAGGAGCAGAACCTAAACACGCTCTCTCAGAATCACTGTCACTCTGTCCAGAGCCACATAAGGAAAGGTAACGACTTTCTCCTCAGATGTGGTAGTAAAATATGCTATTGTGATTGTGAAACCAAAATGCCATGTGTTTATTTTGGTGTAATGATAAGTGCGTTCAATGACTGAATAAAACCAAATCATTTCAATTTAAAAGTAAATCCTCTAAACAAAGTAAATTATCCTATACAAGTGTCATTTTAGTGTAGTGTGGTTACTCTTATGGTGTGATTATTCTGTTCTCGAAGATTTAAATGTTCTGTAGAGCTAGAGCCAGAAAATGAAAAGAAAGGAAAATTGGAATCTGTGCCTGTTCTGTGAATATGGTGAATAGTACTGAAATGCAGAGGTCACTTTCGGTTTCTTTGCTAGCTTGCTTCTCGTGGTTGTAAATAGAATTAGCTCCACCTCAACCAACTACAACACTAAAATGCTTATTTCAATCTAATAATGTCATATATATATTTATATTGTAATATATCACTCACATTACTGATTGATACTTTAAGTAGATTGTGCTGATAATACTACTTGAGTAGGATTTTGATAGCAATAGAGTACTTTTACAGTGTTGTATTTACCTAGTAAAGGATCTGAACTTCTTCCACCACTGGGGTAAATTCATGCACATCTAATCATGTAAATGTCTTACTTTACAGCTATGGGAGGTAAGTCACACTTTCACTTTCTCATAAGATGTTCCAAATATTGCCAAAAAATAGTCTAATTTTAACAATGATAACATTCACAGAAAATAATGTATGATGTCAATGAAGTTTTAATATACAGCTTCGTCTCACTGTATGTCAACATATGTAATTTGTCCCTCAGCACTTTTTAGTCAGCCATGGAGGACTATGCTAAAGTGAGTATGAGTAAACATAAAGTCAGTGTGGTGCCGTTGTCCCCTTGGTGTGTGGCTCTACCGCTTATCACACGACTCAAATGGTTTGTTGTTGTGTTGGCCGGTTGGTGTGTGTGACAACAGAGCATCATTAACAATGAGCCTGTTGTGCATTCAATAATAAAAGTCCAGTATTTTACAGTATTTTAATCTGATGTTTTTTCTTCAATAAACAGAAACAAGCAGGAAAGTCTTGATTTTGTGAAATCTTACCAACCTCGTAACAAGGAAGTCAAACATCTCAGAGTTCTGCTTTATGGACCAGTCGGTGCTGGCAAGTCCAGTTTCTTCAACTCTGTTGAAAGTGTTTTAAAAGGCAGAGTTACTGTTCGAGCTCAGACAGATGCAACCTCTGGGAGCAGCTTTACCAAAAAAGTATGAATAACTGTTTATTGTGGTGATTCTAAGCAAAATGATCCATAATTCTTTAAACATTTCATGAAGTTTAAAACATTTGTAGAAGTAAAAGTGGGTAAAATAGCATTTAGGATTGCTGACCACATTAATGCATTTCCTATGATGATTACAGTTGATTTATCCAATTATTAGCTGTGATGCAGTTTCTACTATTACAAAATACTTTTTTTGTGCATTTTTCTCCCCAAACATTGCTTATGTGTTTTGAGTAAGAAAAATTGACATTAAGAGTATACAAATTGAATGTACAAATTATATTCAACACAAGATATAACAAATGAAATGCATGCAGAAACATAAAATCCTAGCTGTCACGGGGTGTGCAAGAGACAGCAAGAGAACAAGCTGAAAGGGAAACAAAATCAACACTGGAAAAAAAATTGGAGACTCAGCTGGGGGCACTTTATCACAGCCATATCACATTATTTTAACAATGTACTTTGTCATTTAACTTGACAGACTTATTGGTCTGGAACAGAGGTTGACATTAGTCATTACAGCTGTAATAAACATCAGAGATTTAATTTAGACACAAACCCATAGTAATATTGGACATGCACAAACCATTGCAACATATCAAATTAAGAAATACATATCAACAATATTTCTGAAATCTAAGGCAGATTTTGGAAGGAAACAGTCTTGGAGTCTCTTGGTTATATGGCCAAGGTCTAGAACCAAGAAATGCTTTAATAACACACTAATGGAAGAGGGATCTTTCAGATGGAGTCCTGTTGGTCTTATCACATGTTGGTCCCTCTCTCACACACTTGCATCCTGTGGGACAAGCACTTCGCTTCTTTTCCTTCTTGCAAATAAGTTTATTTCTGAAAACTATTCCATTCAGAAATTGTACCTTTTGTGGTGGATACAGTTTTTAGTAAGAACATTATAGATGAGAAACCCACATTTTCTCAATGCAGGTTCCCTTGCTGAATAAAATGAAGCAAATGTAGATATTTGTGTTGCTTTAAGAATTGCATATTTATCTGGGATTTGCCAAAATTATGCAAATAATTGCACCTTTTACTTTATAGTACACAACTTACAAAATCCACAAAGATCCAGAGGGCTTTCATTCTTTAATTTTCAATGACATCATGGGCTTTGAGCAAAACACAGTCAATGAAGTTGCTGTGGAAGACATCAAACTGGCCCTGAGGGGACAGGTGAAAGACGGTTACCAGGTACAATCATTTGAGTGTTTGTGTGTATTCTTGTAGTTTAACAAACGTGATGAATGTATTTCCTTCCTCATAAAACAAATTAGTGAAATTGATTTCATAAAAGTTTGAATCCTGCATTGTTTACATCCATGTTTAATACTGCAGCAAGCAGTCTTCTTCATTCTTCTTCATTACCACCACCTGTAGATCAGTAGAATAGTGTGAAACCACTGGCAGGAATGTCACATCCTTGTGTGCACGAGACAAAACGTACCTTTAAGTTATCCTAATTTATTTTTTACTACTTTGCACTTTAAACACATTTTCACTTACAATACATTGCATTGTTCATAAAATATTATTTGACTGTATTTTATTGTTTTCTAGTTCAGACCTGGACAGCAGCTGAAGGAGGGTGAGCAAGGTTACAACTCATCACCCACTCTGGATGACACAGTTCACATTCTGGTTTGTGTCGTTCCTGCCGGCTGGGTAGCTTTACTAAGTGAAAAAGTTGTGAAGAAGATGAGAGAAGTCAGACTAGCAGCCAGTGACATGGGTAAAATCTGACATCATATTACTCTGTGGACTAATGGTGCCATGTTGGGTTTTATGATTCAAAATACCAGCAAAACAAATGCTTAAAATATTGATTAGGATTTTGTATCGGCAGGGATTCCCCAACTGGCTATTCTCACCAAAGTTGATGAAGCCTGTCCTGAGGTTAAAGAAAATATAAGTAACGTGTATAAGAGCAAGTACCTGAAGGAACAGGTAAGTTTCTATTTGTGATTTTTTAAAATTATTTTTAGATTTAAAATTTTGTAATGTAGTTTAAGTTTAATTTTTAGTATTTCAGCATCAAAATCTCCTTTGGTCACCACTTTGCAATTACTGATCAACTGAAATGCTCTTACTTTAAACCTTAGGTCGACACATTCAGCGAGTTGCTGGGTTTTTCACAGAACTGCATCTTTCTGGTGAAGAACTACAATTCTGAAATTGACATCAATGATGACATTGATGTGCCGATACTGACCGCACTGAAACAGATGATTAACTATGGAGAAGACTTCCTCAACAACCTGTAGATCCTACATACCACTGAAGCAAACCCTGCTTTTTTTATATCATGAATAAAGTCAGTTTGCAAATGGGAATGTGCATGGTAATGACATAAAGTGGCAATATCACTTTTAACAATTCCAAGGATGTCGGCATGAAAAAAATTATTTTAATCATTGGTCTGTATGGTACTTTTTATTGATAATTATTATTGTGTAATACATGTAGATATATCTTATTGTTATTTTACTGTGATGAATAAAGTATGAATATGCTGTATACAACCTGGATGTGCAAATAAAATACTTGTTAATATGGAAAATCAAAGTGTACAAGATTAAATAAATAAGAACTAAACATCATCATTAATACACAATATGTGCAATTGTACAAGTATGAAACTGAAAAATAATCCACCAGACTTTTATATTGTTAAACTGTTATTATAAAATGCTTTTTCATCCTTCTTTTTTCACCATAACAGTTTATTGCAGGCAATTTTAATCCCAGCAGATTTTATTTCAAAATGTTCTTTTCCAAAGAACCAGTTTTATTTCCTAATGCCACTTTTCATCACAGAGTCTTTGTGTGTTGTGTGTTAGCTGTGTTAGCCTCTAAACTCTCTTTTGCCCTCATCATCATCAGATAAAAGGTATCCAAGGTAAACAAACCTATTATGCTTCAACATTGTTACAAATACAACATTTAGTGTGGCTCCAGTTTAACATGTGTTTCTCATGTTAGGTTTTTAGCCGTAATCATTGATGATCAGCTTAATTGGAAAAAACACGTCTTATGTGTCAAATAAAGTTGCAAAAAATATTGGTATTTTACGAAGAGTAAGACATATTTTGTCAAGGAAAAACTTTTATTTATATTTATTTATATTACTCTATGATTTATCCTTTCATATCTTATGGAAACATAGCATGGGCAAGCACATATAAAACCAGTCTCCAGTCCATCTTTTTATTACAAAAGAAATTTGTTTGAATTGTCATGAACTCTAGCTGGAATGCTCATATCTCCATTATTTCAAACCCTGGAGTTGTTAAATATATTAGACATAAATAAACTTCAGATAGGTACTTTTGTATTTCAGTTTCTTAACAATTCACTTCCTATTTCCTTTCACAGTTTCTTTGTAACTAGGTCTCAAATACACTGTTATCACACCAGATCAGTTGATCTTCTATATATATATAGTCAGTTTTACAGAACTAGCCATATCCTGTTTGGAAATTGTACTTTTCTTTTTAGAAATTAAAAAAACATATTTATGTCTGTTTGTAAATCTGTGGCAAGCATGTACAGCTGTTTTTGATTTTAATGTTAGGTGGGTTACTTTTATAAGCCCCTAGGGTTTTTTATTATCTTATATCTTATTATATGCACAAATAAAGACATAAAAGCATACACCTCAGTAGCTTTCAATCATAAAATGACATAATAATACACGTAATGTAATTGTTGTGACAGCTATACATTAGACTGGGGAAATGCAATAACTATGCAAGTGAAAAAAATACATTTATCTTCAGTGGATTACGCCGTTGGATTTAAAGCAGATGTTATCTCTCCAGTGAAACCCATATTTCTCCACATTTTTTTCAGAAAAGATAATGGATCATGGACTCCTTTAGTGGTGATACATTTTCATACAACTCCTCCTGATACCTCCCGATATCCTGACTTTTTGTTGCATGCCCTCACTTTGTAATGCAGGCTTTCTGTTAAAAAAATCTGTAGTCTCCAAGTGCAAGCCAACATAACCCCCAACAACATTATCAACAGTAATTCTATCTAACTGATCTTCATGTGTAAAAAGATTGCCCCTTTAAAACAATGTTTTTTTCATACTTCCAGAAAACAGAAACATTTTGGATATGCATGGTTTTCATTGGACTGCGACAATATTGAGATGCTTCCCTCTTGTTGCTGTTTGCAATTAAATTGTTCACTAAAACTTAATATTACTTTATCACTTGAATGCCAGATGGTCGACTTAAAAATGAGAAACATATCCAGTAAATATCCAGTAAAGTTCTCTGAAGAAAAGAGCAACTTGATGGAATCAAATGGTTCAACAATTACTGTATGTTCAGTTGTTTAACTGATTATTTGTTAATCCATATTTCAAATAGCTGTTGCTACACTGATGTTATGGTGCAAAATCATGTGACCATCACTGCCAGCCTTCTACAATACGTCTAGTATTGCATTATCATATAACCATCCTAGACTAGACGTATTGTAGAAGGCTGGCAGTGATGGTCACATGATTTTGCACCATAACATCAGTGTAGCAACAGCTATTTTAAATATGGATTAACAAATAATGAACAAAATATAAAAGATTTTCAATATCACTAAGAGTAATTCCTTTTACCATGTGGGGCACCTTCACCCTGAAGCTCCTTATAGCTTTATTACACGTCATTTTCACTGACAAACACATTCAATTGCACTCTGCCCTCTGATGCTCAGAGATGAAATTACTTCTACAATAATTTTCACTTCAAGCCTCAGTTCAGTTTTGGGGTTTTCTTGAAAAGTGTTATTGCATTACCACTGTTTCACATCATATTTGTAAAAACCAAGACTGTTTGAAAAATATAGCAAAGTGCAGCAGAAGGCCTCACCAACGGACAAAATGACAAGATAGTCTACTGTATGGATGAGAAGAAATTAAAGAAAGGGAGACTAATGACAAATGTCCTTTTTTTTTTATTGTAGTTTTACCTGATCAGCTGTACTGTAGCACAGTGATTCAATATATAGCAGGTCCAAACACTGAAACAGAAAATGCTGTTGGAACAACAGGTACAGTATATGTAACCAGAAGTCTAAAAGAGTTTCACTTTTCAACCACATTTAGCGCAGTTTTAACCATTTAAACATTACATTTAGTCTTATGTCAATTATGTCTTTTGAACTGCTAATCACCAGTGTCATGATTACTGTGAGACTCCAACGCCAGAATTTACCATCTGAATCAACAAAACATAGCTAACAATATAATAATGCAGAACCTCAAAATGCACAGACAGAGTGAAACGAGCCGGCTTTAAGCACATCTAGGTTTTAATTGCATCACGCGGATGCAAAGCCTATTCATAAATTATTCAGCAAGGTAAAATACAGAACAGGTTATAAGGTATCTGATAGTAGATACTATATGCATTACATGCTTGCAAATAAAAACCAAAAAGAGATATTGCCACTTTATGTTATTAACATGCACATTCCTGTTCATAAACTGACTTTTTTCACACTGTGATAAAACAACATTTGCCTCTGCAGTATGTACTGTAGGTCTTCTCCATAGTTAATTATGTGTCTCAGTGCGCTCAGCATCACTATATCAGTGTCATCATCTGTGTCGATCTCTGAGTGGTAGTTCTTCACAGGAAAGATGCAGTTCAGTGGAATCCCCAGCGCCACACTCAATTCCTCCATCTAAATTTGAACAATTTGACATTTAAGAAATGACAGCAAAGTGCTGATCAAAGGAGATTTTTGTGCAAGAATATGAAAATGTAAAGTGAAATGATATTCCAAGTTGAATAACAACTCTTTACAAACTTATAAAATCACCAATAGAAACTTACCTGTTTCTTCAGGTACTTGCTCTTATACACGTTCCTTATATTTCTTTTGACCTCAGGACAGGCTTCATCAATTTTGGTGAGAATAGCCAGTTGGGGAATCCCTGCCGATACAGAGCAGAATCTGATCAATCAAGATAATGTTTGTCAGGTTATTTGATTCAACTCATTAAACCTAATAACTAACCCTAACTCTTACCCATGTCGCTGGCTGCAAGTCTGACATCCCTCATCTTTTTCACACATTCATCACTCATTATATTTAATGTGCTGGCCGAGATGACACAAACCAGAACATGAACTCGGTCATTGAGAGTGGGGGTTCTGTTGTAGCCTTGATCATCCTCAAATAATGTAGAGTGAGGATTGAACTGGAAAACAATGTCAAATTAAATTAAATTAAAGAATTTAATAGTTTCATATGTGTATTTTATGTGAATAAAATGATTTATTCAAAACTGATCACAAAGCTGGATTGTATTGCTGAAATATATCCAAGTTTAATGAATTCAGTAATTGTACTTTGTAACCATCTTTTACGTGTCCCATCATGGCCAGTTTGATGTCCCCCACACCAGCTCCTCTAGCTTCTTCCTTCTCAAGGCCCATGATGTCAGTGAAGACAAAAGGGTAAAATGTCCCTGGTCCTCCTTTTTGGATTTTGTAAGTACTGTACTGTAAAACAGAAAGGAACACACATTATGACAATAGTGCCACCTGTTCAATGATGGCAGTAAAGCAGTTTGTCTCTTGCTCACTAGTTTCATCTCAACTAGTTGTTCAATACTGCTGCTAGCCTGTTAAAATACACAGTGAAATAGTTGTTAAATATTATTAAGTTTTACAGTGCATGACCTACATCACCTTAGTAAAACCACACTCAAAAGTGATTCATACTTTTTTGGTGAAGCTCTCATGAGTGGCTGCATCTACCAAAGCTCGACCAGTCATTCGTCCTTGTAAAACACTGTCGACGGAGTTGATGAAACTGGACTTGCCAGAACCAGCTGGTCCATAAAGCAGAACTCTGAGCTGTTGGAGCTCATCATTATGAGGCTGATAATCCCTCACAAACTGCAGATAGTTCTCTCCGTCACTATTCAAAGAAGAACATTTTAGATTAGGTGTTAAAGCCAAATACATTTTTGTAGTCAATGGTGCAGATATTTGCACTGCTCTGAAAACAGCTGAAGTGTCTTGGTGACTGGTGACGTGCTGACGTGCTCAGGTGAACGTATTGTCTCATTTCCGGTTGCCGGTGTTTCTGTGGTTGCAAATTTCGCTGCTCCAGCTAAACCCAGCTAATTTTGATATTTTCTTTACTATAGCGGCTATTACCCGCTATACATTTAAGGATACATTAGTTCTGTTTAAGCACTCATATCTCTCTCCTGTTAGCGACTGTTCGCTAATTCCACAGTTGTTTACACGCTAATTAGTTGCTTGCTACTCTAGCTAAGTTAGCGATGGCTTCTCCCTCTCCTTCTCTCTCTTGCTCGGTGTGTCATATGTTTAGTTACTCCTCTGCCTCCTTTAGCGATAATGGTACGTGTAACAAATGTAGTTTATTCACTGCGTTGGAGGCGAGGCTCAGTGAGTTAGAATCGCGGCTCCGCACCATGGAAAGTCAGTCAGCTGTAGCTAGCCAGCCCCTAGCCGGTGTGAGCCGACCAAAGGTAGCTTCTGCTAGCCGTCTCCGGCAACTCCCGAGCAGCCGGGAAGCCAGGGAGGCTGGGTGACTGTCCGAAAGAAGCATAGCCCTAAACCAAAGCCCACGGTTCACCACCGACCCATTCACGTTTCTAACAGGTTCTCTCCACTCAGCGACACACCCGCTGAGAAACCAACTTTGATTATTGGCAGCTCCATTTTGCGAAACGTGAAATTAGCGACACCAGAGACCACAGTCAAATGCATCCCAGGGGCCAGAGCGGGCGACGTTGAATCCTATTTAAAACTACTGGCTAAGGATAAACGTAAATATGCTAAGATTGTTATTCACGTCGGTGGTAATGACACCCGATTACGCCAATCGGAGGTCACGAAAATTAATGTTGAGTCGGTGTGTACATATGCAAAGACAATGTCGGACTCCGTAGTTTTCTCTGGGCCCCTACCTAATCTTACTAGCGATGACATGTATAGCCGCATGTCATCATTCAACCGCTGGTTGTCCAGGTGGTGTCCAGGTAATTATGTGGGCTTTGTAGATAATTGGCGGACTTTCTGGAGAAGACCTGGTCTGATTAGGAGAGATGGCATTCATCCCACTTTGGATGGAGCCGCTCTCATATCTAGAAATCTGGCCGAATTTGTTAGTGGCCCAAAGCCATGACAGCTCAGAGTTCAGACCACAGACTTAATACAGTCTGTGGTCCAGACCAGGAGGCAGAGCTGCAGTCCTACACGCTTCTCTGCGCTTCCATTAGAGCAGTTACCCACCCTAAACTCCACAGAGGTTGTCTGCCCCCCGACCACTTAAATTATTTAAATCAAAAGTAAACAGAAGAGTTACACATAAAAACCTAATAAAAAGTAAAACCACCACTGCAACAGTACAACAAAATAGGAGAATTAAATGTGGACTCTTGAACAGAAGATCTCTCTCATCTAAAGCTGTTCTAGTGAACGATCTAATATCAGATCATAATATTGATTTATTCTGTCTTACTGAAACCTGGCTGTGTCAGGATGAAGATGTTAGCCTAAATGAATCCACTCCCCCCAGTCACATTAATACTCACACTCCTCGAGGCTCAGGCCGAGGAGGTGGAGTTGCAGCCATCTTCGACTCAAGCCTATTAATCAAACCCAATCCTAAACTAAATTATAACTCGTTCGAAAGCCTTGTTCTTAGTCTTTCACACCCAACCTGGAAAATTCTACGGCCAATTCTATTTGTTATAGTGTACCTAGCTCCTGGACCGTATTCTGAATTTTTATCTGAATTCTCAGAGTTCTTATCAGGTTTAGTCCTTAAACCAGATAAAATAATTATTGTAGGTGATTTTAATATTCATGTGGATGTAGGAAATGATAGCCTTAGTGCTGCGTTTATCTCATTATTAGACTCAATTGGCTTCTGTCAGAGTGTACATAAACCCACTCACTGTTTTAACCACACCCTCGACCTTGTTCTTGTCTATGGCATAGAAATTGAACATCTAATAGTCTTTCCACAGAATTCTTTTTATCAGACCATTTTTTATTAACTTTTGAATTCCTATTACTGGACTACACGCCATTAGGCAAACATTCCTACACTAGATGTCTATCTGATGGTGCTGTAGCTAAATTTAAAGAAGTGATTCCATCGGCATTTAATTCAGTTCCATGTCTCAATGTAACAGATGACTCCTATGCTAACTTTAGTCCCTCCCAAATTGATCATCTTGTTGATAGTGCTGCAGGCTCACTGCGAATGACACTCGACTCTATTGCCCCTCTAAAAAAGAAGATAATAAAACAAAGGAGGTTAAATAATAGTGGACAGAAAAGAAATGAAATTTCTACCAATCTGGAAGAATCCCGTTTAGCCTGGCAAGATAGTCTTAAAATCTATAGGAAGGCCCTCCGTAATGCTAGAGCAGCCTACTACTCATCATTAATAGAGGAAAATAAGAACAACCCCAGGTTTCTGTTCAGCACTGTAGCCAGGCTGACAGTCACAGCTCTGTTGAGCCATGTATTCCTATAGACCTCAGTAGTAACGACTTCATGAGCTTCTTTAATGATAAAATTCTAACTATTAGAGACAAAATTCAGCACCTCTTGCTCTCAGTTGGTACTGACTTATCTTCAAACACAGGAACCTTAGAAACAACTGTAAAAACTGATGTACATTTAGACTGCTTTTCTCCCATCAACCTTTATCAGCTAACTTCCATGATTTCCTCATCTAAGCCATCAACGTGTCTCTTAGACCCCGTCCCAACTAGGCTGCTTAAAGAAGTTTTACCCTTAGTTAGCATTTCTTTACTAGATATGATCAATCTGTCCTTATTAAAAGGCTATGTCCCACAGTCCTTTAAAGTAGCTGTAATTAAACCTCTTCTTAAAAAGCCCACTCTTGATCCAGGGGTTCTGTCAAATTATAGACCTATATCTAACCCTCCTTTTCTCTCTAAGATCCTTGAGAAAGCAGTCGCCAATCAGTTGTGTGACTTTCTACACAACAATAAGCTGTTTGAGGATTTTCAGTCAGGATTTAGAGTGCATCATAGCACAGAGACAGCACTCTCGAAAGTTACAAATGACCTTCTGATTGCATCTGACAAAGGACTTGTCTCTGTACTTGTCTTATTAGATCTTAGTGCCGCATTTGATACCATTGACCATCACATTCTATTACAGAGACTAGAACATTTAATTGGCATTAAAGGCACTGCACTAAGCTGGTTTAAATTCTATTTATCAGATCGATATCAGTTTGTACATGTTAATGATGAATCCTCTATGCATGCCAAAGTTAGTCACGGAGTTCCACAAGGTTCTGTGCTTGGACCAATTCTGTTCTCCTTGTATATGCTTCCTTTGGGCAATATTATTAGGAAGCACTCCATAAATTTTCATTGTTATGCAGATGATACCCAATTATATTTATCGATCAAGCCAGATGAAACTAATCAATTAGCTAAACTTCAAGCATGCCTTAAGGACATAAAAACCTGGATGACCTGCAATTTTCTGATGTTAAACTCAGACAAAACCCAAGTTATTGTACTTGGCCCTGAACACCTTCGAAACACATTATCAAAAGATATAGTTTCTCTAGATGGCATTGCCCTGGCCTCCAGCGACACCGTAAGGAATCTTGGAGTTATCTTTGATCAGGATATGTCCTTTAACTCCCACATAAAACAAACTTCAAGAACTGCCTTTTTTCATTTACGTAACATTGCAAAATCAGGCACATCCTGTCTCAAACAGATGCAGAAAAACTAGTCCATGCATTTGTTACGTCTAGGCTGGACTATTGCAACTCTCTACTATCAGGCTGCCCCAATAAGTCCCTTAAGACTCTCCAGCTGATCCAGAATGCTGCGGCACGTTTGCTGACAAGAACCAGGAAAAGAGATCATATCTCTCCAATATTAGCTTCTCTACACTGGCTCCCTGTAAAATCCAGAATAAAATTTAAAATCCTTCTCCTTACCTTCAAAGCCCTAAATGGTCAGGCACCATCATATCTTAAAGAGCTCATAGTACCCTATTACCCCACTAGAGCACTGCGCTCCCAGAATGCAGGGTTCCTTGTGGTTCCTAGAGTCTCTAAAAGTAGAATGGGAGCCAGAGCCTTCAACTATCAGGCTCCTCTCCTGTGGAACCAGATCCCAGTTTGTGTACGGGAGGCGGACAACCTCCTCACATTTAAGAGTAGGCTTAAGACTTTCCTCTTTGATAAAGCTTATAGTAGGGCTGACTCAGGTGAGCCCTGAGCCACCCCTTAGTTATGCTGCTATAGGCCTAGACTGCCGGGAGACTTCCTATGATGCACTGAGCTCCTCTCTCCTCCTCTTCCTCTCCATCTGTAAGCCCTCATATCCCATCAATGCTTGTTACTAATTCAACTTCTTCCCGTAGTTGTGTGCTTTCTCTCCCCTTTTTCTCTCCTTCTGTTGCTTTCTGCAGGTGTTTCTGCCTCCGGAGCTGTAGGGTCTGGATCTATGGTTGCGGCCGCCTGCGGCCCCTGTGCTCCTCCTCTGCACCCGCTGCTGCAGCTGCTGTTGCTATTATTATTAGTACTGCTGCTGTAATATTGCTCTTAGTATTGTTTCTGTTGGTGTTGACAGCCATGCCATTGCCTCGGCCATTGCGTTACATCTCTGTGTGAAACTGTATTGTGCTGCTGTATGTTCTCTTTCTTCCTGCTCTCTCTCTCCCCCTTCAACCCAACCGGTCGAGGCAGATGACCGCCCACCTAGAGCCTGGTTCTGCTCGAGGTTTCTACCTGTTAAAAGGGAGTTTTTTCTTGCCACTGTCGCATAGTGCTTGCTCATGGTGGGAAAGGTTGGGTCTCTGTAAATATAAAGAGTCGGTCTAGACTTGCTCTACTAGAAAAAGTGCCCTGAGATAACTTTGTTATGATATGGCGCTATATAAATAAAACTGAATTGAATTGAATTGAATTATTATTCCCCCAGTCTATCAATACTTCATTCACTCAACCACTGAAAAACATGAACAGAAACCACTGTAGGGCAATGTTTCGAGCTGCTCCTTGTATTGTTAGTATCATGTGTTCTACCACCATGCTTACGAGGACACACACCAAGCCTCCAGGTGCAGATGTGGGCTGTGAAGCGATTTTGGCATAGTGGCCGCATCAGGGTACTGCAACTTCTGCGTTCATCACGTGATGCACATCGGCCCAAAAAGCATTTTTACCATACACAATCATTGGAAAAGGAGCGGCTGTAAAACGGTGAATACATGTTTTTGAGCATCACAAACACCACAAAATGAAAATTTTTTTGTATCAGAATTTGATCCATTCTGTTCAATAACATTTGGAAGGTCTAGAACAGCCTTATGATTAAATTATTTTATCCCATTCATGTGTGCGGGAAGTCAACAGAAAGTCAACTTCCTGGGCCCATGAGGAAGCAGACAGAGGCTTTATCAGCGTATGCGCCCAGTGAGGAACTTTCATGGGAAAGAATGGGGCACCATCTTTGAATGCGGTATCCAGTTCTTCTTAATATATCCATAACACACAAACAAGTACAGGGATGACGTTACACACATTTTGGACAACTGTAGAGGGCATTAATGTATATTGCCAGTGGTGGTAATGCACTGTGAAAAGGTAGCAATTTGCCAATAAAAGATCAGAGGAAGAAGACCACAAGGTGATGTAAACAATGTGGGTTTAAGGCTTTGCAAATATTTTATGAAGTAGGAAATGCAATTATCATGTTTATTAGACCTATTGTTATGGTTGAGGAATGTTGAAGTTGTTCATTTTTTTTTAGCCTATAATAAAAACACCACAAAGTAATGTAATATCTAAGTGGTAGAGTGAACCAACCCTTTATAAAAAAAATTGTCCCATCATTTTTATCTAAGGTATTAGGATGGTTTAGAATTTCATATGAGGACTGCATTTTTACAAGTTATTAAATTGTTACATCAACCCTTAGTGTTAATCTTTAACCAATTTGCAATGAAAGATTCTTGAAAGAGCTTGTTGTTAGCCATGCTAGTGGCATGGCTCTAGGGATGGCACTGTTGGTCTGTTGGTTGGTCCACCAGTCTGCACTTTGTATTTGATGTCTGTTTCTATTGTCTTCCTACATTTTACAGTTTGCTTAGAAAACGCTATTGATAGCTCATCTAGTATCTCCTTTTGCTTACAGTATAACACACTGGCAGATCTGTTATCAATTTTGTTATTTTAAGCCATTGCAGAAACAATACCCAGGAAAATACTCCTCAAAATTGACAGCATTACTGTCACAATGATAAAAAAAATTGCACAAAAATGTACATCTCTGAGTGTTTTCAATGCATTCTGGACATCATCAGAAGTTAGAAGGTGAATCAATTTCAATTTGAAGTTTCTGATGGGGAAATTATGAAAGTGAAATAGTTGCCCATGTAAAGGGAAGGTCATTGCAATCTTCTGCAAATAAAGAAATTACTCGACACAAGTATGGTCTTTAAAGAATGTACAACAAAGCGAATGCTTGGCAACATATTCTGGCCTCATTTCTGCCCTTCCTCAATAAAACTATGGAAAAGACTTGCTGCATTCCAATTCAGGCCCTGGATTGGACACTGAAGTTTGCATTTGTAGAATTTGTAGAAGGGTCAACAAGGTCTGTTCCATTTCAAAAGCTCCTCCGAATGCAGCTGAGAAATAAAGCATTTCTTGGAACAATTTGGAAGATACAATTGATATATATTTATATAATATTTCTTTTATATGTATATTGGAACAAAATGTTCTGCTGGACACACAGTAAGTTCTGCTTTTGACACCATAGACAATGACATGCTACTCAAGTATCTCTGCAACTCAGAGTGAACTACAGTACCATGGACAGATTTACTTCCTATTCATCTGGCAGCTCTGCAAATGTTTCTGGGGGGGGGGGGGGGGGGGGTCACAGAACCCACATATATCCTGTCCATAGGATCTCTACATACCCCTTGATTGTGTCACTGACAGATATGGGTTGTTCTCCCACCGTTAAGCAAATGACACCCAGTTATACATAAGAATTGCCCCAGTCTCCACAGCGGAGATGCCTTCTCACATTACTTGTTGTTTGGAGATTAAGCAAGGATAAGGTACAGCTAAAACAACAGTGACAGGACTGAGGTGCTCTTAGTTGACATTCCACACCAGGTTCAGAGCTATTACATAACCCACCTCCCCTTTTCTGACCAGGATTTTCTGTTGCAATTCTAGATGTAAGGTCTGACCTTCATTCACCTTTGAAAACCACTTACAACATCTCAAGAACATTGCCAGACTCTGTCCCATTTCATCCCTCCCTGATGAAGAGAAGCTGGTCTATGCTTTTATCTTTTCAAGGCTCCTACAATGCACTATTCTTTGGGATTGCTACCAGAAGTCTTAGGGAAATCCAGTATATTTATAATAGGGCTGTTAGGATCCTAATGACAGTGTGGAAATGCCAGCATTTTATTATTATTCATTTTATTCACACTTCCATCCTTCAAGATAGTTTGAAACTCTTCAGACTTATCCTGGCTTATCCTGCTCACCAAACTCCAAAACCTCAGATCAGATGATTCCTTGACCCTTTGCACTCCCAAGACCAAGGTTAAAACTATGTGAGATCAGGCTTTCAACTATGTAACACAATTCCCCACCATCTATGACAACCACAAACTCTGAATCTTTTAAAAACAGGCCTCCAGATCTTTTTTTGTTTTGGAATTGATTTCTGGCTCCTCCTAATAATTGTCATATCACAAAGAAGAAAAAAAAATAAGGAAGACAATAATAGGAAGAGTGGGTGAAGTTGAATGCCAAAGCAATGCCATTGTTGATCATACAAAGAAAAGATTTGATGAGGAAGATTGTGTTCTGATTGCTACAAAATGGACTACGTTGGGGTCCACAGCAGGATCCATAAACACTAGCTGGCAAATACTCAGCAGGCAGATATTCACCAACACCCACACACAAACACACACACACACTGAGATGTGTCCTGAGCACATGAATAGGGGTCCTTTCTGCTGAGTAACAGGGGAGGTGGTTGCCACCCCACTGCCTCATTGATTTATCCAACAGCCTGCTCCTGTTTAAAGCCCAGCTGTCTCTGTCAACACACACATATACACACGTAGTATGTGGCTATGCACACACACACACGCGCACTAATGTTCTCCCATACACGTGCTGTCATTCTCTGATATTCAGCCAACTGCGGCTTCTGTCAATCTACCCCATCGCTGCTGAGTTTGGCCTTGCTCCAGAGGTGCAGCGGGTCTGTGTGAGTGCGTGCGTGCGTGCGTGTGTTTGTGGGGACAGAGAGATGAATCTGGAGCCTATTTGCTGTTAATATCTGCCGGGCGCCATCTCTACTTCATGCTGACTCTGTTTATTATGGTTACACAAACACACACAGGCTCTACTGACCCATCATCGCCGCTGATGGTCGTGTTGATGGCTACAATCTGAGGTGAACTCTCCTAGCCATTCACATCCGTACACCGCCAACATTTTACTGCTGGGACATTTTTCTCTCACGTTTTTAGTGTTGGATAAAGGTCTTCTTTAGTGATTATTTTTTTTTCATTTAGATGTGGCCTCAGTTTCATTCTCAGAGATGTTTATGGATGCCTGAGCAGCTGCAGAAACACCCTGCTTGCATCCACCTACAGGGAATAAGCAATCAACAAATATTATGAAATATTATCATGTTAAATATGGAGGCCTGTGGCAACAGTAACCTACAGGAACATATTCCTCTTCCATATTTAGATGCCAGGTTAGTCCTAATCGTGTTATGAGGATGTGAGATCGCCAAGGTTGCTCAATTATACATTCTCCCCTGCCTTTCATTTCGTTCTGCCACCTCTTTTTCTCTTTCTTCACCTCTACCCCGTCACACAGATTAT
Source organism: Macquaria ambigua (assembly GCA_008360985.2). NCBI lineage: Eukaryota > Metazoa > Chordata > Actinopteri > Centrarchiformes > Percichthyidae > Macquaria > Macquaria ambigua. The sequence continues at coordinate 13,511 of VMKM01000409.1, read as the reverse complement.
GCTCTCTCCCTCTATCCTCAGCGGAGAGGCAGGAATCACACACTAAGCTTTGAACATGAAAGGCAAGGCAGAAAAACAACAACAAGGACAACAGATCACTGTATGTGTCTAAGTGTGTTTGTGTGTTTCTGCGCGCATGTACGCTTTTTACTCGCACAGGAATCTTCCCTCTTACATGTGCATGTATGCATATTTTAAGATGTCATTTGGATGTGTCTGAGTGTGTTTGTGGGGGCTTTCATGCTTTGCTTTTGCATTTACCTGTGTGTTCCTGCATGTCTACGCTCATGTAGATATGAAAGCTTTCATGTGTGTTTGTGTAAGAAACCTTTTTTAGCATGTTCACAGACAGACATTTGCCAGTATATTTGCAGGGTTGTATGGCAGTAAAGTGTTGTTGTCAAGTCATCAAAACTTTGGCTCTACTCAGCACAAGTCTCAGTCCAAATCACAATAAAACTTTTCAAAACGTGCCCCAGTCATGTCCCACACATCCAGAAGTTCAAAGTAAGTCCAAAGACTTTGAGTTGTTCTCAGTGTATAGTGAAAACATGCGGCTCAGTACTTTAATATATTCTGCTCAGGGCCCTTGCCTACTCGAGCAGACCTAACAGAAGATAAAGCGCCGTGTGAATATGATTTTAGGGCAGGCTGGAGGTACAATGCTCACAATATAATTTTGACAGTTTTAGCGCACAAAAGAGCAACCCAGCAAGAAGTTAGACAGAATAAAGCTTGCCATCAAATGACACTCAGTGGGCTGTCAGTTAAAATGAGCCGCTGGATGAAAGAGAAAGGCAGATAAAGAATGCTGTGCACACAGTGAGTGCAGGTAAAACACTATTCCTTTTGCATACTGACACAATCAGATTTGAGAAAGCCGTAAGACATCAGCATGAGACCAAACTTGTGTCTAGTCACAAATAGTGAAAACTGCATGGCCTGAGCTTACATACAACAAACTCAGTTTGAACTCAGAAACCTGCATCCACCCTGCATTTGACCATACAATAGCTAGCCAGTTGAGAGTGGAACAGCATTATCTGTTGGGTAGCTGTGTTTGTGTCGTGGTTGCCAAAATGTGACATCAGTAGTATATTTGTGTTTGTGTTACATGGCTGCCCTTCAATTGACCCCCATTTAAAGGGAACAAAACTATGTCTGAGAAGCTGTTCTTTGCTGTATCCTGTTCAGTATGGACAGCTTTTTTGTAAATAATACTGACAGTTGAAGTGAAAAATCGATCAACACTGGTTTCAATGGGCACTGGTTAGAGATATATTGTCAGCTCTTTCGCTCTCATTCTCAGCCTCCTAACCTTTCTCCCTATAGAAAGATTTTCTCTCTCATTTTTGCCTATCTGTCAGAAATTGCTCCACTCTCCTGTAAAGCAGGATGCTCTTGTGTGACTTGGCGATGATGCCTCGGCAGGAAGAAAAGAGAGCAAATGAGCAGAGTACAAGGGGAAATATGGATTTATTGTATTGGGGCGCGTCCTGCTGTCATCTCAGGACACATTGTTGTCATCAAGCGTAATGTATTACAGTGTTCAGGCGGGGCCAGTTTTAGTTTTACATGTAGCATCATCATGGGGACTGTCGTTCAGCCTTTAACACGCTCGCACACAAGGAGCACACAGGCACACCCACATATACACACAATCTCACACACGCCTTTAACACACAAATACTGCTTTTAGAGTGAAAGCCAAGGCTAAAAAATGAATGCTGCAAACCACCATCCATCAGGCATACAAAATAACAACAGAGGCGACACTGAGCTGATATGTATAAAAACCTGCAATATCTGCAATCCCCCTGAGTACACAGACAATCAGCAATCACTGGCAACGCTGCACCCTCTCTGTCTGCAGCTGAGCCTCACAGGAGGTCTGTCCCGCTGTTGTATTGCACTTATAGGTTCCATATTGGGATTTTAGGGCAGGTTTACTCTTGCTGGTTTATTATGAAACTTTGATTGGCTAAGAGACACATTATGCAATTGATAGTACTCTGTTCTCTTTGTTTTTTGCCCCCGTCATCTTCAGCCACCTTCGCCCTCCCTGCGCCACCAACCACTCGATCTGCTTGGGATTGACATTTTCTTTATCGCTTGATTACGTTTACAAAAAACCCTCCTCACTTTTTGTGTAAGGAAATATATATAATTATAGTGATACTGCAGCTATGTGCATATTTTTCACAAGAGGATAAACTGGTTTTGAACGTATTTTAAGTTTTCAGTTTTTAAGCTTCAAGCTTCTGGGTGGTGGTGGTGGTGGGGTTCCCATGGCAGCAGTTGACTTACATCTGAGAGGTGTTGCTGCATGCTGTAAACTCCTGTGGTGTGCTACAGACTGGAGCATGTAGTCCTGTGTAGCCTACAAACATTATGCAATCAGTTTTTTCTCCTTTTTCAAAAAAAACCCCACATAGTGCTGGTACCATTACCAATTTAAGTTGTAAAAAGTCGAAGCTAGCAAGCTTGGCTGACTAGCCTCTACTCTCAAAGTGGAAGCTTGCTAACATTAGAACTGATTCCCACTAGAAGTTTTCGTTCATGCTATTTCATCACCTGCTTGTTATCTGCAGCTCCTTTACACTCAGAGGCAAATTCATAAAAGGATTGCGCGGCTTTTGCAGCCGCTAAACCTGCACAAATAAGACAAAAAGAAGCCGTGTAATTCTCAAAGCACCCACAAACGGTGAAATGCACCCCACAACTGCACTGCCAAGCAAATAGTGTCTGGTGCTCCAGTGCTATTTGCACGTATTTAAATTAGCTAGAATATGCAAACATTTGGCGCAAAATTAGCCGCTTTCTATGCAAATGAGCCTCACTGCAAAAAAAGCGCTAATAGCCACACGAAGTTAGAATGAAAATTATTAGCATCTTCAGAGAGTTGGTGGTAACTTAAGCGCATTTATAAGGGGTGTCATGCCTAGACTTTTCAGTCATCATGGCAGCAGTGATTGTAGCCAGACGAAGCCATCGTCATGCCAGGCGTGCTCGTGAGCGGATATTTGGAAGGAGAATATCACTTTTTGATTGTAGCTTGCGGTTTGAAAATTTCAGTTTTCTCCTTCTCTCTGCCATTGTCCTGCCTATTGTGTTCTTGGCACAAAGCTACCATTTATAGCTTACTTTGCCACATGGATAATTACAATCAGATGCAAAACAAGGGCAAATTGCTCTATGGGCGTGTTTGTGCTGTGATATCGCAATATCTGTTGTGAATCGGACCTTGAGACGGGGCAGATGCGTAATTCATGGTGCTGTCAGCAGCTGCAATCCATTCTTTGTGAATTTGCCTGTCAGTGTCATGTTCGTCCCACATTATACAAAGGAAGGGGTCTAGGTAGCGTTAGCTGTCTCTCTGTCTTTCAAGGGTCCAGTTGAGGTGATGTCAAACGGCCAGACAGGCATAACTCACAGCAACATGTAGCCTAAGCACAGGGTCAGTGTTTACCAAAAATCACACTGTGCTCTAATGTAAAGGTTGCTGTCACTGCAAACTTAAACTTCCTCTTCTTGGTATTACAATATTGACCTCATAAGTACAAAAGACAAATTATGTCATAGCAAAAATGAAGCTTAATTCAGTTTTCTGCTAGCATGTACTAAAACAGTCAGATACTCAGGTATACAAGTTGTAGGAACAAGTGAGTTAATTTTAAAGTACATAAATATTAGAGGAGAAAACAGTATTCTGTTTTTCTACAAGTAAAAAGAAAATCATGCAATTTAAACTGGGAGGAAACTCATATCTTGACATAAGCCAAATATGTGACACAAGCCTTTCTCGGGTGAGTGACAGGTGTAGCCCAACTCTAGCCCAATTATTCTACAGCACTGTGGTACATGACCTGCTTTGTCATCACCACTGGGAGTTCAGAAAACAAGACAGGCAAAATGTGATGTCCAGCTCCTTGTTCAGTGGTTCAAAAGACCCAGATAGACAGGGTATGACTCCAAGCAAACAGTGACTAGTTCCTCCTCTCTGGCTGAATATGTGCTTATCAGTGATATTTGGTTTGAATAAAAACGTTTAGAATATTTAAATAAATGCCTAAAACTTGCAAATTCACTAAGAGGTATCCAGTTACATTTCATGGCATACTGAACACATTTCAGCCAATAATATCAACCACATTCTCCCAGTATTTCCCAAGATGAAATCAAATGTATTCATTTTGGACAGAAGAAATGCCACCTCGTCATCATTCCGAATGGAGATAATCCGGTCTGTAAAGGAGTTTTGAGGAAGGGCCAGTGTTTTTCAAATGCTAGATGCATCACTTTGGAATAAATATCACCATGAAATAGAATGCAATTAATAAGTTAGATTGACAGAAGATAGAGTTAATTAATACGTGAGAGAAATAAGTGAAAGCTCTTACTACTTATCAAGCACCAACAGCATCTCAAGCACAAGCAATTATTTTTCACAGTTTCATTAAAATGTCCAACCAGCTATCCAAAAACAGCTGTCTCCCACTTCCACACTGGCTGTGGAACAGCATCTTAGTAAAAATGTGCCTTTTCTTTTTAACAGATGGTTTCAGTAACACATTTATATAAAGGCTTTGCAATGTCATGTACTTAGAACCAAGCTATGTTTTCAAAGCAATGCAACAGATAGAAAAATGACAGGTTAAAAACTACAAAGAGCCTGTTCCATTTTAAGGGGACATGAGGTCAGGGGTAGTTGTCTAGTTATCCATTCATTATTGGAAACTGAGCCTCAGCAATGTGACTCAGTACAAATCATTCTCATATTAAACTTTTGGAACTATCCACACTCTACTGGACTTTTTAAAAATGACTTTTATCTTGTTTGCAACCAGTGCAGTTTGCTTTGTTACACATTTAATTACTCTACTGTAGTCACTTAATGAAGGAATGTGATTAATGAATGCATGGTTATCATTATATAAAAGTTATTGACAGCCAACCCTTGATGTAAAATAGGCTCCTGTCATTACTTAACACTGAATTGTCATCAATTCTACATTGTATATTGAAGTGTGCATTGATTTTACAAGAATTAACGCAATAATTCATGCTTATTCATTTACTGCATCTTCCATATAGAGGCAGGCTGGCAGGCTGGGAAAAAAGGAGCATTTAATTTCAAAAGCTGATGGTGTACATACAGTATCAGTAGTTATCCTAAAACTAGTGAAGTTAGCTTAATACAGCTTCACATTTCAAACTGACACAGGCAAAATCATACAATACATTTGGAGTATAGTATTTGTTTACAACCCAGTGTCTACACATGCGTTGTTGCCAGATTGGGTGCATGGTTTTCTCCCTAATTAGGCTACTCTTTATTTGACTGGGTGGATAAAAGTGGTTTTGGATGGTTTGTGATAATTTTCATACCATTTGGGTGGTTGGGCAGTGAAAAGTTACAGAGAGAGTGGTTGGGCAGAGAAAAACTACTTTATCCAGTATCAGATTCACAATCAGAGTAGTCACCATAGTTGCAGACCTTTAGCTACTTTACACTAGTTGACTCATGGAGTTGATTTTGGCTCTTAATTACCAGTCTCATACTGGGGGATAAACAACATGCTTCCTTGTGCAAGTTTATTTGGGTCTTGGTGTTTATTTCAGTTTATTTCATGTCACCTATTCTGTGGACATGTTTGTTTTTCTCTGCATTTTGTAGGTAGTAATAGGGCTGAGTTGTGCCTGTGTGATTGACAGGTGGTAGACATGCTTCCTCAGACAGAGTTGTCCTGATGGGCTTCAAAATAAACAAACCAGGGCCAACTCCCTGGTTTTTTAATGCAGAATTTGCAGCACAGTGTATGGTGCTGGATTTTCCTCGCAGAACCCCATTTTACAATCACTATCAATTAAACTCGACCATTCCTTGCAGTTGTTTAACATCTTCACTAAGCCTGATTTTCAACTCACATGTACAGAAACATCACTGCACACAAACAACTCAGCATTTGTGTCTATGGGTGACGCAGGTATGTGCACTATGTGTCTACGAGCAACACCGACAATGGCTTTCTCTCTGACTTTTGTTGCACTTTTGGTGATGCTGAAATACAATTTCCCATTCCGATGCTAATATCAAATTCAAGTATCACACTCAGACTGAACTAGCTGTCAACTTTTCCAGAGGATGTTCATGACACGAATGCAAGGTTTGATCATCTGGGAACTTTAAGAATCTTCCACATTCAAGGTACTGCAGTCTGGGATTTTTTTCAGGCACATTTCCTCAAGCTGTTTTCCTTTCAACAGTCGACTACTGTATAAGTGAATCTCGTGTCCTCATTGTCCCTAAATAAGTGCCCCAAAGGAACCTTTGTATAATTTTGCTGTCTCATTGACCCACATCAAATGAAAAACAGAATTGTTCACTCAGACCTCACTAGTCTGCCCTTGTAGTTCAATCAGTTTGTTAGAGAAATTGTCCTTGGTTATTTAAGCACAATTTTAGAGACCTGTCTCTATTATGCTCTTAGACAAAAGGTTGAAGATAGGGCAGCTAGATCGACTCACTGCCTTCAGTCTCCAGATTTCAGACTTGTTTTTTTAATATCACTGCTGTGTCTTTTGCATAATTTCCTCCAATTTCTGATTTTTGTCTTGTCTGGTCTGTCTGTCATCTTAACTAAATGACAACTGGGCCAAACTTCAGTCATATTCCTTTTTTATTTTTCAAAATGTTTCCCCAAAGTTTCAGAAAAATTAAGAAAAAAAACACAGAAGCAGGGACAGAGCATGAAAGGAAATGTGTTGTTTTTCTTTCTTGAAAACCTGTATGCAATCATGCTTTATGAAAAATGCTTGACAATCACCACCTTCCGTATACAACACCAACACCCAAAGACAAATGATGAGTCATGGACGTCACAAAAAACAGTTTTCTTTCATCACTTTACCCTCATGTAAATGGTTTTATGTTGGGTTATAATGTAAGTAAAACTTAATTTATATAGCACTCTTTTTTCAAAACCAGGGTTGAAAGGGGCTTGACAGTTACAAACTGATGATAAAAAAACATTTGAATACATTTGTTTAATCAAAGGTGAGCAAAAATGTTAAAGAATAAGAACAAATCAGGGCAAGGAAGCATCAATGAAATGCTTTTGAGATTAAATAGGTCTTGAGATGAGATTTAAAACACTCAACAGAGTGGGAGAGGAAGAGGGAGACTGTTCAAACAGCAAACGCTTTATCACCACAAATCTTGAACTTTGAGCAGGAAACAAGCCCTTATTCTGATGACCTGAAAGGTTTAGTGGACCTGAATGAGAGCAGCAACTCACTGATGTATGGTGGAGCCAAACTGTGTAATGCCTGAAAAGTACCTAGAAGGATTCTGAATTCAATCCTAAATTTGATAGGAAGCCAGTGAAGCCACCACCGGAGTAATATAGGAACGCTGTGGAGTTTTAGTTAGCAATAGTGCAGCAGAATTTTGAACTCATAATAATCATGCTACAGCTTCTTGGCTCAAACAAGAATACAATGCATTACAACAGTCAAGACATGATGAGACAAAGCAACGGATGGTTTGTTCGAGCTGTTGGAAAGATAAGGTAATGGTTGTTTCTCAAAGGTCGACTAGGAATCAAAAATTACCCCAAGCTCGAAGCCCGGGAGCTTAAATGCTGATATAAAACTTAAAAGGCCTTCAGTTGTTTTTGGTTTAATTGTAGAAAACTATGAGACATCCACGCGCTGATCGTTTTAAGATAATTATGTAAAATAGCCGTATTTGGAAGTCAGATATCACAAATACGTATATAAAGCTGGACATCATCAGCATATAGCAGTGATGTCAGTGTCAAGCTGTTAATTGCTAATTCCTGAATTGCAAAACCCAGTGGTGAATATATACACTGTAAATAACCACCTAGATATTCTCTACTGTGTGAAAAATGGAATTGAAGAAAAAAAACAACACCCTCGTTGTTTGCTGCTATCACTTGGATATTTCTCTGTGCCCTTCTCTGTTAACAGTTGAACAAGAAAAGAGGTCAGTCACCTCTGCTTTTTCAGACTGTCACAAACTGCAGCACCAATAAGAAAGTAGTTACAAGTTGAAGCTCACTGCCTGGGATGACCATCTGTGTCGGTGGCCATTAGTGTAAAACAATGTCCCTGTCAGGGGTGTTTGGAAGCTGCAAAACCGATTAATTTAACGGTGGCTTGATCTGTACTTTAAATGCTCTAATCAATTATTTGTTGTCAAACTGAGGATGTTTTTACACCTGACTTTGCCCTTTAGCTCACCTGAAAAAGGTGTAAGGTACCGTGGCGGTGAGCTGTTTATTGGCAATTTTCTTTTCTGGCATTAGTCCTGGAACTAATTGGACTAAATAAATACACTGTGGACTAATTTGATTCAATTGTGTTCTGTGTCTGTCAATATGTCCGCCCTTCAATTGCTTCCCTGACTAAATTCATCTTGTTAGCTTGGTGTCTGACTCTCCCCCCTTAGGTCAACTAACAGATGGAGACGGGCAGAAAAGGTGTTTTTAAAATGCAGTAAAATGAGATGGAATTAGGCATTCCCCGCACAGAGTGGCCGGAATGGAGACACACTCTGTCTCTCTTGCAGACAGACAAACACCCAGACGTCCACACGCACAGATGTACACACACACACACACACACGCTTAAATACACGTGCACACACACTCAGTCATGCAGAAATTGACTCCAATTAGCTGGCCACTGGTCTCTCTCCTTCCCTCATCAGTGCAGGAGTGAGAGCCTCATCATTAAGAGAGCATGCTTAATGACGGAAGGCCTAACCCTTTCTGATGCAGGCCCTCTTTGATATTCCAGAGGTAATCCTACACACCTTCACTTTGCCTGCTCCATCACACAGTCTTTGCCTTTTCTCCCTGTTATTCCATTCCTCATTTCTTTGAATATGTGTTGGCTTTATATACGGACATGCAACTCAGATGAAAATAAAAGTCATCCTGCTACTATTTGATAATGCATCACATCATTTTATGAATTATTTAGCATTTTTTCTGAGAGATGCTGCTTTATTTTGCAGGGCTTTGTTGTCAGGAAATAAAATGACCACCAACCACCAACCTGTGAACACACCACATTCGTAGACTTTTGAAATCAATTGTAATAAAAAATGGGGTGAAAATAATCTGTTATTTTGTATCTTTGTTCAAAAATAATTGACAATCAAACTATTCTGTCTAGCAGAACTGGTATTTCACCACCAAATAAACTCATCTCACAAAACTTAAATATTATGAATGTTACCTGGGTAAAATTCCTTAACACATAACACAAAATATACAGTACATACATACATACAGTATACTGTACGTATACAGTCTATTTCCCTCAGGAGTTGATAGAGACCAAAAACTGAGCTAAAAGTGAGTCAGTATTGGACTTACATTCACCAAGTGGCCAGGAACACCTCCCCAAATGAATGGCAATATTTCTCTGTAACTGTTGGATGTGTAAATAAGCAACTGTTTGCTAACAAGTTCACCATATCACCTTCAAAGATGATGATATGTCAGTAATGTGTTCACAACTTGTTTCCTCTGCTCCCAAGTGACCAAAAAAAACAAATTAATGCAGGTCTAACAAATCTGCTAAATGTTCACGACTGACGTTTTACTTTAAAACATATTCAAACTGAACATTTTCTAGTTATGTTCAGGCAATTTAAATCACTTTATAAGGATAAGGGAAATTTTGTGGTCATCGGAGGTATGGTTAATATATAACATAACAACTAAAGAGCTTATGGTTAGGGAAAGAGAGCCTTGGTTAAAGCCACGATGTGCCACAGCTTAACCCGATCTTTATTAGCTTGATTTTAATTAGAATTCAAGTTGTATTAAAATACATTAGTATGCTAAATATATTTATTTTTGTAGCACATGTAAAAGTGTTGTGCCCTTAAACAGGGGAAATAGTAATGGGAGAAAGATGAAGAGACCAACACACGCAGCTCTCGCCTTCACTCGTCTGTATTGAGTTACATTTTAAAGAATGCAAACAAAACACTCAATTTCAGGACCACAGTTATACGATGCAAACTAAACCACACTCATGACTAGTGTATATTTTTAACTTTCTCTAAATTATTTAAATTATCTTTTTACTGAGTTACACAACATTAAATTATGAGATGCATTTTTACCTTTTACCTATACAATTTTAGCTGTTATGAACTAGGCTCTTACAGTGAAAATAGACACTTGAACCTTACAGCAAAAATATGTGAAAGTAACAGTGACTAGCTTGAACGACAACAATAGTAGATCCCACGAGGTCTCCGGCAGCTAGCTTACACATCGACTAAGTTAGCCAACAACTCTTTAAACAATATAACAATAAATCACAAAACTGTCTTTCATAGTTAACAACAGTAACGTAGGATAACTATTACTAACATGTGTTCACACATTTATAGTGTTTTGTGGACGGTAATTACCTTAAACAGGGGAAATAGTAACGGGAGAAAGATGAAGAGACCAAAACACGCAGCTCTCATCTTCACTCGTCTGTATTGAGTGAGAGAGAGAAGCCCGATCCCCCTACTGGAGCCCCGAGGCATTACCAACAGATCGACGAGTAATGTTTGCATTACTGGCTGCATATTCTACAGTGACCAGTACTAATAGTATACTACCTGTCACAAAATCACATAAGTTGACTAAAGTGCTCTTGTAAATTGAGGCATGGCAGCTAGGCTGTAACAGGGGGTTAAGATCAAATTAACCTGCTGTACAGGAGGTTTGGTTGTGGGCATAAGCTAATGTACAAACAGACCAGTTTATAGGGGTATTTTATGTGAGATGGGTTCTTAAAATGGGAAATCCAAAATTTGTTTGAACAAATCTGGTTAACTAGACTCCCCTGGCCCTGAAAAAGGCATATTCAGAGATGGACTATGCGAAAAAGTGTGAGACACAACTCAATAGCTACAGCTCAAAATTGTGCCTATTCTTTCCTACATTGAATATGATATTTTAATGCATGACAATAATTCATTTTGAGCTTGTTTTAATTAGAGGTGAAACTGTCAAGTTGTCTGGTTCTCACAAAGGTGCATTGCCTTCCGCATTGTAATGAAATCGATTCTGTGTTTGGCCCAAAAATGACTGATTCACACCTATTCAATGTATTGTATCATATCCATCTTTTTATTCTTTCTTTCAGAAGCGAACACATGTTTGTGACCTGCTGTGCTTTAATAATGCCGGAAAGCTTTACTTTTTCAAAAGCCTGAGGTATAACGACACGTGGCTCAGGCACACATCCACATACATGCAAAGATGCTCATGCACACAAACACACAGAGTACTGGTTACACTTGACCTGTTATTGTGCTATTTTCCAGTCTTTGTAATGTCTGTTCAATTGAACAGTCCTCTGCAATTTCCTCTTTTTATACATCATATAATTAGGTCCAATTATTGTTAATAACTTTGGGCAAAAAGCCTTTGTTACCAAGGTCAGTATGGTCTGACAAAACTTTAAAGCTGCCCTGCCCTCATCTTACTCTCAGCACCATCCAGTTAATTATGTATATTACACACCGCTCTCTCTCTCTCTCTCTCTCTCTCTCTATCTCCCATTGTCTCTCTGTCTGTTTCTCTCTCCATCTCTCTAGCTCTCTCATGCACACACAAAAACACACTGAAATCAGTGGACATTTTAATGGTCCTTTCCGACACACTATCATGGTTGATACGTTTGAAAGAAGAGAGTCTTTGGTACGTACAACCATGGCAATGAATTGTCAACAGAAGAGTGCTGTCTCAGTGGCCTTTAAGGAGGTCAAGTTGAGTGTAAGAAGCAGCTACACACGTGAGGACCCGCCTTCATTACGTTATAAGTCTTCATTTGGGATTCACTGCTAATAAACTGAGTTTCCTGATGTTCGCCGATGAATGTGGTGTGAAATTGACTGTCTCTGATGTTTCGCTCAATCAGGTCACACTTCAGAAAATAATGTGTTCACCCGCAGTGACGCTGGAAATTTGAAGAGCCAGTCATTGAGACGGATATTCATGGCGGTGGCTTTCTATGGTTTTATCATATACCCAAATAATAAACAATGAATGATAAGAAATCAAGGATCTGCCTTTGCTTTTGAAGACGTTGATTAAACCAAGGAGGATCAAATACGTGTCATGCAAGAACTGCCTTACTCTCGCTATGAAATATTAACATAAGAAGTTTGTCAAAGTTTGCATAAGTTGAAGAGCTGGTTCTCGTTCTTAATTACATGCTGAAAGGTAAAACTTTCCCACAGCAGCTCTGCCATCCTACCTTTTTCTGGAAAAGGGCCTGGGCTCTACAGTAAAACAAAATGAAGAAATTGCAGTGTAACATTTGTCTTAGCTTTAACTCCTCTGCCTTATCTTCTCGCCCTTGATGTTGCTGCACATCCATGTCATGAGTCAGCCCTGCCGCTAAACGTTAATGCTCTTGTAGCATGAATATTCATTTTAACCTATAAACTAAATTTCAGTAGGATTAGCAAAGTAATGACCTACCCTCTGAAATCAGAGTGCCCTGTTTCAGACTACGGCCACTGCTTCACTGAGCTGCTTAATGTGGCTGTAACACCATTTTCTGTTTCTATTTGAATTGCGGATTGCAGCTTTCAACAGAGGGCCGCTAAGACCTTGAGAGTGAGTGGCAGCGAGGATGATTAACACAGCTATGGAGATGGTGAAGGAGACTTACACATGGATACACACAGGCTCCCTGCTAAGGATCAAGACTGGATATGCTCAAATGTTCTTAAGGGATTTACATCCCATAATTGTAACTGCAGCAACGAGTTAGCAGGGTACATGACAGCAGTGTCGGTAGATTCACCGAAAAACAAAGTAAAGAGATGTACCTATTGTCAATGAGGCTGTAGCAGTTTTACAAAAAAAAAAACATGCAGCCACAGTGACATAAAATTCTACCTTGTATTCTCAGAGCAGGGGGAGACGTCAGAGTGTGTGTCTATATGTCTTAATGTGTTATAATTTTCAAGAACAAGGCTGCCATTATTGTAACCTTTTATTATTATTAAGAAGTCCCAACAGTGAATTTATCTTACTAACCAGTTACAGCCTGATGTATACATGGCTTATGCCTCTGTGCTATATATACTATATATATACTATTGTCCAAAAAACTATTAAAAACACATCGAAGAGCCATACTATTTCATTGTAGTGACCTTTATTATAATGAAAATTGCAATTGTAGTTCATTTTCATATAGAACACTGTGTATATAATAGTTTATGGATAATAATGGAGGTCTTCGGCACAGAGGCATAAGGCTTTGGCAACACAGATAATACCCTTGGCACAGCCAAGTTTATCCGAGCGTCCTTACGGAATAGGCTGACAACTTGGGTAACTGTTAAAAACAGTTTGCCTTCAACACCTTATGAATGACCACAGACTTTTTCTATTAGAAAAGTCACAGCTCTGGCCATGTTGGCATATGAAGACTGGATGAACTGGATG